>CM017565.1:18154590-18486859 GCA_007844125.1 Sinonovacula constricta
AAATCTCTAGACGCTGCTGCAAGGAATAGGTACTTAAATCACTCCTGTTTTATCTTGGTGGGGTTAATATACGTATATTTTTCGCCCCGCAGGCTTAAATCCGTGGTTAAATTTGGCTTGGTCTTGCTATTATTTTGGATAAAATATAAAGCTGATATAAATATCGTGCTTAATGTAATATTGACACGAAAGAAACATCTTTTATTGCTGTTCATATATGCACTATCGCATGTGTCGATGACTTTTCTACAATTATGAGTCTGGACAAAGGAAGTAAGAGCTTGATGTTGCATGATTGATATTTGCTTTTTCGGAAGCCCTCAGAAAGCCACGACATTTAATGAACAACAAGTGTCCTGGCATTTTTACTTTTGATGCTTGTCATATTTACTTGTTGTATTTGCACTAGAACCATACATTATTGAAGCTCTCTGCATTTAATCTACAAATCAATAATATTACATTTTGGTCAATATCTTCTCTTTTGTTCCAAATAATACTTAATCGCTATTTTCGTTCAGAAATATACCGAGCGAACAAAAGTGCTTGTACTTTTATATTAAAGCTGTGATGTTTGGAAGTATGCCTTATTCAAATTACAGTCTTTGAGAAAATGAATAAGAATATATGACAAAGTCGTATGAGCATTGCAACGTATGCAAAAATTTGAAAAGACACAGGACAAAGGTATTCACATGCAAGCCAAATGTAAAAGAACAAATATGTCGTTAGTCATTTAAAAACAGAGTTAACCCGACAGTTACCGCCTTGAAACGGTAAGTCGGCAATATGGACCGACTGGAGTGCTTAAACCGGTTTTACAGACCTCTTACCTTATTAAAATAAGGGATACATTAATTAACGAAAGATGCATATAACATTGTGTATTGTCTTAATGAAAACTATTTTCGTGTTGTTTAATATTTTACAATTTAAAAATAAACAGAAAGTTAATTTCAAATGATTCATTGTAAACAAAAACAAACATTTCGTTGTTAATCATTGTATCAATAAGAGCATACTCTTGTTTGTGACATATTGTAGTTCTCTTCAAAAATGTATATGTTTATTACTAGATCACAGACAACCTTGCGATCAACATTCATCAATAAGAATATATGACCCAGTCCTATGAACATTGCAACACAAACCAAAGGCTGAAAAGGCACAGGTCAAAGGTATTTCACATGCAAGCCAAGTAAAAAGTAAGAACAACTTTGTGATGAGTCATTCAATAAAAAGAGCAAACCCGACAGTTACCGCCTTGGAACTTTCAGTCAGCAATATGGGCCGACTTGGGTGCTTACACCGGTTTTACAGAGCACCAACCTTGCACTTCCTGATTGGTTTCTCAAATGCAAGCAACGAAGAGAAAACCGATCTATTCGAATACAAAATGTCCAAGCGCTTACTTTCTCTTTGATAAGTTAAAAGTAGTGACGTCATTGAAAAATAATGTCCACATAGGTTTTAGAAAAGAAAGGGGTATTATTTCATTTAAAAAATACACAAAAATGGTTGATTATAAGTGAAATTATTTTTAAATCAAGAAAAAACATGACCAGAAAAGAATAAATGGTTGTAGCATCCTGTATATGTGAAGATGGAATTGAACCAAAGTCCAATGATAACCTTGAAGTAAAATATGAGGCGTCCTTTATTATGAATGATAATGATTATTATTTTTTCTCGGAAATAAAAATGACGAATGCTGCTAAGATTCAGGCACTTTTATATGACCTTACTGTGTCAGGAAAATTGTGCACATTACAGAGCACTTTAAAAGACATGGTAACACAATATTCAGTAAAATATATTCAATATTTTATGTTGTTATGTCAGTTAACAAATGCCGGCCCATACAAAATGTATGGTGATATATAACAACAATGTCTTAACACTATCATTCAAGAATTACTTTCACCATGTAGCTTGTTACCAGTAGTTACCCTTAAAACACACAATACACAAAAGTTTGCATATATTATATGTTCCCGTATAATATAAGCAAAGCAGGCCCTATGTCTTTACGAAATAAAAATGTTGACAGGGTTCTTTATATAAAAAAACAGCCGACTTGCATCTAAAAAGTTGAAAATAAAACCTGTCATATTAATCAGAGATTATATATACATGTACGTGTCAGTGGAACATTTGTAGTCTATTAACATTGATTGAAATAAGTCTAGACAGGTATGAATAATCTGGCTTGAAAATATATCATAAAATTAAATCTTCTTTGCGGCAAAATTATTGCAATAAAGTTAATAATGATATCACTCACCAAGGGTTTTCACTGTGCTATTTCCTTGAGTTAAATTGAAGTGCACAAACAATGTGTTTTTATAATTAACGAAACATGAACCAAACTAAAGTTATATAATATCAGTTATAAATATTATATTACTTTAGAATTTATATCATATAATGATTAAAATTACTTAACAGAAGTTTAATGACTCAAAAATCAATATAATATAATAATACATACATGTATGTCAAATTAATCAATATTATATTATAGCATTTTAGGATTTTATATTTATACGTTATAAAAGAAGTTCATATTTTGATTTTATTGATTGTGATACACTTGTTACTTTCTCTTTAATATTTCCGTCCATGTAAAAGTCATATTGTTTATAGCATTTAAGTGTTAAATTAAGATTACAAGGTCAAAATAATTCAACACTCCCATTTAAACCACATACACATGTACATTTCCACAACTTTACAATCGATAGTGGTAAGCTTACGTTATGACAAATTGCAATACATGTACAAAACTTTTCATACACTAATAACAATACATGTAAACAGATTGAGCCTTGAATTCAAAATTTAGTTTCGGCTCTTATCATTACAATAAACTAGAAAGTTAAACAAACTAGGGTGTATATTGTCTATAAATGCATGTAGACATTTCACAATTATAGGTTCAATACAAAGTATATATTTTTATTATTTTGAACAACAAACAAAAAGATCAAATGAACGGGCTAGCAGTTTAGAGTTTATTTGCGCAGACAACTTCTGTTGTGCCCTAGACACAAAAGATTATGTTTTTCGTCATAAACTTTTGCATTTTTTTCTATTCCGATATATACGAACAGTTCATTACAAATAGCTTATCTTTTTGCCTTGACGGCTATTACAATATAAATATGGAGGGTTTTCTTAAAGCTTGTTCTTTTAATTTGTCTGCATTTTTACATGTCTATTCTGCCATTGGTCAAATTGCATGCATAACAGAAAATTGTACAGAAGGTTTGCATCACGAAAACTATTTTTAAGAAGTTCGGTGAAGACTTTAGCGACTTGTATGTTTATAACTATTCAATGCTTTCCACGTGTTTGTTTGTTTTGTGTATATTTTCATAAGTAAACCATATCTATATATCATATATAAAGAAATAATAACGATGTTATCTGTGCAGTGTGGAGGTCGGAAAAAAATCTCACCGTACATGTAGTCTACGTTGGCATTTAATTCATCTTGTAAGGATTGTTACGTGTATTTCTTTTGAAAGACATTGGACTTTGGTTCCTGAGTGCAGTCTTCACATGAGCAGAATGCTACAACCGTTACAATTTTTTGTCATTTTCTTTTCTTGATTCAAAAACATAATTTTACTTACAATCAACAGTTTTGTGCAGTTCTAATAGAAGTGATACTTATCTCTCTCTTCGTAATACTGTGTGGACCTTATTTTTCAATGACGTCACTACATTCGCAATAACATATCTTAGAAAAAATAAGCGCTTGGACATATTTTTATTCAAATAGATCGGGTTTCTTTTAATTGCTTGCATTTGAGAAATCCCGAAGGAAGAGAGATATTAAAGCTTTTTAAAACCGGTTTAAGCACCCTAGTCGGTCCTTTTTGCCGACTGACCGTTCCATGGCGGTGACTGTTGGGTTTGCTCTTTTTGTTAAATGACTCATCACAGATTTGTTCTTATTTTTACATTTGGCTTGCATTATTTGTATATTTTTGTCCTTTGCCTTTTCAAATTTTGGTATATGTTGCTATGGTCATAGGATTTCGTCATATATTCTTATTTAAAGTAATTATTTCTTTAAATATGTCTCGATTTTATTTAAGGCATCCGGCTGAAAAGCTTGTTGCAATTTTACTTTTGATCTTAGACTGAATCATGATTGTATTAATCGGGTTCGTTTCTTTTCATCATTTTTCAAAAGGTATTGACTTTCGTGTCAGTTTGTCATGACCTATCAAAATTAAGACATGGTGGTATTACATTCATGGTAAAATTCTTCATTAGCTCTCGATGGCTGAAAGAAAATTTGATTAAACTTTTTTCTATTATATCGGTGCCTGTTTAGACATTTTTTTCTATTCAGGGAATCGATTGCTTTACCATGTCACAAAATATCATCAGACAAAATAAAATCATATTTTGTTGGTTTCTTAATATCTTTTGCTTGTAACAGGGATAGAAGGGATATCTAACTTATTTGAAAAATAGAGTAATTAATTATTACGCTTTTAAAATTGCCAACATGAATCTTTCCTTTTGATACTCATTAAGATGCATGTGTTTTAATAACACGGACGTTTTGGTTACATGAAAACGCATATAAACTCGAAACCGTGATACATTTGGGCTAAGATCAAGTAAACTTAAGCAGTTGTTTGTAAACTGAAGGTCGTCATTTTCTTTCGGCAATGAACAAAATATTTGCTAATCATGATCCTATATAAAACAACTCATTACAAATAAAAGCGAATTAGTTCATATAAGATTTTATGTATAACTAAGATCTGTATAAACAATCTATAATCCAACCCATTCGTCTAGGATCAAATTCATGTATATATGTAACAGAAGGTTTTGCCATTGTAAAAGGAGAAAAGAAAGTGACCTGAACGAATTCTTTCTGAAGCTGATACTGCAGCTGCTGCTGTTGAAATAGTCTGAAAACATAAAAAATCAATTGACTTAATTTATGTAGCGCTCGGTAATTTTTTTGATATCACATTTTTCATCTTGTATTCGTGGGGTATTACTAATTGTCCGAGCAAAGCAATAAATACACGATTCTTCTGTTCTGTATATACCGTATATGACAATACTTGCAGATATTGAGTGTTACACGCGTTATCATTTGAACAAGACATAAAATCAACCTTAATAACAACATTGTCTTTGTAAATACTGTAAAAATATTAATTGTTTCTATTTTCATGACTTAGCAGGCAAAATAGAAAATGCATTTTATTACATGTATAATTATTGTACGTCTGTTAATGTCTACATCTTCTTTATTTCACACGTTTTGAATAATTGTCGTTAATGCCGTAGTACAATTTTTTATTTCATTGTTTGGTTTGTATTTATGTGTTTCTCTCGAAACATCTAATGTGCCTAGAGACAAACAGTCCTTCCAAGTTATGACTAATAATAAATAACCTTTCTTACTTAGAACATGAACATGCAAATCCACAGAGTAAACTTATGATACGCCATGTGTCTGTGAAAATCTTTGGAAAACGTGGTAGTTTCTTTGACAGTATCCATTAGCAGCAACAGAAGTTATGACCACGTACTTAGCACACGCCGATAAAAATAGCCACCATCGACGATAGAATAACATGCTAAATATCATAAACAAGGGTTGGTCAGTCTTTTTTCACTTAACATTATTCCTTTGATAGCTATAAAACGCCTACGTAGTATTGAGGCGAGTTACGAATGGGGGAATTGGGCACCAGTGATATTTGAATATTGTTTTTTTTGTGTTTGTTGTTTTTTCTAATTATTTCCAGGTTGATTAAACGTGCTCATATAGTGTTGCAAATATCCTTAAATTAGTAAAGCAGCAGAACCACTATTATTCTCGTCTTTCTCTTAATCATTATTATTATTATCATTATTGTCATTATCATGATCATCAATAACATCGACGGCATTATTATAACGGTTCTGGTCGTTATCATAATCAGAGGTGGCAGGAACGCAGTCGAGATACATTAATTGATTGTATATTTATTCGTATAAAACGGGAGAATATATGACAATGAGTATCAAAGGTTTTGATAAATCACTTCAATACTTTTACGATTTTTCAACAAAAATCAACATGCTTGTCAAAATTTATCTTTTAATACCACTGAAAATAAATGAAACACAAGTCTTGTTCTAAATTGTCTATTTCCGATGTGTCAATTAAGTTTGATCTACCAAATGTGTGATTTTATTTATCTACAATATGTCTGCACTCTTGAATGTGTTGTATGTGGCTTTAACATAATCGTGTAGTTCTTTACACGTGGGTCGATGGCTTAAGTATAATAATGAGGAGTGTGAAACTATATCTCTATTTGCAGCATTAATATCTGCAACAGCAAAGGTAAAATAAAAAGTTCAGATCAAGATTACCGGACCTGGTAGCGAAATCAGTAGAGCGTCGGCTCCAGGTACGGGAGGCCCTGGGTTCGATCCCAGGCCGCGACATCCCAAAGTCGTTAAAACGGTAGTGATGTAGATCCTTTGCTAACGCCCAAGCAAATATAATGGTTGTTCCATGACAGGTTGGCACGGTGTCAGGATTATGTGACTGGATGAGGTATCATGCCGTGTGTTCACGGCCTGCTATGCACAGTGATGGCAGCACTATATCTGCTACAAGTGGACACCGTCTACAGATGACTGAAATGCTGACTAACAACCCCTTGTAGCCGACTTAAATCAAAATGAACTGATTATATCGGATGAAACACGTTAACATAAAGTTGTTTGTAAACATTGTGCCTGTCGCAATGTTTATTTACACACACCTTTACAAAAATCAGTGGCGATATCGTGACACCTTACTGAAAAGATAGTTCCTGTAACATCACGAACAACTGACAAATACTCTTATTCACTGAAAGGTTGCTTGTATATACAGGTGTTTTAAACAATAGAGAAGCTGTGAGTTTGGTTTTAAAAAAAACGAGAAAGAGACCATGCGTCGTCGTAATTTCTTTCCAATGAAATAATTCACATAAATAATTAACATTGACTATTCCTTTAATAAAACGATTATTATTGGTGTAAAAACGCAGTGATTGTCTTAAAATACAAATGTTGATTTCTGTGTGGTTTTGTATATTTCAATTTGAAATAGGAATATATAAGACAAAGTCCTATGAACATTGGTACATATACAAAACTTGAAAAGACACAGGATCAAGGTTTCCACATTCACGCCAAATGTAAAAGTGAGAACAAATCTGTGATGAGTCATTTAACAATAAGAGCTAACCCGACAGTTAACGCCTTCAAGACGCGGCGTATCTCTTGTATTTCTGTGTTTACGACGACACACAATGTTGATATTCAATATCTCTTTGGTAAACATGTCATAAATATTTCTGTGACAGGCTCCATTAGTTGCTTATTAAGTAAATACTAAAACTATTAGGAACGAACTGAGTAAAATAGCCACAAACAACGAAAACATGTCGTGCAGAATAACATAAACAAGGATTTTACGATCAGATAGTATTTAAAAATATTTTTTAGAAAGTAATGTTAAAGTACCAACGATTTTTGAGAGGACATACAGTGCTGTAAAAACTGTAGAACATTAGAACTTGATTTGTAACACCGCCACAAATTTCCGGACCGCCCAAAACATTTAAAGAGACAAACGGTGTTTCGATCAAGTGACCTATACTTCTTTTATCTGCAAAGAAAAACACTATTTGGTTTCAAGTATGTATATTTAATATGTATCGCAAATACATTTTAGCAGAAAATATGTATTCTATTTACACAACAATACTAAATCTGCTCTTTCGTTCAGAACTTTCCCATGTTTTTTCATTATTGTACTTATTTCCAATAATTAAATATGCCTTACTTAACCTACAGTGATTTCTCATTTGTCATTTTGTGTACGCCTGTATTGGAAGGCAAATTCTTTTCGATGGATGTAATAATAAATCTAAAAAATATAATAAAATATAATATAATAAACAATTCATTATTTCACGACTTCAAATCAAGAACCCCAAGTAAATTCGTAATGTAGCGATGACCGATTTAACAACTCACTTTAAGTGTACACACTAGTAAAGTGAACAATGCTACCTCGTTGTAGATGTCAATTCGCTAGAAACACTCTTTTGTTATGAAGTGAACTTGGAATTTTAAATGTGTTAATTACATATACTCGTATGTGCAGTGTATGTAAATCTAACACTCGTGACATATAAAATACTTCAACAACAAACTATGTATTTTTATCAACATGATGTTGAGATCCTCATAAATTGTTTCTCAATCTATAAAATAGCAGATGTCGTCAAAAGTGGGAGTCACCCCAACACAGGGCATAACAAACATAACAAATAAACGATACGACTTTCAAATATCCCGTTTCACGTTATTTCATTATTAATGATGCTGATTGTTTGTTTGGTATCTTTTCTTATATCGCTCATACTCAAATTTTCGGCAAATTGCCGTTTTCAGGATATTTTTTGCCGAAAAGTTTATTTGTTTATTGTATATTAAGCAACAAGACATTTCATTTTTTTCTGAAAAGGATCTCACTCAAATTTTCGGCAAATTGCCCTTTTCAAGAGTTAAACAGAAACAATCTCTGTCTTTACATATTTGGTGTTTTCTAATACGGCAGCACACATAAACGTTTGCAAATACGTAGAGACAGAAATTGTTTATGTTTAATTCTTTAAAAAGGCAATATGCCGAATCTTTTTAGTGTGAGCGTTTTTAGAAAAGATATCATTAATACAGTTTCCTCTAGAACAATTTACATCATTGTTTTGTTTTGTTTGTTTTGTTTTTTTGGGGTGATTAAAAGTGATTTTCGCTTCTCTTTTCCAGATCTGTTAGGCTTTTCCTTGGTTATATTAGCTCATAAAATCCGGGAATTGTGTACAGTCCTAGACATATTAAATTATCAGGCTTCATGTTTATTCCGTAAAAGTCACCACCAAAAATACAATTGTTTAGTAAATGAATATACACAAAACTATATTTTATTCCGTAATTAAATCCTGGTCCATTAATACCTATTACAGTTTGCATTAAAAGTGTTTTTATTTTGTGTCTAATCTCTATAAATTATGTAAAACAATGATAAAATTGGCTTAAAACCGGCTGTAGTGTTCTAATTTATCAAAACGAAATCCTACAGCATATTTTTCCTCACTTATATTTTAGTACTAAAAGATGATTGTTTTTGCATGTTGTGCAAAGCAGACTATTTTTAGATGATGAGGTTCTGTAAAATATAAAAATCAAAGACACCAAAGATCTTATTAAAGTATTTCTTAAGAAAATTAAAATCGGTCTCTGGCTTCAACAGAAAAGATTTTAATGCAATTCCAGGCATTTGGGGTACAATTAAAGTGTCCATGTAGGTATAAGTTAATTATGACAATGCTTACATATAGGATGAGCATGCATAAATGTCAAATCAACCCCACTTTGGGTGCTTATTAAATGATGTGACAGTTAACTCAATATGCAGGTCTTAGCAACTTTACAATTAATCATTCTAAGCATATTTTAAAATATATTACAAAACATTGTTAAAATATATCATACTCAAATACAAATACAAATAAACTGGCAAATATGTTGAAAATCGGACAAAATGTTTCTTATCTTTTGTAAAAATAATCTTGCAAGTTAAAGTATATTAAATATGAATGTATCTGTATGCATATCATTTAAATTTACAATCATTAGTTTAGTTTAGTGCATACATTTTATTATTCTAATATACAACAAGCACCGAGGTTATATGGACTGATGATGTAAGGGAACAATTAACAAACTTTAGAAAATATAAAAACAGATCTAATTTCATGTGTACTGAAGATTGCAGTCTTCTTTCCATTGAATTGCCAATCGACAGTCAGTATATTCTCTCAATATTTAAATACATATACACAACAAAGATACATAGTTGCGCTTTGCATGCAATAACATGTAACATATATATGTGCATAATCCAAATCTTTTTCTTTTCATATGTGTCAGGTTATTCTTAAATACTTAGTAACCCTTTTCTTAAAGTGGATACATGTCAGCTGGATAGCACATTGAGTTACTTCTGTTATTAACATAATTGATATACACACGTACCGCTCCCCTACCTCAGCTTGCGCACGCACTCACCTCCACACCCTCACACGCATGCGCACTAACATTCCTTATCATTAGTGTACACTAATTTATATTCATCTTGAAACAAAATTACTTTTAAATATAAAAAATGAAATATATTTCTTTCCAAGTTATATATATATGTGTGTGTGTGTATCTCTCTCTCTCTCTCTCTCTCTCTCTTTATATATATATATATATATATATATATATATATATATATATATATATATATATATATATATATATATATATATATATATATATAAGAACGGGCTCAAAGTCGCCGGACTATTAAACATGCCAAAAGATCATCTTGGCAAAAGTATGTTTCAAAAATAAATGGCAAAACTTCCATCAAAAATGTTTGGTCTGCTATTAAAAAGATTAGCGGTAAACCATCACATTCAACTGTTAACCACCTTAAAGCAAATCGCACCGTAATAACAGATAAACAAAACATTTCGAACATACTGGCTGAAAATTTTGCCACAAATTCCTCATCGGCTAACTACAGGCCTCAATTTCAAACCTTTATACACTCTGCCGAAAGGGAAAAGGTTAATTTTAAATCTAATAATAATGAAACTTACAATCAATCCTTTTCCTTGAAAGAGCTTAAAGATGCTCTAAATAGATCGCATGATACCGCTGCTGGTCCAGACGACATACCGTATCAATTCTTAAAACATTTACCAATTCGATCTCTAAACTTACTTCTGTCAATCTTTAATGAAATTTGGATATCCGGTAAAGTACCCGATTCTTGGAAAAATGCCTTCATTATTACACTTCATAAACAAGGTAAAGACCCAACAGATCCTCAAAGCTATAGACCTATTGCTTTGACGAGCTGTATTTGTAAAACCTTAGAACGAATGATCAATAATAGACTTGTCTGGTATCTTGAGTCCAACAACTTAATTTCAGAATATCAAAGTGGATTCAGACACCAACGTAGCACAGTCGATCATCTTGTTCGTTTAGAAACACTCATTCGTGATGCCTTCATCAAGAATGAACACCTTGTAGCTGTGTTTTTCGATCTTGAAAAGGCTTATGACACGGCTTGGAAACATGGGATTTTAAAGGACTTAGGTGACCTTGGTCTCAGGGGTCGTTTAACAATTTTCATTGACAGCTTCCTTTCTGACAGAAATTTGCAGGTCAAGATTGGGTCCACCCTGTCATCTGTTCATAAACAGGAACAGGGTGTCCCCCAGGGTAGTATTCTATCTGTTACCCTTTTTAACATAAAAATAAATAATATTGTAAAAACCCTTCATGAAGGGGTTGACTGTTCACTTTTTGTGGACGTTTTCGTTATTTGTTACCGCTCTAAAAATATGAGCACAATTGAAAGACAATTACAACAATGTCTTAATAAGTTGCAAAAATGGAGCAACACCAACGGTTTTAAATTTTCTCCAACCAAAACCAACTGTATACATTTCTGTCAGAAACGTGGTCTTCATGTTGACCCCGAATTGTTTTTAAATTACGTTCGCATTCCCGTCGTCCAGGAAACTAAGTTTCTTGGAGTCATTTTTGACAGGAAACTGACTTTTCTTCCAACACATCAAGACAAAATGTCTCAAGGCTCTTAACTTGCTAAAATATTTATCCCATACAGACTGGGGTGCCGATAGGAAAACATTGTTACTTCTGTACCGTTCCCTAATTCGGTCGAAATAAGATTACGGAAGCATAGTCTATGGTTCTGCCAGGAGGTCCTACCTCCAGATGCTGGACGTCGTTCACAACCAGGGACTTCGTCTAGCTCTAGGAGCGTTCAGGACCTCACCAGTGCAGAGCTTTTACGTTGAAGCCAATGAACTTTCATTATTCTTGCGTCGCGAGAAACTTTCTTTGCAGTATATAATTAAACTATTGTCTAACCCCGATAGCCCAACATTTAATTGTGTTTTCAACCCTAAACATGAGGAGCTTTATGATCGATCACCTAAAGCCCTCAGACCTCTTGGTTTAAGGCTTAAAGATAGCATAAACACATCAGGTATAAAACTCGAAAACATTTCTGAAAACCCCACAATTGAACATCCACCATGGCAACTCCGTTCTCCTGATGTGAACTTAGAACTCTGTAAAAATAAAAAGTCAAACACAGATCCTTTGATTTTACGATCCGAATTTCTCGAACTCCTTGACAAGTACTCTGATCACCTTCATAATTATATATACTGATGGTTCAAAGACGGACACTCATGTTGGCTGTGCTTCCGTAAGTAATAGCCACTGCATTAAACAAAGACTTCCTTACAACTCGTCTATCTTCACCGCTGAAATCCGGGCTATAAGTCTAAGCCTTGATTTCATTTCAGTACATTCCGGTGAAAAATATGTTATATTTTCAGACTCATTATCTGTATTGCAAAGCATAAATTCACTGAATTATTCAAATCCACATGTTCGCACTGTTCTTGTCAAACTTCAAAGTTTATACGACACTAACGAAATCTCCTTCTTGGCTTCCTAGTCATGTAGGCATCCGAGGAAACGAAGATGCTGACAGGGGTGCAAAATCTGCCTCAGCCCTCACTGAGACAGATCTTTGCATCCCACACACTGATTTTAAACCACTTATTTACCGACATATTTTAACCAAGTGGCAAACAAGTTGGGACAGTATTGTTTGTAACAAATTACACGTAATTAAACCTAATGTCGGTGCCAATGTCTCTGCTTGCAGAGAAAGTCGACGAGAAGACGTAGCTCTTACCCGCTGTCGCATTGGACATACTAGATTGACTCATTCATATCTCTTGAAAAGAGAAGTTCAACCTGTATGTGTTCCTTGCCAGGAATCACTGACCGTCAACCATATTTTGTTACAGTGTATCGACACAGACACATACGGTCGAAATATTTTAATGTCCATAACATGTACGAACTATTTAGGACAGTGTCGGATTCTAAACTTGTTTGCTTCTTGAACGAGATTGGTATTCTTAGTAAGTTATAATTTTTTAAACTGTCTATTTACCAATCGTCATACTTTTTAATCCGTTTTATGTGTCGACCTGTTTTCAATTATTATTTATTTTTTTACCTGATATTTTTTATATTTTTCAATATTTTACATGCGTAGTTTGGTTTTAACCTGATTACGCTTTATTCACATTTAACTTTGTATTCGGCGCCGTATGACCTATTAAGTGTCGGTGTGCCGTAAAACCCAAATAAATAAATAAATAAATAAATAATAATATATATATATATATATATATATATATATATATATATATATATATATATATATATATATATATATATATATATATATTAGGATGCAAATCGAATCCCAAAACGATATTCGATTATTCGTTATGTGTATTCGAATCATATTCGAATATTCGGAACGAATTTATATCATAGTGGCACATAACATGGTAATTTTCCATTACGTTCAATGTGTTTATTCATTGTAAAATGTTTATTTCTGGCCATAATTTACATTGCTAGCCTAACTTATTGCAGAGGCGGTGGAAGATTTATGATTTTAGCATAGCTTTTAATTTTAAAACGTCGATTTCTTCTTTTTGAAATACAAACGGCAATATTACCAATCCGCCATTATCCTGTATATAGTGAAGGTAATTTGTAAGAGAAAACTGTCAATGAAGAATGCCAGTAAATGCGTAAACAATGTCATTGTTACTTAACAATTATTATTATTAATATTATTATTATTATTATTATCATTATTATTATTATTATTATTATTATTATTATTATTATTATTATTATTATTATCATCATCATCATTATTATTCACATTGAAACTCTTACAAAAAGATATACAGTAACCAATCAATGTTAATATGACCTGCAAAGTCCCGTATAATATATACATTATTAATTAGTCACCTAAACTTTGTCTTTTTGTTACCTGTTGTACTTTGTGAAATTTAAAATTGAGGAAAAGCAACCACGTGATGTATGGATAATAATTATGTAAACAGTCATGGACCTACTCAAAGGAAGCGCGGCTAGCTTAGACATTGTCTAACAACTTCTAAAAAAGAACTTTAAATGAAAACTGGTAATATGTCTGGGGCCGCAGCACATACATGTACGTTAAAACGTGAAATTCGAGTGATCGCGGTAAATATCAGTCTATAACACGCAAAGAAAAAATGCACCCCATAAGTAAAAAATAATATAAAAGAAACAAGAAAGAGAACAAGACGACCACAAACTTGTATCAGAATATTTTTGTCTCAACACATGTATTGAACGACAATGGCAATGGAAGTTGAACTTAATGCGGACAAAGATTTAGCTCAGCTCCTGCTTAAAAATATCAGGTAGGCGGTGCGTGTACAAGCATTATTAGAAATTTTATGTACTTAAGAGTTATTATAAAACAATGTCAACGCTGTTCTTTAATATGTAAGTTCCCTGCTATATGTACAGTATTCTGTCGCATATATATGAAGGGTATTATAGGTTTTACGCATTTTAGTATTGGGACTCAACACGGTTCGTACCCAGTTATCAACATGGAATATTTCTCAACAGTCCTAGCAAAATTTGAATGATCAATGTTTTATCATATTAAGAATGTTTTAGAATTGATAAGATTCAGGCATATATGAGATACCATACGCATAGTTTGTATTGTCTCTTTTTAGGACTACATTGGTGTTGCCTAGAACATTTATCAACATACTAATATCATCACATAAGTCATAAAAATAAACTATGTAGTATATGTAAACATGTTTGCACATGGCCCCTGGTAGTTTTTAACCTTATTGGTCCAAACCCTTGTCAGGATAGATAGTATGCAAGGTATTCCACTTACCTGCCCAGCGATGTGCTGTGGATTCACCTGGGGTCTTTCTCATTAAAAGAGTTGGACATCACCATAATTACATTTGAAGGTTGAATATGCAACAAGTCTTTTTGTATGAAAATGTAAGAAATCACTAAACAAAATCTCTTATTCCTGCAATCATTTCATATTAGTATTTTCATTTTTTGTGTGCTAAGCCTTGAAAATATAGATGATAAATTGATTAAAATATAACCTTTTAAAATTTTAAGAATCTATCTGAATATTACATCTTTTTTAAGTATTAAGTTGTTTTTATGATGGTAGAATGGATTAAGCTCCAACAATTTGAAATATATATATTTCTTTCATTTATAGGCCATAATTGCTGCACAATAAGCTTGAACAACTTCACAATGTCCATGTTGGATTATATGCCATGTTTATGCATCCCTCCTAAAGAATACACTGATTGGTCCTAAATGATGCAATAATTTAAATGTATATGAACTTATGAAGGGTGAATCACGTACAGGGCACTTTGTGTCATGTGCATACACTAAACTAACAAAGATGTTTTAGAAATGAAAATTGCATATCCTGACAATTACTTACATCATCATTTCAAATAAATTTATTGTATAAAAATGTACAGGATAAGATTAGTAGGTGACATAAATAAAAATGACAATTTTCAGTCTTGGTCCATTCTATTATTTACATCATATGTTGTTCTCTGCAGCTGCATGATCCCAAATGATAACACCGTTTGGAGCCTATGCTGGATTATCATTTTACTTCGCCACCAGGGTGTGCGATGTTAATGTTGTCGATTACAACTGAATTACATGAAATGAGGTAATTATATATTTTGTTGCTTGTAAAGTATTGTGTTTAGCATCCCGCCACCAACATTTTGGTAACCTGCAGAAAGTTTTCACTTAAACCAAACTAGTATGGCCTTCACTGTGTTTTTCTTTTCATTCTCAACACAGACACCAGGCTGTCCAGCATGTTAATAAAGTGAATGCATCTTTTTCAAATGGACACTACCCATACTTAGGTGATAATTGTTAATGAGGCGATCCACAGGTCTAAACATCCAGACTTGCTTCCAGTGAAGCATATATGGTACTGTCTTCACAGTGAAAACATGCAATGAATATATCAGACATAATAATGCATCTAGTCACATTTCATGTATCCTGACACCAGGTCCACAAGTGAATTTCTCTTGCAAGCTGAGTTAAGACAAGGTGCTTTGTTCATACCATCTTTATGACTGGTTAGCTGCTGGCTTGGTGTTTATCCTTTGCTTCAAGTATCTTAAGTCATTGTCTGCAAAATACACTGCCAGGGAAAAAAAAACTATGTTTTGACCTAATAGAATCTATATTTTTATTGTTACATGTTATACAACTTGGACATCTCATCATTTCAGTGACAGTGGCTGAAAAGTGACATTGGTCACACAGCGCTTACTTTTATCTGCGTCTTGAAGAACCGGACTTATTTTTAAACTCTACAACAGCAATCGGCAGACCTGAAATAGTTAGAATTGCATGTAAAATACAGCAAAAACCTTGTTTATAGATAGATTTTAGCTTATGCAATTTCGAATGGATATGTATAAAAATAACATCTACAGATAAAACGAGTATCACGTATTTATGCATAAAGTTAAACTAAAATTAAACTAATTTTAAACTAAAATAAAATAAAACTAAAGAAAAAAAGCACTGGTTTGTCTGAATTGCAGGAAGACGCACTATTTGCACTCTAGATATCATTACTCTTCCAGTGAAAGCAGACCCTCTACCTATAGCTCTCAATTTGACGTCTACTCTTATCCCATGAAATAATATGATCAAATATTATCCTTAACGAGGTAAATATAAACAGTATTAACTAATGGAAAAAAAAGTTTTAACAGCCTCTAAAAAGCAAGGGTTCTATGTAGCTGCTACATTTCAAAAGTTTTCTAGGAGAGCATGCCCTCCAGACTCATCTAACACAGTTAGCACCGCCAGTGCTCTCTCAATTAGGACCCTCTGAATAATCCTGGATCCACACCTGTACTTGATTTTCATATTGGATATTAGATGATTGGTAAGTCAACGGTACATTATACTGCATGTAATATGCGAATAAGTTATCGAAATTTAAAGTATTTTCTGAATATAAGATAGACAAAGTAACAAAAAGCAAAATAAATAGTTATAAAAAGTGATATAAATATTTCTGGTTCTCTAAATGCATTTTGTATTTTTATGTTTGTAAAACCATTTCTCCGACTGACATGGGCTGCAAATTTTCTTTACGTAAGTAGTGCTAATCTAGTTGATTGACGCGTGTAGTCCCTATCATAGTACATAAACTAAACGGTGTGTGTCTGTGTATCTTACCTGTATTGGTCCGAATTTTATTTGGCGCGATATTGTTTGGCACGAAAAGTTCAGTCACAGGTAGGAGCTGGGAACCAAACTGCATTTGCAATTGTTTAATTTAACATACGGGCATTTTTTGCAATGTTTACTTTACAGTTTTACTTTAGTTCATTTTCTTTTGCAAAAGGCAATATTGCCCAATGTGCATAAACATATATTCATACAATAAGCAATATAAACATGAATATGCCGAAACTATGTAAACGAAAAACAACTATAAATGCATTCACATTTCCGGTAATGGTGTCCTCCTGTGGAGAAAAGTGGATACATTTAAGCATTTTACATGTGAATATTTATGAAATTCCATATAGTAGGTCAATAAGGTACAAATTATCAATACATGAAAAATGTTATGTCATAGATAAACATAAGCATTTACGTATATTAGCTTATGTCAAAAGAACATATAGGGTGTAAGTGTGTTCACCTGGCGACAGGTTCTCTTGGGAGATAACAAATCCGACAAGTGACAATTAAACAGTACACACAATTCAACGTTAGTGTAAAGCGGGGTATCCACTTTCTTATAGACGGGCCAAAATTTAAAGGTTATAAAACTTTTCCCTACAAGAAAGAGTATCGAATGCGGCTGTAAAGTCGATTAGTTTACCTGGAATAAATCCTGTTTGCTTTTCATTGATAATATTGCTTGAGACATGTTTTATTCTAGATGCAATAGAGGATGATACAATTTTGTATGTTACATTTAACGGGAGATGGGTGTCCAGTTTTCTTACCGGAGTTTTATCTTTGATACCATTTTACGCAATGTTTACAATCCAATTAATACAACACAACAGGAAGGGTTTCAGTTTTCATAGTCAACATAATACGGTTTAATTAATTTTCTCCTCTCTTAAAGCAAAACTAATGTAACGATTTGATGAATTTTATCATATAAGAATTGGTTGGATTGAGCCTATGTAAATATAGGATGGTAATGTCTTTGTTCTACCTGAAATTTTACCTGAATTAATTTGTGTTCATTTGTATGTATATAATAGTTATCAGTGTCCGAATTAGTTAATTAAATTTATTGATTTTTGGACGAAAATGACGATCCATTGAAGAATAATATACTTGATTCATATCTTTACATTCTTTTTACTTTTGACGTTTGTTGTATGTTGTTTTATGGCTGTCTTTGTAGTTTGCTTCACTTATAGTTATAACATGCGTATTTTCTTTGAATCTGATTGGCTCACCTCGGTCATGTGACTGCTTTGTATTTCTCAGTGAAAAGCAGTTGGCTATAACCTTATTAATATTCGTGATAAGTCTACATTTTTGACGTTGTAGGGTGTTTATGCAAATTAAACTTTGGACAACTGCGTTTCATAGCATGATGAAACGCACAAAACTAACTTTCAATTCTTTAATGATATTCCCGTCTACTATAGATAGTTTCCATGTGATGTCATCGACACTGATAAGACAGTTTAAGGCAGCCATCTTTGTGGGCAGAAGCTAAGCAGGCCAAAATCGGGAAATATGTGCTGTATTAAACTCACCACTGTGTTTTTATTTTTCAGTCTATTTTACTGAATTTTAGATAAAATTTTACAGCTTTTATAAAGTATTTTAAATATCAAAACTATATTTTGATAGTTTAAAAGGTTAAAGAAATACAACCGAAAATGATACACTGTTCATTTTGTTTAAAGTATGAGCCAATAGTTTTATTTATTTCTGTGTATGTATTCTGTGTGCATTTATCAATTGTAAAAATATTGTATTCTAAAAATATGAATTTCAAGAGCTTTCCAGTGGTGTATAGCTTTTAATTTTCGGACTACAAATGAAAAAAATACAAGAAAATAAAATTTACCCTTCTATACAATTCATATGAAAATCCCTTGAAGTTACAATCAAAGATGGCTGCCAAGATAAGGGATTTTCACTGATGTGGAAACTATCTATACTATGTTTTATATGTCGATACAATAATGGAAATACGTAACAGTACGCAAGTCACGCACATATATGATTAATGCACGTACCACTCAGAAATGTTAGCAACTTTCTTTTGATATCTTTTGATATTACTTTGTTAAGTCTATTTTTATTGATAACTTAATTGTTTCTTTGATACAATTTAGATAGTAATGTCAAATGTAAGAAAAACTATAGCTGCTACGCACACAGGTTAGAACACATAAATTATAACGTTAGTAGCCTGACGTTTACTTTATTTACACCCTAACTTATCAATGTAGATCAGTCTTGTGCGGGTCTAAGTTTGGAAAAAAATTACAAGTGACAAACTAAACGTCTAAAGAGTTAAATGTCCTGCAGAAAAAATCATATCTGAATAATAAACAATACCGCGCAAAGACGAAGCATCTTTTCTTCGAATGCATTTCTTTGCAAACAAACAGTAAACCTCCTTAGAAGTGTGATATTTTGAATGATTTCTACAATTATTACAGGAAAAAACTCTTGATTCTCAGAAGATAAGTCACTGGCAATGGCGTCATTGCGAGATGTAAATCGGTTTTGCTTTGAGCCATCGATATGTCGC
This sequence comes from Sinonovacula constricta, assembly GCA_007844125.1. Taxonomy (NCBI): domain Eukaryota; kingdom Metazoa; phylum Mollusca; class Bivalvia; order Cardiida; family Solecurtidae; genus Sinonovacula; species Sinonovacula constricta. Next base: position 18,174,512 of record CM017565.1, read on the forward strand.
ACTGTCAATAACCCTGAGGTCAATTTGCAGACAAATGAAACAGCAATCTATCGCTCAGAGGACCATACTACCTGTTTTACGGGTTCGTGGTCGTCAAGGGAAATGGAAAAAGCAATAACCAACAAGCAACAAATAATATAGATAGCGACTGAATAAAATAGACTAGAACAATAAACCACTGATTACCAACTTGTTTTCTAGTTCGAGACGGATAACTAATTAGAAGTTGTCAGTACAAATAAACCCCTTGGTATTTTATCTGTTTGCTGTAGTGTTGGAATCGCAGTCATTATATCGCTTGTGAATGCCAGTTCATATACCTTCGTTGCCTACTGTATCGGATGATAGTACAATATCATCAAAATGCATACATATGCAGTTACACTTTATTTATGCCCTTCATCAGTTTAAAAGATTGTTGTTACGGTTTTTGTTGTTGTTGTTTTGTTTTTATTTATTTGCTAATTGTGGGGGTTTTGTTTGCTTGTTGTTGTTTTTTGTTGTTGTTTTTGTTGTTGTATTGTTGTTGTTGTTTATTTGCAAATTAATAAAGCTTTTATTTATCAGTTGTAGAAAAGCTGAAGAATACCTTCTTAATTTATGACGAAATGATAAGTAATGTTTTATGTGATTTCGAATAAATGCATTCGTTTCTAGAATATTTTATCAGAAAATATATTATAGAATATATATTTATATAATATAAATCTATAAAAGACCAGTTATTGTCTTGGAACGGTCAGTCGGGCCAAGGACCAATTGAGAAGCTTAAACCGGTTAAAGGTTCCTGCATACTTTTCTCAAAGACAAATATATGTAAATTAAGTGTATGTCTTATTATACTTTATGCACGTCATAGCAGACCTGTATGTGAATGTGAATTTTCTTATTTTAGGCATGTAGATAATTTCCGAAGCAGACAATTAGTATACTGCAGTTTGTTTCTATCGCTTTCTTTCTTTTAAAAATAAGATAAATGTTTATTAAAAACAACATTTTTAGAATGCAATGTAGTTACAACTTTCATCGTAAAATTTCTCATCTTTTTACTTACATATTTATAAAACAGAAGCAACTTATACTTCTTTTACCTCTTTTACATTTTCTAATTATTATTATTATTATTATTATTATTATTATTATTATTATTATTATTATTATTATTTTATTATTATTATTATTATCATTATTATTTTATTATTATTATTGTTATTACTATTATTATTATTGTTATTATTTTATTATTATTATTATTATTATTATTATTATTATTATTATTATTATTATTATTATTATGCATCCCCCAACAACCAGGTAAATGAGCAGAGTTCTGAAAAAAACTTACATGCAAGTTTAAAAATACTAAGCTTATAACGTAAAGTGTGCCTGTTTGCTGCTAAGGTCGAAGTAAGGGTCCCTTACTGTGTATAAACTTAGTATTTACTGCGATTAAGTTAAATGGATCCCAAACCTCAACCACCCACACACCTCCAACAAAAGGTTTCTGGCGTCGCCCCTGGTGTTATTACATTAGTAGAAAATATATGTGAGACAATTGTAATACCATTGATGTGGAAAGGTTATACACAGAGCTGCAATTTTATAACATTATTTTAATCAATTAGGATCAAATAAACTAACTTGATCAGTACACTTACTGTCTCTATAATTTCGTGAGTTTCTGGAAGTTTTCATTGCTGTTATAAATCAAATCCACTGGCCTTTATTTGCATTTAACAATACTCGACACACGTGAGTATGCTTATACATGAATGGACATTAATTGAGGAAAGTACTTTGATGTGAGCCCCACATAAAATACGATCTATTTCAGCATGTGTACAATAAAATAATAAGAGACATCCAAATTCTAACATGGACATGGAATTTTGCAGAGGAATTCCTATCGGACTATTCCCAACGGATATTCAGTAGTAGTGAATGAAGGTGAACAGGACCTTTTGTTTTAATTATTTCCTCCTAGGCACTGACAGATCAGATTTTTGTTTGTCGGCATGTTACTATATGGCAAATTGGAAGTGTATACTTCCAACTAATTGAATGCATTGTGCATTTTCTTATATTTATAAACTATTAATTAGTATATTAATATTAAATCAAAGACAACATTCTTGGGACATTGCTAAAATTCCAAAATGAAGTTGGCGAAAGTATTATAATTAATAATTATAATTTATCATGAACCATGAGTTATTGTTTTGATAATTAAGTACTAGAGGTGTGCCAAATTAATTTTTTTCTCTGAATATTAGTTTTTATATCATGTCAAAAGGTGAGTGTGTGGTCATGGCGTTGCCCTCCGCAAAGTTCATACCCTTGTATCGTAAGTATTTTCAGTGAGAGAGAATCAATATAAAACATCAAAGAGTAAATAAAAAAATCTTGGCATTTAAAAATAACAAGGAAAAAAGGAATTAAGTTACATGCATCATAAATATACATACGTTTACAAAGAGGTATTACGCTTGGGCAATATAATGTAAACATTATAAAGTGTTGTCAGAACATATGCAATTAATTACCATTCATTGCAAATATTACCTTATTAGGAAAAAATAAGAAAACAATAAGACAAATATCGCAAAATTCTATGAGTATTGCAACATATATTTAAATTTGAAAAGGCACATGACCAAAGTATCCACGTGCTAGTAAAATGCAAAAAAACTTCAAGACAAAACTTTACAAATAAAATAATTACTATGATTAACTTTTATGACATCACCATACATGACGCGCAATGAGACTTTGGGTCCAAAGTTAAACACTCAATCGGAACAAAACCCTTGACCAATATGAAGTCACAAAAATACCCTATTAAAATAATCCGCAAAATTGTCTCCGTATGAAAATGTATTTACTTGAATGGACTATTTATATCTTTTTATAATGAATCACAGAGAGCTTGTATATGTTTCATTTACTATTTACCAAAACGTCGAAGATATTATATTGCTCATTATGAAATTAATATGAAAAAGACGGTACATGTAATATAGACGCTGTTGTTGTTGATGTTATTGTAAAGATGGTGTTTTTTGGTGTTGCTAAGGGATTTCCTGTAGTGGTGCTCAAATGATGGTAATTATAATAATGATAATAATGACAACACTGAAGACTATGACAGTGGTGTTGGAAGAAGAAGATGATGATGACGTATAAGATATATATAAGACATATAAGACGTTTCAGACATTTCAAACATATAAAACATTAAAGGCATATAAAGACGTATAAGACATATAAGACGTATCCGACGTTTCAGACATATAGAACATTAAAGGCCTATAAAGACGTATAAGACATATAAGACGTATCCGACGTTTCAGACATATAAAACTTGTACAACATATAAAGACGTATAAGACGTGTAAGAAGTATATCAAGTATTATACATATAATATAGCAAGACACATTAAACATCTAAAACATATTGGACGTATTAGACAAACCAGTCATATAACACATTAAAGATATATAAGACGTATTAGATGTATACGGCATATAAGACATACCAGACGTAGAAGATGTACAAGATATAAGATTAGTGTCGTAATATTGTTGTATGGCATCACGTTCGATGCAAGATACACATACAGGGCAAGTACTATATTAAAATCGCTGCGTCGTCTGCTTGTTAAAATGTATTAGATATTTTACTTGTTTACCTTATAATACATTTTGTTTTTTATGTATTTTTGAGTAATGAAAGGACAATAGTGATGTGAAAATACAGATATGTTTATGTTTAATCCCTGGCGAGTAAATTATATGTTAAGTCCTTCAGTATCATGAAACAAACCATGAACCGACTAACATCATTGAACAGACAGTACTCATGATGAAAGTTAAGATAATCAGTTTTCAGAAGTGCACTTTACTTAACTAGACCTGAATGCTTCTTCTACGGGTAATATTTGTAACACTCTACGTGTAATCATTCAAGGAAATGAGAGTTTGTGATTTATGATGGCAGTTTACTCATTATCTAATTTACGTGGAACCAACTGACAACAGAGAAAGGTTCGATGTTGCCTTTGTTTAGTTCTTGGGTATTTAGAAAATTGCTTTTAATTGTCTTTGGACTTAACACTAAATTGTGAAACTTTTTCATTATTATCTAATTACAATGACTATTACAAAAGATCGTTTGGTTGTTGTTTATGGGCGGTGTCTGTTGTTAGGAGTTATAAGAAGGCTGAGTTTTGGGTGTACAAAGAAATAACCCTTCATGGCCTTTACTACTCGCGACCAATCTTCATGGCCGTGGAACAATAGTGCGAGTACAAAAGCCAATGCGTATGTCGAGAGGGAGTTAAGGCGCGTCAGTTATGTTTTGGAATGCTTCAAATGTAAACATCAATATTGTAGTCTACCCAACCTACATGTTCAAATTATTATTTTGTGTAATGAAGATAAACATGAAATGTAAACATGTGAATTAACAACGTCAAGCAGGAATATCACTCTGTGGCTATAGGGAAAGAAACTAACAGAGATTTTTTTTAAGTTATTATAATGAGTGTTCCACTATGTGTTATTTGCTTGGCAGAGATATTTGCAATATCCCGCGTGGAGTCTCGCAGACACCTGCGGCTCTATACCAGGTCATGATTGCAGTCATTCGTATCATCGCCCCATCGCAGTCTACAGTTATTCGCTTGCATTTTGAAAAGAAATACGCAATCGAGATTTAGATTCAAATTACGGGGATGTGGTGTTAACGAAATAAATAACTTGGAATTATTACTACTCAGTACATTATTTGCCTATTTGCATAGCTTTGTTACACTTATAAACCTACACCGCCCAGACAGCGCTTTGATGAGAATTGTGTGTATAATAAATTGGTAGAACATTCCCTTAGTCTAAACTGTACAGTTGATTATTAACGACGCGGCTCGTGGGGGGGGGGGGGGGGGGGTGGGGTGGCGGGGGGAGAGAGAGAGTAGTGGGGGGGGGTCGTGTCTCTTATGGAGAACGATAATTCATGGGAGCAGGATATCACAGGAAATCGGGGCTGTTCGGTGAAGCCTATTTCAGAGACATGAACCGACTATGCCGCAATTTAAAGTGGAGCTTACAATTTAAAACAAATAGTATTGGATGCACTGTTCTCTAGAACCTTTAAAGGTTAAGCAAGTGTAATAGATATTATACAGAATTTAAAAATTAACACAACTGATGTGTTGCATACTTTAATGTTGAAATGTATGCAAATTTTTAAGAAAAAAATCTCCACCCAGTTTTGTATTTATGAATATGTTTTCTTCCTAAAATTGATATTTATGGTGTCTCCTTTCTAGGTATAAGAAATCTCTAAATATTATGTTATATCCATTTTAGGAGAAGTGAGTTGCTATTGAGTATCGTCTGAAAACAAATTATAGCATTAGACAAACCAACAAAACATGTAACTTGATTGGTTTGACTTAAACACGTTTTCGGCTGTTTTTCTCTTTTTTTCCTGCTGACCGTGCTGTATTAAAAACCAGCCGATTTAGTTCAAAGTTGCCCAAAAATGTTCTTTAAAGTATTTTATTAGATGTTGCAAAATATATAATAATTTCACCTCATGGATTTTATATCTTTAGACTTTGAATAAATCAGGTAATAAAGTTGTAATAAAATTTTGCACAAATCATTCAATTAAAGTTCATTTTCGAAATAAAAATTAAAAACTACACATGTTTTATTCTTCATCTGGTACAGTGATGCAGAAAAAAATGCCAACGTGAAAATGTAGGAAGTGAAAAAGCTTACTATGCGTGGCCATACCGGGATTCGAACCCCCAACCCCCAGTTTTGAAGCATTTTAACCCTAATTTTGATAGACGTCAACTGGAGGTGCGGCATTACATTTGCTGTACCTTTAGAGATGCAATTTTATGGGACGGTTGTGTGGTAGGCAATAGCAGGAAGTTGCAGCTGTTCTGCGAAACGGAGTATGCCGCGGTTAAAATGTATCTTGCAATAATAGAAATGGTATTAGGCATTTATAGAAATTCGTGGCTATTTGGTGAGTTCATGTTTAACAAAAGAAACACGGTATACCGAGGTTAACAAATGCAGTCACAGTCAATCACAAAAAAGTATGTAGTAGACAAGGAAAAAGGAAGGCAAATTAACAAATACATGTAGTATAGCGCCCATTCATTTGGTAAAGTTATTGTTCGTTACTTTGACACAATAATGTAATGAAACTACAGTGTAACAGTGTCTAGTTCCCAGGATATGCATTGTTATGTTTAAAGCGAATGCTCTCTGTGGCACTTTTTGCATTTTACATCTGGGATTGTCTAGTGTCGGTGTATGGTTAGAGGTTACATAAAACGTTTCATAACACGATTCCCTCTGTTTTCCATTCAATACACCCATTATATACTTTGTTATATCACATACCTTTTAAAGTGGTTTGATTGGTCGAGGGTTGGTCCAGTGTGAGTCAATATAAAATGATACTGACTTGATAATGTTTTCACGTCAATCGGAACACCTCGGATAATTCACGAATTATCTCTCGGATGTATGTAGGTAGTTGGATCACCTCTGCCATTTCCCTAAATGGGACTTATTTTGTGACAGAAGGTCAAAACAAAGATGGCAGCTCGGATGACAGCTCACTATAGTACGCTGCCAATTAAACTTCAATTTGTGGCTGCTTAGAATTTAAATCATCCAAGTTTAATTTACAAAGCGCAGCAAACAAAACAGCTGTCAAACGACGCCATTGTTTATGTTTTGTGCGAACTACATTTTAGGCATATCCCTTCGACTTCCGGCGAACAAAACGATCGTGATTTCTTTAAGTATCATTGCACCAGATACATCTGGGGGATGATTGTCCCGAGGACGGAATTACCCGAGTAGTTCCGATTGGTTTTCACGTGAACACCGAGAATATAATACTGACGGTCGTGTTCTTTTATGCGCGCTTGTGCTACAACAAATCGTCTGGTAAAAGACATCGAAGTTTATCAATATGTCTGGCGATCATTTGTTAACAGTATGGGAAAATGTAACAAAGAAAAGAACAAAAAGTGTAACCTCGATAGCAATGAATGCTTTTTGTGATTATGATGGCTCGATGTATTAAAACAACAATAAAAGGTTAATTAAACAGGGTAGTGATATAACAAGTAAAGACTTACGTTTCGGTCAATATATAGTTGTGCGGACCTGGCTAATGTTATACTGGTACTAAGTGCGTCCTCTGTCGATATCACATTATCCAGGGTCTTAAAACTAAATATTGAACTCAACACAAGTCTTTATTAATATAAAATTACACAAGTGCAATGCAGCTTTCTGATTGATGGTGTCATCGCAGTCAGATCGTCTCATACCACTATTTCACGAAGTATTGTTTCTAAAATTTCTTAAAATTTTATATTGGCGATTAAAACTATGGGATAAAAATAATCTGATACACGTTGTCATTTTATACAAACATTTATAAAACCCGTCCAGTAAAAAATGTTAGTAAGCTCGCCATAGGTTCGCTTACTATCACTTTTCCTGAACTCGCTTAATAAATATATGTATTAAATAACAAATCGTGTCAGATCCTCTATAACGAGTTTGACCGTGGTTGTTTTTGAGAATTGAGCGCGACCTCATTCTGGCCGTATGTAGTTTCTGAATAGTCCAATATTTCCTTATAAGGTTATGGCCAAGTAATTCGCACATTCTAAGAAAAAATAGCCACACCAAAAGATGAGACAGTAAATTACAAAAAAATGTGTAAACAAATTAGCCAAAATAAATATGTTGTTTATAGCCTTTGTGTCATATTAAATTGCTTATTATTTTGCTTAATGTTTATTTGATAATTACTTTTAATTTTTAATATACTATTAAAGTCGTATATACCTATGCATATGCAAGTGAATGTAGTTTGTGAAGAGTGATCACCTCGAGCCTTACACAGCTTTTTGAGACAGCAATCATAAAGAACTTATCTGCCGAGAGAAAATTTATCTGCCATCATGAAATATCTTGAACACAAGATCTGGTTTTGCATGATTCATCGTCGTTGTTTATCGCAGTAATCCACAAATACTTCACTCGCACAATTTTATGTCTCGATTTTGCTTAACAAGATTTTGTTGTTTTATGGCACATAATATTACGTTGTAACGTAGCTTATGCTGTATGTGTGATTGACATGAACCTGTATTCTTCTATTACTAATCACATAGGCTTTATCGCGTGTGCCGATGGCTTTTATATTCAAATAAGCAGTCTGTGCAAATTAAGGTGAGCCATAACGTCGCGTCGCGTGGAGAACTAAACGATTAAGCTAGACGTTCTGATGTAAATACTAATGTAAATACTAACATGATGAGAAAATAATATTTTCTGTGATAAATAAACTAATTCTTAAGGGAGTCTGGGTGAAAAATCATGTGCAATGCCTTGCAGCTTCCTAATATTGAAAATGTGTCGGTAAAACGTATATGCACATCGCTAGTTCTTATTAAGAAACAGTTGTATCATGGTGAATTTGATGAGTTTTTCAGGCCCTTTTTTGGAAATTAAGGAATTTTCTGTGAGTTTCGGCTTCAGTTTAAAACTAGTTTTTAAAGTAAACAATATGTCAAAAGGTGTGTATTGCGTTCAATATTTATATTGGCTAGTTATCAAAAGTAATGTGATTAATCCGTTACATCAAGTGTTCGCACGGAGATCTGCGTTCGTAGAGCATGGATGTCAGTAAGTTAGATCAATTCCTTATTGTCCCACACACAAGCGCAGCGTCTATAGTTTAAACGTATTTTATTCAATACCAAAATCTGTTGGTATGGCAGATATAATTTTATATTACATTATAAACAATTTAAAGGCTTATATGTTACAAGTATGATAAATATATCAATAAGTCAAAAACACGACAACAGGAGGAGCCAGGGACGGGCCCAGGTTGGGGTGAGAGGAGGGGTGGGTGTACATACACACACACCTCCACCAACCAGGTAAAAGTGTAGAGATGTCAAAACACATACGAGTAAGCTTAAAAAATACTAAGCTTTTAACAAATGCGAAAAGTTTGAAGCGTACGTTAAAACGCACGAAAACGAAACACTCTCCAGGTTTACAAAGGTGAAAACAAAACATGTAACTCGGTTGTCTTAAATGAAAAAAAAAATAATGTTGAATCCCACTTTCATAATTTCCATCAAATATTAACGAAAAGCTACAACGACGGACAGAGCCAATTCCTATCGTACATATTTTAAAACTTAATAATAAAATACATGAATTTCGCTAGGTCTTTATTTCTTTTACACAAAGGGAGGTAACTGTTAAAAAACAGACTTCTTTATTTTATTAGTTGTACTTAGTCAATAAGCATTTTTGACGAGGCAACAATATTTTAAGAAATAAATATTCATAAGGTACCACCCACCTCCATATACCGGATGTTCTTTAGCACCTACCGTAGCGTTTACGAAATAAATAACTGGGAGTTTATTTTGAACTTAGTGTATGGAAAATATTTTCTGTACTTGTATTTAAATATATAATCTTGTACGGCAACGGTATGGGTTCTTTCATTTAGGACATAATTGATCAAAGAAGTTTTTCTTTTCATTTATGCATATCTTTCAAAGGTGGTATCCGACAGTTTGGACCATAATTATTTTTATTAAATAGCCAAATAAATTATTGTTACCTGAACAGATCTCTCGAAACGCTGTTTATTGGTGTCCTACTCCTGTGTGAACAGTGAACCATACAGGCACAATCATCATTACAAAAAAAATATTTCCTATCTGAGCCACGCTGCACAGTTAGCTATTTTTAAACTAAGAAAACCTCGTGACCGCTCATGTTTTAGCTCATCCACGTCATCCGCTATGACGTCGATGTCTATTTTTAGCAGGAATTCCAAGCGTTCTTATTTATTAAAAAGAAAAAATGAACATTTTAGTGCTGATTAACAAGTTTTACTGCCCTAAAATTGAGATACTGTTGAAAATCGACTAAACGTATATTAAAGTATGATCTTTCTGCAGAAAAATGCTCAAAAAATCCAAACAGATGTCAGATATTGTTACATATATTTGACATAGGCAAACTGTCGGTTACCACCTTTAAAGTTAATAGATCAAAAGGTGGTAGTTAACTTTGTCAAAAATTTTACTTAAATTAATGATAAGATCAGTCTGCTTACAGGGTTTAATGTTTAAATGTTGCCAAATATTTCTTCAGAAAGAAATGGCTGGGTTGCACAACTCTTTGGAACAAAAACCGTGTTCATATAGACCAAGATTTTTTTCTGAATCAAAATATTCAATTGGGACTGTTTTCGATTCCATACGTCTGGAGACAATGTAGGTTAGGTTTATAAGTCTTTATTTGCTAAACAAATCTTAAAAGGTTTATTTCTGCAATTGTGTTTAATTTCAATAGTTTTGCTTGGAATAATACGGACTTATTTGTTTTGACTGATTTGCTCTTTGAGTGGAGCATGCATATGTAATACCTCCCGTTTAGGGGTAATATGATGCATTTTGTAGACTTTATGTGTTTAATTCATGCGTAAAATCTTTCATTTTTGTTGAAGTCAGCATCATTAGTAAAGATTTCATTGAATTGTGGCTTAATCTTTCTTAATCTGAAACACGCTGTGTTACCTTTCCTGGACTGTTTGCCGTGGGTGGCGCCACAGAGTATCCCTGATGACGGGCTCCTGATGGTTGAGGTTGGTGGAGACTTGTTAGTTATGTCAACACTGACCAATACACCATTTCGGCCTTGAGTAGATGGAGAAGACGGACGGTTAACGTGTTTTGATTGTCAGAAAGTGGGTTACCATGAACCACTGACATTTAACTAAATAAATTGTATTGACACAAACCATATTTGCTCTGAGCAGTTAATGTCAATAACATGCACGAACTATATAAGACAATGTCAGATTCTAAGCTTGTTTGCTTCCTGAACGAGGTTGGTATTTTTAATAAGTTATACATTTTAAACTGTTTAATATGTTAACCTGTTTTCAGTTAAAATTCACATTATTTTAACTTAGATTTAAATAAACTTAGATTTTTATATTTCTACTCACGTATTTTAATTTTAACCTGATCTATTCGCGTTAAACTTCATTGTAGTCGTATGACATAGCAGGTGTCGGTGTGCCGTAAAACACACACACACACACACACACACACACACACACACACACACACACACACACACACACACACACACACACACACACACACACACACAAACAAACAAACAAACAAATAAATGAATTTGTTTAGTCTCGGGACTTACTTACATATAGTCGAGAGACATTTCAGGACTAAATATTCTTGTTGTTGTTGTCTTCTATTGCTTTATATCAACTCGACTTATTCCATATGAACCATTTGTCTCTGGCGTTTTCTCAATATGCAAGTTTCGTTTTCTCCAGTTCATTAAAGTTTGCTTGAAGTCACGGTCATACAAACAACTTCGGCATATAAAAACAAATGATTTCTTTCTTGTATGAAAAATTTGCGTGAATCAAATAAGTGGTCATAAGCGGGAAATTGGCGTTTGTGTTCGAGTAACTCCTCTTTTGGAAAAAAAATTAATTCCTTGTTCAAGTATTAAATGTCTGTAAATAACTGTTTACTTAAAGTTATATCACGATTCCGAAATCTCCCTAGAAGCCACCAAGCACTATGTAGTCTAATTAAGGCTGTAAACCAATTCTACTTACTCCACATGCACCCTTTGTCTGTCGTTATGTCGCAGTATAAGCAAACTTTACTTTCTCCAAATCACGACATTTAACTTGAAGTCACGATGATAAGTATGTGTCCGCATAAAACAAGTGATTTATTTCTTATATAAATAAACAAGGTCTATTTTATTTAATAATTTTACATAAATGGTCGTTACCAGCAAATTGACTCTTGTGTTTGAATAGTTGCTCTACTGGAAATAAGTTTTGTCATGATTTAATATAATTATTGTTTTAATATTTAAGGGTCGGTTATCTAACATTTCATTTAAAATCTAGTAATATCTTGTACCGAAACGTCTTAAGAAAGCCAAATATTTCCGAGGGAGCACGCCCACAACTTACGGCCTTCCGTATACATCATATCATGACTATCTACGCCCCTGCTATTAGGATAAAACACAGATCTTGACACTTCTGGCTGGTTAATTCTCACCCAAACTATTTGAAGACAAAATGACTCCCATAAAAAATAAAAATAAAACATTCAGTACTCTAAACGTTACCCCCCCCCCCCCCCAAAAAAAAAAAAATAGTGATGTTGTAACACGTTAAGACTGTTTCAATAGAAGAAATATTCTTAATTTTAATTTTATTTTGCTTATTTTCAACATAATTCTGAAACATATTTACTCAGTCTCATCACTTAGTCGGAAAAATCATCATTTATCTACATCAACAGTTTATCCAACACCAACAGACAAGGGAGGTAACACAATGAAATATATCTAGTAAGAGTAACGTCCCTTAGATAACGCAAAGCGGTGTTATATAAATATAGCGTGTTTTTTCGAACTTTTCCTAATTTTACTGATAACATTTCAGACGTCCGTGATACTTATAAAGCACCTCTTGACACGACAAAACATTAGATGAAATGAGGTTTATAAGGCAATATAAAGTTGCATTGTGTTTTCGATTTTTATTTCAAGCAAGCGTGCATGACACATATGAAATTGACAACATATAAAGTGTTGTTTACAAGACTAGAAATAACAAAGCATTAAATGAAGAGTTTAATGTAACGAATAGAAATGAGCAATGTCAAGGACTTTATTTCTCCTATACACTACCTGATAGAATTGAAAATTATACATTTGACCTTGAAATTTGCTCTTGATCTTAGCATTTTGTGCATGCATTTTTTTTCTCTCGACATTTATCATTGTACATTGTAGGTTTAATAAACATAGAATATATATGAAAGAGGCGTAATACATTAATACAGAAAGGAGAGAAAAAAAAGTTCACTTACTCGTTAAACCACAACAAACATTTTATCTGACCTCTCTATAAGAGTATTTTTAATTTGGTCACTTGTTATGCGCTTCAATTCATTAATAATTCTCCATAGAAAGAACAACATGTGATTTTGAAATAATCACTTTTCATTTTGCGTTGCTTTCAGATTGGCAGTGTATTTATGTATATGTAAGGTAACAAGACAGTGTTGTGCATTGTAGTAGTTTGGAATATGTATCCCATTCTTAAGATTTAAAAATAGAAAAAAATATTGCTTTGTAACATTTTCTAGTCTAATGCGGTAAAAGAGAAGAAAATGGATGTTTTCTGTTACATTTTGTCCATTTCTTTAAAAAAAGAAAAAAATGGTGTTTGTGTATTATTTTTCTTGTCCATTTCAGTGCGAGAGAAGAAGTTTTGTTTTTGTGACATTTTTCTTTCAGAGGAAGAGAATAAACTGGGGTTGTTGTTTTAATATATTCCATTCCATTTTTTTAATGTATAAAGTGTTGCTCTTGTAATATTCTTCAAGTCCATTTCTTTGAAAGAAAAGAAAATCTTGTTTTGTCTCATTTGTCATTTCCATTTTTATTTAAAATACAAAATTGTTGTTTTGTAACATTTGTCATGTTATTTTCTTCACTGTAAGTCAGAAAATGTTGTTTGCGAAACATTGGACTTTTTTTTTCAATGGAAAATGAAACATTGCTGTTTTTATAACATTTGTGTTGTTTGTTTGTTTTTTCAGTGAAAAATAAGAAAATATTATTTTTATAACATTTTTGTCGACGAAGAGAAGAAAATGCTGTTTAGTAACATTTTTGTGTCCGTTTTGGTAAAGATTTTTTATACAAAATCAATTATACAAAACAGGTAATTGTCCAAAACAATGCAATAATACAATCGTTTACACAAAACAGTATAAATAGTGTATCTTATTGTACAAGTGTAATGATTGTATAATCAATTATACAACTCATAAATAGAATATTCAATTTTACAAAACAATTAACAAGTAGAGTTAACTGTATGAACAATATGATTGTTAAACATAACTGTACGAAACATTATGCTTAAAATGTGTACACCCATCAATCAATTAAAAGCAATAAATATACATATAGCTTCATTTGAGAACAAAGTAAGAAATCCAAAAAATACCACTGATTATTTTAAACTTACTGAAAAAGCAAGAAAGAATGCAGATATATTTAGGACGGGCTTTTACTACATAACGTTCGTTAGCCAATTTTTACAAATCTGTTGATAGAATAAATAATTACAGGAAAAGTTAAAAACATTTTCCAACTTTATGAGATACCTTTTCTATGTTCAAAACATCCCCACTTACAGTAGTTCCAATCAAGATTATGCCACCGAATTTAAGGTACATTTTACTATGTTGAAAAAATGAGTATCATCAGGAACAAGTTGTGTTCCTATTGCAGAGTAGAGAAATAAGCCATTTTACCCATTTGACAGTTGTAAATATACTAAATCCTTTTAATATAAATAGGAACACTTATCAGTTATCAATTCTCCAATACAAATTTGAAAAAAATAAGCAAGTGATATTACCATTTTGAAACAAATACTTTACAAAAATAAGTAATTGTATTCTTATGTAAGCCAATTAGTTTATATTTAAGAGTAGAGACAGACATATACCTCCAAATATCAATTGTTTTATGAAGTTGTTCAGCGATTACTTTGAAGTAGAAACGATAAGGGCAAGTGACAACATGTCATTAGAACAAGATAATGAACTCTAGAAAACATGCAAACGTATTATCAACATCACAACAACTATAATTGTACATGTACATAAAAGACATATAAACCCCAAGACCAGAATCAATTATTCTCCATTTTTTTCCCAAAATTATATCTTTATTTTTTATATTTTAGTTATCTTCTGCAGTTGTTGTTTTTTCTCAACCAACAACAGCATTAATTTTTCTGCCTTGAGATATTTTGTGATCATATCAAAGATGCATACTTTTATTTCCATGCAATGATCTTTGCAGAATTGTACTCATACAAATAGATGAAAATAATAAGCATCTGTTGTACAAATCTTCTTAGACTGAAATATTTTCATGTCAAACTATTTTTCCCCATTCAAAGCCTACCCCAAGCAATTTGAATGATCTGTACTAGTTATCCCCCTTTGGATATAAGAAATATTGCACGTGTAAACATTTATCTCCAAACTTGATCGCAGTCTTCAAAGGATTATTTATATTTGCCTTTTGCAGCCGGAAACGTTTTCCTTAGTCGAAAAAGGGATAGATGCTTATTATTTCCACGACACAAAGATAAATATACTACACTTCCACATAAAAAATACATATACGTTTTAAAATGTATAAAAAATATTAAGCACGTTTGCACTTTTATGTTAAATAACACTAACAACACAGACATTAAAGGTTTTAAAAAAATTATAAATATTAAAAAGGCCAATTTTAAAGTCGATCATACAAACATTTAGTTTATATCCGTTAAAAAATAAATAACTATACTCCACTAGTAAAATTAATAACTAGACTCCACTAGTACTGATTTTCTTTGTGAGAATTATTTTGACAATTCCCTGTCATTCGGTCAGTCTCGAGTGAACCAGTTATTAACATAACATTGAATGGGTCAGTCTCGTGTGAGACAGTTCTTAACGTAACATTGAATGGGTCAGTCTCGAGTGAGACAGTTCTTAACATAACCTTGAATGGGTCAGTCTCAAGTGAGACAGTTTTTAACGTAACCTTGAATGGGTCAGTCTCGAGAGAGACAGTTCTTAACATAACCTTGAATGGGTCAGTCTCAAGTGAGACAGTTCTTAACGTAACCTTGAATGGGTCAGTCTCAAGTGAGACAGTTCTTTACGTAACCTTGAATGGGTCAGTCTCAAGTGAGACAGTACTTAACATAGCCATCTATGGGTCAGTCACGAGTGACACAGTTCTTAACATTACAGTCACTGGGTCAGTCTTGAGTGAGACAGTTCTTAACATAACCTTGAATGGGTCAGTCTTGAAAGAACAGTTCTTAACATAACGTTAAATGGGTCAGTCTCAGGTGAAACATAGTTCTTAACACTTCCGTCACCAGGTCTGCCTCGATCAATCAATCAATCGAATTAGTTTGATGAGGGTCAGTACATCATTTTGTATATTATCGTGAAACAAAGACTGGCTTTTGTCACATATATCAACTTATCCATAGAAAAAAACAACATTTTACATGAACTATGCACGCTCTCGGTGTTGCATGAAGCACGAACACAGGTCCTTCTATCTCAAAACCATCTCGGTCAATATCCTGTACATACCTTATTCTGAATTGAGAATCAAAACAATTGTTACATTATCTTTAATTCTAAATAATGATGCATGCCAAAACGGATTAAAATTTATCCAATCGCAGCGCGTCACATGGTAGGTACATAATAAAAGTTAACTTCATTAAGTTGTGTTTCCCACAAGATTCACTCTTTTCGTATGTAAAGCGAATTTACTCTTGTAAAAACTTAATTCTTACCTTCCTTGTGGGTCGGTATTTGGTATATAGTAACCGTAGTAAAGTTTAAGATTTTCCCCACTTAAGACTGAAGCATGCGCATAAAATGGAATCTTATTGATTGAGATAAGAATTTATTAAAAGGTTGACATCCTTTTTTTTTTAAAAAAATATAAGCTTATTAAAAATTACATTAATTATATTCATTATATTTCTTATTTAAAGTATATGAAAATACATTCTCATAAGGGAGAGAACTAAAATATTTCTTTACTTTCGAAAATGGGAAATATCTTATAATGGTTTCTCGTTACTTTGCCGTGTATGGATTTTAACTGCGGTATAACCAGGGTGGATCCAAATGGGAAGTGGGTGGGGAGGCGGGTATGCATTCCTCTACCAACCAACCAGGTAAAAGGGTAGAGTTGTGAAAACACATGCATGTAAGCTTAAAAATACTAAGCTTTTAAAGTAAAGTTTGTTGACTGCTTGAGTCAAAGTTAAGGTCTCTTTTTGTGCATTTACATGTATCATGTATTTACGGCGTTAAAGTTAAACGGATCTTGATTCATACCCCACCTCCACACCACCCACCACCTACCCCACACACCCCACACCAAAACTTTCTGGATTCGAACCTGGGTATAACCAGTTAATGTAAACATTTAAGGTATATATAAAGGTCGTTTGCAAATGCTTTCGTATAAACTAATACATCGCACATCATACCAACGTCCAGACTTAACTACAATACAGCTCTCAGCCATGTAAAGATTATCTGGTTCGCCCTGGGCAAACATTTCAAACAGAGGTGCGGTGTTACCCTTAGTCCATCTGTAGTCTCCTTCAGCAAATCCTTCAATCGAAAACTCAGTCAAACCAATCCAGATCCCATTAGATTGTGCAATACTGTACAGGAAATCATTCTCGTCACCATTCTGCACGTCAGCCAAATGTCCGCCTAAGCTTACACATGAGTCTTCGCTGTCGAAAAATTTCATTTTAGTGGCTTGCATGAAGTAACAATGGAATCCCCAGTAGATCCATGAAGATGGACAAGGACCTGTTTACGAGAAAGATGGAAACTGTTGTATAAATGAAACAGAAAAAAAACAAGGCTACAACAAACGAAATTGAATTTTACTATATGCCTGAACAAATGCATTTCCGTCTAAAGGATGATAAAAGAAATGGTCCTAAATGTCTATAAAATATGACATAATTTTATTATACCATATACACATTATTTGAGAATAACTCATCATTTTTTCTAATTTATTGTGTACATGTCATCTAGATCTTTATCTGTATCCATAGTAACCTATATAACGCATGTTGCCAGACAACGTCTTTCTCCTAATTCTTGTTCATACACACGCTCAAATAACGCCATGACGTAATTTCCGATAAATATTTTTTGTTGTTAGAGTTTCCGTTACAGCAATATCACATTGTTTATCTATTGGCTGCAATCGGAACTCTTCGGCAAATTCCGTCTTAGGGACAATCATTTTCGGATGTATCTGGTGCGATGATACTTACAGAATCACGAAAGTTTTGTTCGCCGGAAGAAGAATACACTATAAAAAAGCGAAAGTGTAGTCTATAGGATTATTTCAAGTATTGCAAGTAGCATTTGGACTATGAAAACAAGAAGCGGCTACAGGGGGAATAAACAATCATTGCTATCTTTGAACACCTCATATTGAATTGTGTCTTGTTACACACATTACTTTTACCAAATGTAGATTTTGTTAAATTTGCTGAAATGTAGGAAAATAATAAATAAAAAAACACTATGTGCTATCATTTATTAACAAATGTCAATGTGAAAGTCAAAACCTTTAAAAAGTTAACTTTAACAGCTAGTTCAGGCCCGTTCTGAGAACAGTCTGTTTCTTACACTTTATTATTTGAAGGTGGTATCTGGCAGTTTGGACGAAATAAATGCTTTCATGCATTCAACTAAATGATTGTTGCCTGCAAAGATCCCGACAAATGCTGTTTTTTGGTGCCGTACAGCCACGAAAAATGTAAAGCCTAACACACTGCTTTTCATTACACATAGGTATTTTCTGTCTGAGCTAAGCTGCACAATCCGATAGATTTAAACTAAGACAAACCACAACATAGATTTAGACATAATAGACATTTAATGCGATATTTTTAAGATTCGTACTGTCGAACAATTAAGTTAGTGTAATAACAGTCTTTACGAAAACTAAAGTATAACTTTATTCGACAAGTATGCATTAACTTCCCAGAATGGTAGTAACATGTGTTGTTACATAGGTACAATATTAGGAAAATAGCGGATGCCACATTAAAACCACATACAGGGCGTTCGTTAGACTCTGAACTTCAAGGGTCATTGACCCCTCAGTGATACTTCTGTCAAAATTTTCAAGGATCAAATTAAAAAATCTATGGGATCAATTTTGTGCATCGTGTATCACATCACAAATGACACATGTATTTATGTCACTGATGATACGATTTTGCATAAAATTGGCATTGGTGGAAAATATTGATACTGTTAATAATATTTTTTTATTATTTGGGACAAGTAAATAATCAGAATATTGCTTAATAGTTTCTTATTTTTCAGCATCTTAATAATAACAATCAAATGAAAACAAAAAAAACAAACAAAGAAATTAACATTATTATATACTTTCCCGGCAAGTTTTCTTTTGAATTTGAATGCAATCCAAAAAACACTTAAAAACGCTTAGCAAAACTGAATGCTCTGTTCAAGCGCGAAAGCATGACGTCCAAGGTTTTTCACCTAGTTCTCTCGTCCTTTCGCCTGGGTTTCCCCTTTGTTTGTAACGACGGCTGGTATGGAGAAGAAATATTTCTGATCCCGATTAGATGTATTGTGACAGTTCCCAACACTACAGGAATTAACCAATGTCTTTATTTCTTGAGCTATTGTAACTGTCTGTTAAAAAAAAGTGCGCCTTCACGGTACTGATGCATAATTCGCCTAACCAAAAATATGGCAGACAAACAGGTGCGCGCGTATCCTGGAAAAATCAATAACCATTTATTGCTGTAAAATAATCCCGCATTATTGCGTGATATATCGTTTATTTCATCACGGCAGAATGCTTCTTTGTATGTAGAGGTAAAATATTAATAGACTTATCGATCTAATTGTTCACATCTCGTTAGACATGCAACTGTTACTGCATTTTCTATGTTACTGCATTTTCTATAGATATAACAAAAAATTATCTTTGTTGTTTTGATGACGTCATAGGTAACAGCATGTATATATATTCGCAGGGTTTTTTTCCGTCATACATCCGATAGATGATTCGTAAATTATCCGAGGCGTTCCGATTGTATTGGCTGAGAAGCGTTGTCAACCTATGTCGAAATAAGCACACTACTTAAACGTTTTGTTTGACTTGGTAAAACACCAAAGCAAACGTTAGAAGTAATAAACGAGCTATAAATATCGAGTTTATTCAGTACTTTTATTGCCTGCAAGTGGCATGAGCGGTTTAGAAACAGCGGACGAATATAAATGAAAGAAATCCTCCTTCAGCTGTCCTGACATCAACCAGTTGAACCGCTGTGCGGCATATTTTCCACCGAAAAGCGATCTAACATGTATGGAAAATCTCTTTAGAAGGCATCAAGAAGCTCCGCACAATATAAAAATGACACTATCTGGGTTGCAGGCAAATGAATCTACTAAATACTGACTAGACCTCAAACTCAGTGATTTGGCCAAGTTTTCTATGGAGTATCGTCCCGTGCATGCTTTGAACCATGTATGATGTATCATCCTAGTAGATTGTGGATTTTACAATCAGAGATAACAACAACCTGGACCTTTCCATAGCAAATTGACCCTCACTAACTGAACCTGGTAACAAGCATTAATATGATTCTTGTGCAGGTCAGGACCAGAGCAGAAGAAACAAAAGCACCCCTGAGGAAGATACTTCTATGGAACAGTGCTAACCATACTTCCATATGCACAGCTGTACAGAACTTCTCTGACCGCTTCATCCATGGCCACTCTACCAGATCCGCTGTTGACAACCGCTGAACCGACTTGACAATGTCTGTAATATCTCAGATTATTACAACGAATGTCCCATCCAAGATATCATCAACAAGACACAACCTACCTAGAACCACAATAAAAAAACGCCTTTCTAGAAAGAAGAATATAGCATTCAAGAAAGCAGGTTGGCCAAAGACAGCAGAAGACATCAAGCTTTATAAGGAACTCCACAAGGAGCAACAGTATGAATGTCTAAAGGCCAACCAAAACATGGTTCCTTCATAAAAAGCCAGCGGTCTTATGGCCATGTATTTCCTCATTGAAGTGTGATGATGTAACCCACAATAATCCAGACAAGAAAGCCTCTATACTGAACCAGCAACTTACTGGTGCATCCATCACAGAAGACACAACAGATATGTTAATCATGGTAGGAGGCTGATATCCAGACACTCCAACACGGTTCCTAAATGATTATGCTGAGAACACTACCAGCTCTGACTCTCTTGCTTAACGCCTCTCAGTAACAAGGAGCAGTACTGTCACTTAGAAGAAAGCTAACGTGTCTCCAATCTTCAAGTACACATATACTGATGTTAACTGTTCATTTATGAGTTCGTACGAACACATGCTTTATATATTTCTTTAAATTTCAGTATATATATATTTAGACCTAAATTAATATTCATGCAAGGGAGGGATGGGAAGGAGAGGAGTGTGGTAGAGACACCTCCTACAGGATAGCGAGAGACAGGTTTCTTTTGCCAGACAGGATAGCCAACTTGAACCGTCTATGGATGACTAACATTTATTTTGCTGCGCATTCAGACTAAGTGGGTGATCAGTACACATGTATATTAAGTGTGGTCGCTGGAAAACACCATGTGAATACACTCTTACAGGCTTCATCCATCTGCGCTGCAGAATTTACCGAATAAGCTTAACCCTAATGTTAACAGTTGTATGCACTTGCTTCTCTAGCAATGAACATGTCTATCGCCAGCACCGAACGTTTGTGCAGCAGTACAAGAAACGTCGTTGATGCGAAGCATCAAAGGCGACACAAAAACTGGACCAGTTAAACAGGTTAAAGCAATATGGGAGCAAGTCACAAAGACACATTTGGAAAGTAATGGTATTTATTTAAAAAAATTCAGTACACTATGATTTGTTTTAAGAAAAAGAACTATGTATAATGTAAAATCAAAGTTCGTAGATTGATTTAAAACAAAATAAAAAGCAAAACTGACATTAATTTAGTTTTTCCAAGATGCTACATATGTAGAAAAAGTTGCCAACATTGTTATTGTAAGCTATTAAACTTAAGTGTGCAAGCAGACAATGCACACGTGAAGCAGCTTCACATTACACGAAACATTATTTTTCGATAGCATTTTTCTGGAACATGGCATTTTATTCTTTCTCGGTATCTTTTTTTTTCATTTTCAGATTTGCTTTATATGGAAACATTTTTTTTGTATCTGGGTTATGTATAGAAATTATTGTAACCTAAATTTAACAAACTGAAGAAACAGTAAGAAATAGAACGATCTGGCATGTTCTTAAACACGATTGATCTGATGTTGTAACAAAGCAATATTATTTCCTAAGTATGTGATACTGTGGTTTATAATTTCACACTGAACTGACATTAAGAATACAACTTAACAAAAGTTGCTGTCAAGTGAAAGGTTGTATGTCATTCAATATAGGACAAAAATGTTACACAATATCAAACTGACTTATTGTGAACAGCAATATGTTAATATTATTCAAGATGGATACTGCTATTTAGTAAATTTTTGTGTAAGCAAGTAATAATTAATTTCAACATTTCTGTTTGTGTTCGTGTAATAAAAGTCATTGACAAAGAACAAATTCTCAAGTCAGGTCTAGGGTTGATGCACAGATTCCTCCGACACCGAGTCCCTATTCTCAGCCTCTTGCCTAAGAACACTACAACCATGTTGTCCATGTTTCTTGGTCAGGGGCGTGCCTGGGCTTACGCACTTACGCACGTGCGTACAGTTGCTTCCAAAAATTGAAAAAAAAGAAAAACGTCAAAAAGCAAATAAAAACCGTAAATAACATGTGTTTGGCACTTGTTGTTAGCTGTTTCATTTGTTCAATTAGAGTTCTTTAACCCTTTTCCAAATTCTACAAATACTTCTGCAATCCTACCTAACGTATTTCTGTCCCTTCCTGCTCATTGTACTGTGACAGAGTTTCTCCCCAGAATGCATCTACGGCGTCCCCCTCCACCCACCCCAGGAATAGTGCGTATACTCAAAGGTCGCCGAGGCACGCCCCTGTTGGTGTATAGCACGTTTCTCTTATGCACGTGTATTGATCATCTGAATCTTTAATAAGATCCTTCTGAACTTGTCGTGACAGGGCTATAATTTGAATTAGTTACCTTCCGATGCAGTGTCTTAAAACATAATCTCTTGACCACAAACATGTCAGAGATGCTATAAAAGCACTCTCGCACGCTAGCAGCACTGGAAATGCTATTTTTAGATTTGCGCGGACATTTTTTGGCTATTTACTGTTGTTGCTAATAGATAATCTCAATTTGTTAACATGCAGTCCAAACATCGGAAGACGTACCGAATTTATTCCTAACCAATTTCATAAGTATGGGCGTACATTTACGTTCAATGATTTAAAAAAATAATAACAAAACGAAATAAACCAAAATCTCTTGTTTTCTGCCATATTTGCATGAATGTTACAAACACAACAATAAATATAAAAATAGATAAAGTAGAACGCTGTTTACGAATATTTTATCACGGTTGGAAAGTCCACTAAACAGACTTTCCCCATGTGTAAATTTAAGTGAGCATTTCAAATATAGGCTCCAGACCGCAGGGTTTTACACTAACGCTGCTCCATCGGTCCAAGACCAGTTGATTTTAAGAAGGGCAAGTGAAACATGGAAGCTGGATGGTCCGTCGGACCAGTAAAACCCAAGGGTCCGCATGAAATTCTCATTAAAATAGCTGACAAATTATTTTTTAGACAAACCCCGACAAAGTTAACAATATTTATTCCAGGTTCCCAAGATACTTAAAAGAGAACATGTTTATTCTGCGGGCCTCTGCAGACTTCGTAAAATGAGTTAATCAAAATAATAAAAATAATAATGATTTATACATTATCTTAAAAGTTTGTTACATAGCGGGAGAACACATTTTCCGAAAAGCTCTGAGGCCGGATTCCGCATCTTAAACACGCGGGAAATCAAGTGTCTGGCTAAATCAAGGAAGGGAGAGGAGGGGGGGGGGGATTTAAACATACTTTCTACATAAGCTATATATTCTGTATAAGTATAAACAGCTTTGAACACTAACTTTGTTGTTAGACAGTTCAAATTTTGAAAAGAAAATCCACTTAATTTAAAGTTCATTCTTTACAAATCTATAATCTATTTATGACGATATACCCCGATCTCAAAAATAAGTTGTTACGTGGTTTACTTAGTTTAAAAATAGCTATCTCAGCAGCAGTGTGGCTCAGATAGGAAATGGCCAGAAGGTGATTGACACAGATATGGGGCATCAACGAACGGCATTTGCATGACCTTTGCAGGTAACAATGGCTTTTTTGTGTGTGGGTTATTTGAGGAAAATTGTCCAAAGTGTCGGATACCAACTTAAAAGACGATCGCGGTAGTTCGCGCGGCGGATTCAGTTTGCGCATAGAAGCTCTTCGGTAGGGAGGAAGTTAAGAAGTAAAATTAGGGTTAAAGTGCCTCAAAAACTGGGTGGTGAGGGTTCGAATCGCTGCATGGGCACGCATGATCAACATTGTTTTTCTTCACACTTTTTACTTTGATAATTATTTCTACATCACTTAACAAGATTATGAGGGAAACATGTGTAGTGCTTAATTTCCATTTTATAAATGAATTTTATTTGTGTGATTTGTGCTAAATTTAATTACAAATTCGTTACCTCGTATATTCAAGGAGTAAAAAAAAATCAAAACCGAAAATTATTTTATATTTTGCATTAACAACCAAAATACTTAATAAAACACTTTAGGCAACCCTGAAATAAATCAGTGATTGAATTTGCAAAATTCTTTGCGAGCATATGCTCCACTTGCATACATTTTACAAAAACCTAAAACGTAACCCATTTTTTTTGTTTGATATGTTCAGCAGACATAAAACTATATATATATATATATATATATATATATATATATATATATATATACAATACGATGTTCATGTATATGCTATTTAATAATGTTTCATTGTTAAACCGATTGTATGCAACACATTAAAAGATTATTTTTTTAGAAAATATTGTTGGTCGTACTTCTATTGCGTATTTAAGTACTTTAAACATCGAAAAGTGCTTGGAATGTACACAAAAAAAACGTCTGTGACCATGTGTTGAGGGAAATGGTTAAAACAACACCAAAAATCCTTTTTGTTATTCCCATATCGAAATTCAGCATACTTTTTTCTGTGGAAGATGTCAAAATGAAAACAAATCTATAGAAGGAAATAAAATGAAGGAATCGTCTTTAAGTTGTTGAGTTTTTGTTTGTTTGTTTTTTTTGTGTGTTTTTTTGTGTGTGTGTGTTTTTTTGTGACCTTTAAATTGGCATAGCCACGCCCCTGATAATATTTCTTTAAATCATTAGGACCTTCTGCGTTTGCCAACTAACATTTATATAAGCAAATATGTTTATATGTATATATTTACCTATTAAACTGTAGAAGGCCACCCAACCAGCTTCTGAAGTCTCTTCTGCATGGGGATCCAGTTTGGGGTTTCTGTTGGCCAACAAACAGCTTCCAGTCGTTGCTTGGTAACTAAATGAAACACAATGGGCTGTCAAACTGCAGAGTACGCTACAACCTATTGTATTCCCTTGTGTCGCCACGCGGATGGTGTAAGTTTCGTTCACCTGTGTGTCACGACTGGAAGTGTACAGCATTAGGTTCCCAAATGCACGCATCAAGAAAATGACCAGAAACAACAAGGTGAATAAGCCAGACATCAAGAACATCTTCCTCATTCTAATGCAAAGTGTTGCGGCTCTATGATGGATGACGTTTTGCTTTTGAAACGTTTTGAAACTTCTGAAGATGGTTTGTTGAAGTTCATCTGGCAACCCCGCGACTGCCTTTATACACAAACCCCCAGTGTTGTCAACTGCGTCACAAATATCAACGAAACGGAACCATATATTATGTAACAGTGTTTAGGTTGATAATGGTGTTACAGGACTGACAGCACTTCGTGTCTCATTGTTTATATATAAATAAATATATATAACCTAAACAAGGTGTTGATTTATTTTATGTTGCATGATAAGCGTTTTAAGGCGTTCTTTTGTAAAGTAAAGGTATTGACAAACGTCTGATTGTTTTATGTTTTGATGACATTTCTAAACAAAGTGATCGACAATAATAGAAATCGGCTGCTTGAATGAACACTTAAACCTGTTTGCATCGCGTTATTTGTCCAGCAATTAACAATTGATTAGATCTAAAGGTGGTATTGGACAGTCTGGAACAACTTTATTTCGCTCGTGCAACCAAATAAATAATTGTTACATTTGCAGATCTAATGACGTTTAGTGGTGACCTGCATCTATGTGAAAAGTAAAGCATTTCTCATAACAAAAATCTTCATGTATCTCCTTCCCGATCCAAGCTACACAGTTAGCTATTTTTAAGCGTAGAAAAACATTGACCACCTACTTTTGAGATAACCATCCAGGTAAACGCTCAGATGTCGATATCCATTTTAGCAGAATTTCCAAAGTGTTGTTTAATTACAATGTTCATGTTGGCTTTGCAGAAGTTGTCTTGCTATTTGTGCCATTTTTATATTCTTGCGTGCTTCAACATATGCCAAAGCTCAGCCGTTTTGAAAGGTGTCACTACAGTCGTAAAAATATACACTGATTACCACTGAAACACATACATTCCTATCTATATCTATGCTTATAAGAGACATTAGCGAATAGTCTCCCTTGAATAATCCCTAAATGCAAATACAAATAGGTTCTATTGTTTGGATTACTTGGTTTTATGCTTGTATGCTGAGTGTATGTTGAGTTTTATGCCGTTCTTGTGATACCTAAGTAAACCATGATTAACAGACAACTCCATTTTCTTGTTAACATATTTCGATAAGTATTCCAAAGGTTTTAAAGCTTACATTCATGCAAAAGTTAGAACTTTCATTGTTTGTAATTGCACTTCTGCAAAAGAACAGGCGATAATGTCCAAGAATTTCAACTAAAAGGACCTACAAACTATTTTTGGACTACCTTGGGCATTATCTAACAAGGGAGACAATTTTTATTTCAACACTGTATCCCATTAAAGTTAAAGCATCTTTTCAAAAACGTTTAATTCATTGCAGAATTCCTCGTTGCATGTTGACAAGCGGATTTGTATTCACTTTTATACATGTACTTTTTTATATCATTTTATCTACGATGAAGAATATCCAAGTATAAAGTTAAGCAGTAAATTCATTTCCCTTTTTATGTTTTTTTTTTACTCAGAACATCAAATCATATCAACAAATCAATAAAGTTTATCAGTCTACATTATTTAAACAGTTTTATTTGTTTTCTGCCTTTTTGTTAATATAAATTTCCATACTAATTAGCATAATTCGGTCTTTTAATTGTTATTGTGTCTATATATGTCCAAATTGTTTGATATTTGTATCAAGATAGATAGACAGATTGTTTTCAAGACGTGTACATACATTGTACCTCTTCGTAACATAAACACAACAATACAGTAAAACAGACTATATTAAGTAAAGTAGGTATATAAATCACAAAACTTTTTCTTTTACAGTATTATATAATATTATTATATGGTTCCAAATCTCGTTCTAAACATATCGCAATAAATATTTTAACAATGTTTAAATGCTGAAATCGGTAAAACAAACATTTGAATAGTACTTCAAAAGACACCAGACGACAGAAACTACACCACTTTAACCATCATAAAATCTTAATTTGACAACTGCACCGTTTTAACTATCACGTGCATAAAACACTAAATAATTGATAACAACGGCGCACTTTCTGACGATTAGTTCTCTGTTGATATATTGTTTCATTGGGGAACTATGAAGCCAATACACATCAAAAATAGATATAACTAATTAAAGTTGCAGTGCCGACTTGGGCAGTACCGTACTATGTATAAACAAAATATATGTTTAAAACGAATAATAAATATGTTAGCAAGTTATAAATAGTGTAATTTGATTATGTGTGTTTAACTTTCCCACATACACACAATATATGATCGTAATTTCAGAAACAAAATAATTCTACTTTCACTTTGCACGCCGCCATTTGTTGAAATTCGTTAAACTTTATTTGCATAACTTATGCAAAAATGCCCGTATGTTAATATAAACAACTGCAAATGTAGTCTGGTTGCCCAGCTCCTACCTGTGACAGAACATTTCGTGCCAAACAATATCGCGCCAAGCCAAGTGAAATTTGTACCAATATGCATACACCGTTTTGTTCATGTACTACGGTAGGGACTACACGTGTAAAACAACTAGACCAGTCCAAGAGATATCCTGCTGCATTTAGTGGACTACTTACTCAAAGACAAATGTGCAGCACATATCAGTCAGAGGAATAGTTTTATAAACATAAAAATACAAATTGCATTTAGAGAACCAGTAATATTTATGTATCAATTTTTATAACTATTAATTTTGCTTTTTTTTTACTTAGTCTATCTTATATTCAGAAAATATGTGTAATTTCGATAACTTCTTCGCATACTACATGCAACATAATGCACCCTTGACTTACCAATCATCTGATAACAAATATGAAAATCAAGTACAATGTACAGGGTTATTCGGAGGGGTCCTAATTGAGAAAGCACTAGAGGTGGTAACCGTGTTTACCGGGTCTTGAAGGCATGCCCTCCTACAAAACTTTTGAAATGTGGCAGTTACATACATGTAGAACCCTTGCATTTGAGAGGCTGCTAAAACGTATTCCATTAGTCAATACTGTTTATATTCTCCTCGTAAAAGATAATCTATGATCATGTTATTTCATGGGATAAGGGTAGACATCAAATTGAGAGCTATAGGTAGAGGGTCTGCTCCCACTGGAAGAGTATTGACATCTAGAAGGCAAATAGTGTCACTTCCTGCTAATTCAGATGATTAACAGACTAGCGCTTTTTACACAAATAGTTTAATTTCAGTTTTATTTTAAGCATACATTCGTGCATATTCGTCTTATCTGTAGATGTTATTTTATACCTATCCATTCGAAATTGCATAAGCTAAATCCTGTCTATAAACGCTGTTTTTGCTGTAATTTACATGCAATTCTAACGTTTTCAGTCGCTTCTATCAAACCTAGTGATTGTCGTTGTAAAGTTTAAAAGTCAGGTTCATTGAAGACGCAGCAACATGTCAGCCGGTCTAAATAGACATATTATCAATTTACACAGAAAATGTATCATTAAGTAGTCACCATCTTCATGTATATAAAAGTATTTCATGTATGCCATTGTTGTAGTGAGTGACGCTTTGTTGGAATATTATCGAAAAAACCCTCTCCATTATATCCCAAAAATAACTAGCCTGCTTGGACATGGTGCTCGCTCTCATTACAAGTAATGTATAATGGTCAGTGCAGTACATTATTCTGTTCTTGATAATGCTTAGCAATAAGTACTTGGGCAATGATAAACACTTTATCATATTTAGTTTCTTTCATCAATTTAAAAAATTCAATAAATTATTAAGAATGGTATTGTACTGCAAATATTGCGGCTCCACACAAAAGCTCATTTGACAGTAGACTTGTTGATTATTAAACATATAATGAGAAATTAAAAAATGATAGTTAATTTCATTTTAAAGGTGGTATCTGACAGTTAGCCGATATTAAAACACAAGTGGTTACGTGGTTTTGTAAGTTTAAAATATCTACAGCGTGTCTAGGATAGGAAACACCTGTTCGTAATGACGAGTGTGTATTTATCCTTGACTGTTCACGCAGACTTTGGCAACAATGGGCTGCATTTTGCAAGACCTTTTCAGTTACCAATGACTTATTTGGTTATTTGAGAGAGAAAAATGACAATCGGATACAGGGATTTTATGATCATTTTTAAAAGAACGTCAGTCTAAACATTCTAATAGCATGGAATTAATATGTGGTAGTGTGTTCTTGTCGTAGAGACATCATTTCTTTTTATATCTCTCAAGAAAAAAAAACAACATTAAATTTAAAAAAAAAAAAAATTTAATGAACAGGTTGCATAAAATTTTCAGGACTTAGTTGTATTGCATTGATGACCTATCATGATAGCTTTGATTGGGTTGAGAAAGCCCTCAACAAGTCTGTTTTATGTAGACATGGCCATCTTAATTCAGGAGAGTGCGTGTGGCAGAAAAGTAGCAGATTGTTGATACCTGTTTGTATCTCATGAAGATTATTGTTGCCTATTCAAATTATTTAAGTTGTTTTTGTAGCCTTGTTGTTCATTTTTTTCTTAATAGTTTCCACAATTTTAATTACATGGTCAATGAACAAACAATACATGCATTTAATTAAATTTATTTAATTTATTTAGGTTTTACGGCACACTTACCAGGTCATACGGCGCCGAATACAAAGTTTAATGTGAATAGAGTATAATAAGGTTAAAACTAAACTACATGTATGTAAGTAATATATAGAAAAATATAAAAAAAACAAACTATCAGGTTTAAAAAAGTAAATTATAATTGAAAACAGGTCAATATATTAAAGCCATATCCATCTGTATATTCATGTTACAAATGAACACCAACATTCAATAAGATAAGTAATAAGATAAGACAGTTACTAAAATATGCTGTAATTGTCTTATTTACAGTAGGATATATAATAAGGTGTAGGATTGATTTACACAAATATCAAATTTCATTGGCAAGTCCAAAGATAGTAATAAGCATAACATAGTTACATACTGACACATAACGGTTAGTAGTAAGTACATGTCTACATTTCTGTTCATTAAGGAAAAGAAAAAAAAACGTATACTAACTTTAAAAATGCCAAAATATAACAGGTACACTAACAAAACAATAAACAGATGAAGTTGAAAGAGTACAGAAATAATAACTTTAATAGTTAAAATAGGTGAAAATGTTAAATCATCAGGAATAAACCAACCAAACTTAGCACATACTTTCCTAATACCACAATGGAGTTGTGCAATATATATATATATATATATATATATATATATATATATATATATATATATATATATATATATATATATATATATATATATATCATACAATGCTAAAAAATAGATTATTACCAAAATCCTTGCTGGACATCAAGTCTTTGTGAATATTAGTTCTTCTACTTGTAATATGCAAATAAACAAGTGCTGGCCAAGGCGGAGCAAAATATGCTCCCGTCGATTGAGCACTTTGAAACAAACTCCTGTACACTCTTGTGCAATGCAGTATGACAAAGGTTTGGACTGCACTCCGGGATCTATTGCAAGAAAAAACTTAAATTAATGCAGAAGAACACAAAAAAACCTTTAATCTGCTAAACTGCTGTGCACTCACGGTTGTGCAATACACTCTTGCATGATTGTGGACTGCAATCTGGGTAATCGGGTAAAAGATCAAAGGGGAATAACATCAAATTTCAAAAATTTACATAAGAGTAATGGCATTTGCGTAGATAGGGGCATAACTCAAAAATATAAAGAGCAGAGTGACAGTTCTTGTGTACCGCAATCCGTTTCAATAACATCTATCCATCTGATGAAGTTTCAAGTCAATAGCTTTGATAATGTAGGAGTATGGTCCAGACAAACATCAAACATGAAAAATGAACTAAGAGGAAAAACTCCAAAATCATGAAGTGTACAGTGACAGTTCTTGTGCGCTGTACTCCATCTCAATGAGATCTATCCACCTGTGAAGTTTCAAGTCAAAAACTTTGATAACGAAGGAGTTATGCTCCGAAAAAGAAAATTAAACAAAGAGGCATAACTCCAAAATCATGAAGTACAGAGTAATGGTTCCTATGCATTACACCCTTTCTCAATAAGACCTATCTATGTATTAATTTTCAAGTCAAAAGCTTTGATAATGTAGGAGTTATGCTCTGAAAAGAAATAAACAAAGGGAAATAACTCCAAAATCATAAAGTGCATAGTGGTGCTTCTTGTGCACTGCACACCATCTCAATGAGATCTATGTACCTATGAAGTTTCAAGTCAATAGCTTTTATAGTCTTGGAGTTATTCTCCGGACAAACATCAGGACGCCGCCCGCCTGCCGCTCTACTAAGTGCCGTAAACATTTTAGCTCTTGTGGCTATGCTTTTGGACAGATCAAAATTCTTTTAACTATTTTGATACAATGCCATCAATGGAACATCAAACCAAGTATCAAAGCTATATCTCTTGTGGTTTCTGACAAGAAGATGTTCAAAGTTTTCCTATATAGCCATATAGGGAAAAATTAATGGCTACACCCATTGTTTTGACATGTTGACAGATCAAAATGTTGTGAACATCCCTTGATACAGGACCACCCAAGAAACATATATACCAAATATGAAGGCTCAAGCTCTTGTAGTTTCTGACTAGAAGATTTTCTAAGTTTTTCCATATAGACTTTTATGGAAAATGACCATGAACCTGGCAAGCAGGTTTTCTGACAAATCAGAATTATTTGAACAATTGATACAGGGCCACCGAAAGAAGATGAATACCAAATATCAAGGCTCAAGCTCTTGCAGTTTCTGACTAGAATATTTTCTAAGTTTACTATATAGCCATATTGTGGCATAAGCTCATGTGAGCTATTAAAGTACTTTTTCTACTTTGATAAAAAAGGTGCACCTGTAAGCTAGACTATTTTAATAGTGACTTGCAACTCCAACTAGGCTCAAGATCTACTCTAGACTAAAACTGAATGTGGGGAGGTAATGAAAATGACCTGATATATATAGGTATTTCTAACAATATCATCTGTACTTAAACACTCAAAACTAATGCATCTTATGGATACATATCTTAACTATGGGGTCTTGGAATACTGGTGCCAAATAGAGTAAATACTCCTTAAATCAAGGGTCTCTATCACAGATAGAGGCTTCATTTTTATTCTAGTCAGTCAGTCAAGATTGTAGGATACTTCACAGCAGTTCTCCAGTGTAATGGTAATGTTCATTCTCATTGCTGGATACAGCACCCACCATTTGCTTATTTTCTTTTTCCACATGTAAAATAGCATTTCTTTCTTTTCTTTCTAAATATTGAATATCACAATATTTTCAAGTTTTAAGTCTTAAATGGTTTCAGACCTATAACCTAAGGAGTACAGTCACAGACAGATAACTCCTCTTTCTCATTGGGCCCTCACCGTGTGGCTTAAAGTCCATTTAGAGCAAGGACCAGATCTGTAATAGCTGGATATATCTTAAATGACCACATTGTGTTGCACAACTAATTGCTTTGGATTCATCCCACTTGTTCATTAGTCACTTGGACTACAAGTTCTTCTAAGGTCCTAACATTGTACAAAGGATGTTGTCTTTTGGTAAGATAAAGTATTTACTACGCCTGCATTATTTCTAAAATGTATGAACATAAAATACACCAATATATCTAAATACCTATCAATAAGTATTTACCCCTGGTAATATTTTGCCTGAATATTATTTTAAGTACTTTTAGTTTTATAACTTTATCAATATATCAAGGATTTTCTTCCTGAGAAATGATAATAAGTATTATTTACTGTTGTAAAGAGAGTTCAAACCTTTTCTTTAACGAGTATAATAAAAGATTAAAAATGAATTCTTCCTAAAATAAATAACATGTAAATGAACACATACTTAAATACCACAAGTTCAATGAAAGACAGCAAGTTAACATAACTT
The DNA here is from genome assembly GCA_007844125.1 of Sinonovacula constricta. Taxonomy (NCBI): domain Eukaryota; kingdom Metazoa; phylum Mollusca; class Bivalvia; order Cardiida; family Solecurtidae; genus Sinonovacula; species Sinonovacula constricta. The sequence goes on from CM017565.1 coordinate 18,208,015, forward strand.
TGGCTACCTTAATTTTTCTGGAATGGCACCCGCCAACACTTCAGTGTATGATAGGCTTTATTTGGCTGTTGCTATTGTTTGTTGCATTCCTCATCACCCAGTGGCTCATGGCTGCAGTCAGGTAGCCCATCATGAACAGGGATGATCCATGTTCTGTTGTTATGTTATGAAGAATACCTGTTTATAAGAAACATCATTTCTAGTTTGTAGTAGTATTGTTTAATTATACCTAATTAGGTATAGGTATTTATATGCCAAATGCAAAGTCTTGAAATCTTGAGACTTAACGTGCAGTAGTAGTAGTAGTAGTAGTAGTAGTAGAAGTAGTAGTAGAAGTAGTAGTAGTTGTAGTAGTAGTAGTAGTAGTAATATTAATAGTAGTAGTAGTAGTAGTAGTAGTAGTAGTAGTAGTAGTAGTAGTAGTAGTAGTAGTAGTATCAGTAGTAGTAGTAGTAGTAGTAGTAGTAGTAGCAACAGTAGTAGGGTAGGTTAATATTCTGCATCATCATAATCCTCTTCTGTCTTGATGATTTTTTATGTCTAACAACAAGTTATAAAATATGCATACACATTAACGGTTAGTTTACATGAGGTTAAACACCATTTTACTGCCTTGTTTGTTCATGTCTACTTCAGTAACTGTCAAGTAAAAACCAGTAAAAACTAGCTCAATGTTGTTGACCAACTAGCTTGCTTCTGCACAGAAATTGGAACTTTAATAATAAATGAAGGAGAAGGAAACATACAATAACTCCTGGTTTGTCAGCCATGTGCTGTCTGTACGTACCAGTGATCTTATAAACCTTTGTAACATGTATACATGTTGTCTTGATTCACCGTATATAAACAGATTAATAAGACATACAAAAATACGTGTACAGACCTGTCCAAGGAAATACTCAATATTATGGTAATATTGAAAAAGCATGCATACTCATACAGATCCACAAATGACAGGGTTGCTTTTCTCTCTTTCTTTTTGATCTACTAGCACACTGATATTTAGGTTGAGTTTCTGGAAGTCCAGATTATTTAACAATATATTTCCATTTAATATGTAATATACATGTATATATAAAAATATTCTTTGTATATGCTGTTGACAATAAGCTTTGTTGTGTATGTGTTCATTTTCGGTGAACAATAAACAAGGGGCTCCAGCGGCCAAGCAGCGGCTGACTTTTACCTCCTTAGCCCCTCACTGCACTGGGTTCCAGTGCCGGTTGAATGAGAAATTTCATGAAGGGTCGGTTTTCCAGCCAACCTGCAGTGCACCAGTGGTTCTACCTAAACATAGTCTGGGGTTTTCTTTCACCAATAATTAGCTGGATGTCACCGAAATGACCACAACGGTGTTTGTGTTTGTAACAAAAAAACATATTTTAATCACTAAACTTCTTTTATCATATAAAATGGAGGTTACGCTCTTAAATTTTTAATCCATTAAAAAATATTAAACTAGATTTAAAGATGCAATCGATTAATGGGTTCAGGAACTCTGAGGTCCTGTGTTTAAAGCCAGGCACAAAATACCAAATTCATTAAAATGGTAGAGGTAAGGTTACCTGACTAACCTTCAATCATATATATGAGTACCTCTATGACTATTTGGCCTGGAGTAAGTATAAGTATAATAGTATAATATATAGGAAGTATAATATGACTGGGTGTGCTATCAAGTTATGGAGTTCATGCATGCATTTCCCAATGAAGGTAGAACTATATGCCTCAAGACTGGGATAACTGACAAGATAGTAGGTGGGTGATTAACTAAACAAACATATATTTTACACAAGGTAAATAAGAAAAGGTCCTATCAAAATTTCCACGGATATTTAAATTTTATCTACCTGTAGACAAAGGCAAACAAGGTCAATGTAAATGTGACAAAAACACAGAGACGAGACATAACACACAAAAAGAAAAAAACATCAGTTACCGGTCAGTCGGCAAATAAACCTGGTTTGTGGAGCGCTCCAACCTCGCACTTCCTGAAGGTTTTTCTATCAAACAAACATTGTAAATAACAATATCCCGTCAAAATGAAACAACTAACAGTAAGCACCTGCATCGGGAGTTTAAACAGATACAATAAACTTATATATATATATATACAAAATATCTAGTAATAAAATATATTATCAACATATGTACAGTATGTACAGTAGATAAAAGCCTCGACAACATAAAAATTCCAAATGAGGGATTAGTTTGAAACAAAACAACCCAAGCGCTGATATATTATAAGAACAAATATAACAGCCCAAGCGCTGATATATGATAAGATCAATTTTATTATGGCATGCAATGCCATGACGTCATATGCCAAAACTGTCAAAAGTGAAAGGTAAAAAATACGAAAGAAAACATCGAATTTTAGAAAACAACCTGCCAACAAAATAAAATGTAGTATTGTTAAGAGTAAATAAGTTAAAAAAGACATGTCTTAAAAAGCCGAGGATTTATCTGCAGTTGGCATATTATATATAATTAAGGTACCAAGATTCCCGATGTTATACCTACTGTGCAATCTCACAAAAAGGCAGTTTTGTCTGACCAATGTCACTTTTCAGCCCCAGACATAAACACACGGATGTCACTGAAATTATGAGGTGTCCAAGTTATATAACAGGTAACAATAAAAATAGAATATATTAGATCATAAAAATGGCCCGATTTGCCATGGCAGTGTATTTTGTAAATATTGACTTAAGATACTTGAAGCATATGATAAAATGCCAGGAACTAACCAGTCATAAAGATGGCATGAATAAAGCACCCATGTCTAAACTTAGCTTGCAAGAAAAATTGACTAGTGTCAGGATACATAAAATGCGACCTAGGTGTAGTATTATGTCTGGTATATTCGTTGTAAGTTTTCATTGTGAAGACAGCACTATATATGCTTCACAGGAAGCTAGTCTGGATGTTTGGACGTGTAGATCACCCCTATTAACAATCTTTCACTTGTACAGAGACAGTGTTTTGGAAGGCGATAGTGCTGCGTTTCTCTGTATTAACATGCTGTACAGCCTGGTATAAGTGCTGAAAATTAACAAAACACAATGCATGCCCTACTAGTCTGGTTTAAGTGGAAACTTTCAACAAGTTCCTGAAATGCTGGTGGTTGGATGCTTAACACGATAGTTTACAAGTAACACAATTATTATACTAATCATCATGTCAATAGAACAATGTGAGATATTTCAAAGTTTTCATGTAATTCAGTTGCATTCAACAACAATAACATCTCAATACCCTGGTGTCGAAGTAAGATGAATCCAGTATTGGCTTCAAATAGTGTTTAGTCATCATTTGTGGTCATGCAGCTGAAGAGAACAACATATGATGTAAATAAGAGAATGGATCAAGACAGAAAATTGAAATTATTATTTATGTCACCTACTCATCTTATCCTATACATCTGTATACAATAAATTTATTTGAAATAATAAGGAAAGAAATTGCCAAGTTATGCACTTTTTTATTCTAAACCATCTTTGTTACAGTTACAGTTTAGTGTATGCAAATGACAAAACATGCCCATGTGAGACAAACTTCATTAAGTTCATATATATTTAAATTATTGCCTCATTTAGAACCTATCAGTGTATTGTTTGGGAGCTCAGCGACTATTCGACCCCTCGACCCCTACCTGTAAAAAGTTGGGACTATTCAACCCCTGGCGACAATTCAACCCCACGACTATTCAGCCCCTAGTAAAATGTTAGCGTAATTGTATTTTATTTTTGCATTTTGCTTTTTATAAAGTATGGTAAATGCTGTATTATGATGTAAGTTGCGTTATTGGGTGTATTTATGATACAATAGTAACAGGTGGCTTACGATTGTGATGGCTAGGTTGTTGGATTAAAAGGCGTGTTAAAGTGGAAAATAGGTTGATATTTGTAACACTCTTTTTAATTAATTATAACTTGTATAAGATTTGTATAGGTTCAATATTTGTTCTGGAAAATATATAGTTTGATATATTCTCATAATAAAGGGAGCATTATTTACCCAGTACTATTAGGGATTAAACAAACAACAACAAAGGCATAGATGGTATTATGTATATATCCCGTCTTTCTTGTTATTTTAAAGTTTTTTCTTTTGTTCTCTTCTTAAGGTATTTTTCTAAATACATTTAAATATTATAGCAATTAATAATTTAAACATATAATAAGAAGCAACAAACGTTTGAGGACAGTATGTCAGTTTGTAAAAAATTAGGTTTAGACAATGGGCTGAGTACGTTTTGGGCATCTTTACACAAACGTGCATTTATCATCCACTGTACGGAGGAACCCCTCACTGGTGACGTCATAATACATGGACCATGCGGACAACAGTTGCTCCTCCAATTTCACATGCTCAGGCCGGCGTTGTCTCCCCAGCGCAGACTCAGAATCAAGCTGGCAAGTCAATGGAACCATTTTTGCCTCTTCCAGGAGCAGACCCAGCAGGACATTTAACGACAGGGCACCTCGACTCTTTCTGTTGATCGAGCTTGAACGACTGTAAAGATGGTCAGCTCGTACAGGACAGTTGTGGCAAGTAGGGGCTCTCCAATCGACATAAAACATATATAGTAAAGGTTATGGATATACAGTTTTAAGTTACTTCTATATTATTGATATTTTTTCTTGAAAAATAGTACTGGTAACATTGCATGTTGTGTGTGCATATATTTCATATTTTTAAAACTCTAGATATATATGGAACAGTGACCGTTGACTATCTTCAGATCAGTATTAATACAAACGTCAATCAACTTTGCACCTGAGGAAATTAATTGTATGATCTGCTGAAAGGCGACCATAAATATTGTATTCAGTAATATCAGCAGCATCAAGTGTAATAATAAAGCGATTCGTGTTTTCATCTTCAACAAAATAATCATTTTTATCTCCACAACGTGCATTCATATCACCACAGACGGTAACCAAACCCATATTTGAATAGTGTCTCACCGACCTTTCTAAATATTTACAAAAAAAAAACTTCAGAGTGAACGTTAAAATACGCTGAACTTTGTGGGAGGTGGGGGGATATATAAAAAAGGATAAGAACATATCAACAGTATTATTAGAAAGTTTCTATCGAATTTTATCCAAATTGCTCTCTGCTCGTCATTTCCTGTATAGAGATGCCCTTTTTCATAAAGTCTCTATAGAATCCTTACATTTCATTTACACAATTCTGTTCTAAATAAATAGTACACACGATTTAAAAAAAAAATCAAAATACGATTTTATACGAAGATCATACTGTCTCACAGATTAAATTTCATATTGCTACCAAAGTTGTTGTTTTTCAAGTAATTCGGGTATTGTGTATTATATTATCAATAAAGATTGAAGAAACGAAAAAGAAACATTCAGTCCTGACATATATATATTTATTATTATCATAACATAGTCAAATAACATATCATATAAAACAGAAAAAAAAACACATACAGACATAAAACTATATTGCGGTCGAATAGTCACCTTATTTTTTCAGCTGGGGTCGAATAGTCTCGTACCATGTTAATAACTGGGTACGAACCATGTTGAGTCAAAATACTAAAATGCAAATAAAATCTTATAACCTTCATTTTTATGCTACAGAACACTGTATAGATAGCAGGGAATTAACATATTAAAGAAGAGTGTTGACACGTTTTTATGATAAATCTTAAGTACTTAAAATTTCTAATAATGCTTGCACACGCAGCGCCTACCTGATATTTTAAGCAAGAGCTGGGAGAAATCTCCGTCCGCTTTCTGTTCTATGTTCATTGCCATCGTCGTTCAATACATGTGTTAAGACAACAATAAAAACTCTGATACAAGCATGTGATTTTCTTTGTTCTCTTCTTGTTTCATTTAGATTATTTATTTACATATGGCATACATTCCTTCTTTGCGCTTATCGACTGATGTTTACCGCGATCACCCCAATTTCCAGTTTTAACGTGCATTTATGTGCTGCGGCCCCATATGTATATCTAATTATCATTTTAAAAAAATCTCTCAAAGTTGTTAGACAATGTCGAAGCAAGCCGTGCTTCCTTTGAGTAGGTCCATGACTGTTTACATAATTATTATTCATACATCACGAGATTGCTTTTGCGCCATTTTCCGATCAAAAACCGGAACTAATCGGAAGCGGTCGTAAGAAAAATGTCTGAATATAAACAACCTACTTAAATTCGAAATGGTTGTTGTATCGGTCAAATATCAAACCATCCTAATGCCATCGGGTGCCCATATTTCAGAAATCTAAGTAAAGGGTACTTTTAGCCGATGATGGCCTTATTTTTACTATTCTTTTACTTTGAAACGGTCGGCACTTCAACTTTAATTTCGGTTAAGTGCATTTCTTCTTATTGTCAAGACATTTTTGACAAACCTTCCCAGATTAATTAGTTCTTTCCGATCTTTCGTTTCAATGGCACGTTGTCTGCATTTTTTAAATTTTAATTTATGCCTTTTTTCTCAATTTTTATTGCAATACCATAATATTTCAATTCTTATTTAAATGATTCTCCTTATCACTTTCTTATTTTATTTAAAATTAGTTTTTATTCCTAATACAGATATAATCTAGCAAAATGTTGCTTTTACTGCTTTTGTTGAAATGACTGTTCAGAAGGTGTTTATATGAATAGACAGCTTCCCATGTGATGTCATAGGCACTGATAAGACAGTTTAAGACAGCCATCTTTGAAGGCAGAAGCTAATGCAGGCCGAAATTTGGCAATACGTACTGTATTAAACTCTCCACTGTGTTGTTGTTTTTTCAGTCTATTTTAATGAATTTTATATCAAATTTAACAGCTCTTAGGAAGTATTTTAAATAATAAAACTATATTTTGATAGTTTGAAAGGTAAAAGAAATCCAACCAAAAAGATACACTGTTCATTTTGTTTAAGGATGGGACAATAATTTTATTTATTTCTGTGAATTTCTTTGTGCATTTATCAATTTTAAAAATATTGTATTTTAAAAATATGAATTTAAGAGCTTTCCAATGGTATAGCTTTTACAAACTTAAGAAAGAAATAGCTTTAAGAAATTACAAGAAAATAAAATTTACGCCTCTATACAATTCATCTAAAATCCCTTAAAGTTACCATCAAAGATGGCTGCCAAAATAAAGGATCTTCACTGATGTGGAAACTGTCTATTGAATAAAGATTGAAAATAAGGAACACGGTTGTTTTCAAAAAGGTGAAAAGGCTGTACTACTGGTGTTAAGACTAATTTTAGATGAACACAATACTTATTAAAAGATACAGATTTAGTTGAGAACCAGGTGTGTATTAGTATGTGAACACAGTATTATAAACAAAACATGATTGTATAAAAAAAATGTTACACAATTTCTTTCCTGAAATACTAATTGAATTTTACGGTAAACTGTACCATACTTAGTGTCAAGTTTCAAGTCGTTTAAGGAGTTGGTGTGCCAATCTGATTAAAATCATATCCTGAAAACCGCTCCGCTATCAGGATCTGACGACGAAGTCAATAAAACCGTCCCAACCAATCAGATTGTCGCCTACAAAATCGCAAAAGAAATGATGATCCGAATCGTTCCGAACGTATCATTACAATTGCTGCGCCCATTTACAAAGAAATGTAAACATAGGCACCCCGCGCAAGACTTATGTCACTGAAGACATGTGCATTGTATGCGGTATCCCATTTGTTTCAACATTAGTAACATTTTTAGGTCGATAGTTAAAGATGCAGTGCCGACCGTTTCAAAGCAAAAGAATCATAAAAATAAGGCCATCATCGGTTAAAGGGACCCTTAACTTAGACTTCTGGAGAATATGGGCACACGATGGCATTGGGATGGGTTGATATTTGACCGATACAACACCCGTTTCGAATTTAAGTGGGTCGTTTATATTCAGACATTTTTCTTACGACCGCTTCCGATTATATCCGGGTTTTGATCGGAAAATGGCGGAAAAGCAACCACGTGATGTATGAATAATAATTATGTAAACAGAAATGGTCCTACTCAAAAGAAGCAAGGCTAGCTCCGACATTGTCTAACAACTTTAAAAGAAAGGCATTTAAATGAAAACTGGGTTTATATCTGGGGCCGCGGCACATACATGTACGTTAAATCGTTGAAATTAGATTGATCGCGGTGAACATCAGTCGATAACACGCAGAGAAGGAATGAAGCCCAGAAGTAAATTAATCATCTAAAAGAAACAGAAAGAGAGCAAAAAAGACCACATGGTCGTATCACAATATTTTTTTGTCTCAACACATGTATTGAACGACGATGGCAATGGAAGTTGAACTGAATGCGGACAGAGATTTAGCCCAGTTCCTGCTTAAAAAATATCAGGTAGACGCTGCGTGTACAAGCATTATGAGAAATTTAACGTACATAAAAGTTATTATAAAACCAAGTCAATACTATTGTTAATATGTTAATTCCCTGCTATCTATACAGTATTCTGTCGCATATATATGAAGGTTATTATAGTTTATACCCATTTTAGTATTTGGACTCAACACGGTTCGTACCCAGTTATCAACATAATTACATTAGAGAGAGAGAGAGAGTTTAATGACATGATATTTTAACTAAATATGCACCAAGTTTATTTGAATGAAAATTTAAAAAAACACTGAACAAAATCTCTTATTCCTGCAATCATTTCATTTTAGTATTTTCATTTTTTGTGCTAAGCCTGAAAAAGTGGTTCAAACAAAAATGATAAAATTGATTAAAATATTACCTTTTATCATAAGAGCATCTATATGAGTCATGTCTTTTTAAAGTATTAAGCTGTATTTATGATGGGAGAATGGATTTAGCTTTCCAACAATTTGAAATCTCTCTATATATTTTTCATTTTTAGGCCATAATTGCTGCACCACAAGCTATAACAACTTCACACTATGCATGTTGGATTGTATGCCATGTTTATTCATCCCTCTTAAACAATACACTAATTGGTCCTAAATGATGCAATAATTTAAACTAATATGAACTTATGAAGGGTGGATCACATACACTGTGTCATGTGCATACACTTAACTAACAAAGATGGTTTGAATTAGAAATTGCATATCCTGACAATTACTTGCATCATCATTCAAATAAATTTTTTGTATAAAAAGAAAAGGATAAGATAAGTAGGTAACATAAAAAATAATAATTTTCTGTCTTGGTCCATTCTATTATTTACATCATATGTTGTTCTCTTCAGCTACATGGTCCCAAATGATAACACCATTTGAAGCCTATGCTGGTTTACCATTTTACTTCGACACCAGGGTGTGAGATGTCAATGTTGTCGAAGGCAACTGAATTACAACTGAAATGAGGTAATTATATATTTTGTGGCTTGGAAAGTATTGTGTTTAGCATCCCATCACCAACATTTTGGTAACCTGCAGGAAGTTTCTACTTAAACCAGACTAGTATGGCCTTCACTGTGTTTTTCTTTTCATTCTAATCACAAACACCAGGCTGTCCAGCATGTTAATACAGTGAATGTGCCACCATCTTCTTCAAATGGACACTACCTCTACTTAAGTGAAAAAGAATTGTTAATGAGGCAATCCACACGTCTAAACATGCAGACTAGCTTCCTGTGAAGCATATATGGTGCTGTCTTCACAGATAAATCATGGAATTAATATACCAGACATAATACTGCACCTAGTCACATTTCATGTATCCTGACACCAGGCCAACCAATGAGTTTCTCTTGCAAGCTGAGTTTAGACAAGGCTGCTTTATTCATACCATCTTTATGACTGTTAGTTGCTGGCTTGGTTTTTATTCTATGCTTCAAGTACCTTAAGTCGTCGTCTGCAAAATACACTGCAGGGCAAATAGAATCTTTTTTATGACCTAATATATTCTATATTTTTATTGTTACACATTATATAACTTGGACATCTCATCATTTTAGTGACATCAGTGTGTTTATGTCTGGGGATGAAAAATGGCATTGGTCAGACAAAACTGCATCAAAGTAAGTTGAGCGCAGCATTTAAGTCTATTTTAAAAGATCAGTATATGTTCATACCCTCAACTGAGAAAATCATAAATATATTTCCCCACTTGTGACAAAAATTGAACTGTGAGTTAGCGAAACCAACAACCAAATTTTCTTTTTAAACTTGTGTAAAAAATATAAGTTTGTTTAGTTAATCAATAATCACCCACCTACTATCTTGTCAGTTATCCCAGACTTGGGGCATATTGTTTTGCCTTCATTGGGAAATGCATGAAATGAACTCCATAACATGATAGCAGACCCAGTCATATTATACTTACTCCAGGCCAACCAGTCATGGAAATACTCATATATGATTGAGGGTTAGCCAGGTAACCATGCCTACCTTTTTAATGAATTTGGTATTTTGTGCCTGGATATAAACACAGAACCTCAGAGCTCTTGAAACCCATTGATCGATTGAATCTTTAAATCTGGTTAAAGTTATACTTTTTTAATGGATTAAAAATTTCAGAGCATTACCATCATTTTTTCTTGATAAAAGTAGAAAAGTATTTAGAATTTTTTTTGTTACAAACACAAACACAGTCTGAGCCATGATCATCTTGGCAAACTTCAGCTAATTATAAGTGGAGGAAAACCCAGACTTATGTTTAGGTAGAGCCACTGGGGCACTGCAGGTTAGCTAGAAAACCTCACCACTTGAAAGTTCTTATCCAAATAGCACTAAAACCTCATGCAGTGAGGCGCTGAGGAGATACAAATCAGCCACTAACTGCTTGGCCACTGTCGCGCCCAGTTTATTGTTCACAGAAAATAAACACATACACAACAAAGCTTATTCAATATTGTCAACAGCATATACAAAGAAGATTTTATGTAATGAAAAGTATAAAAGTATTTACTGTACTAATCTTGTACTAACTTTAAAAAGAGTACCGCAAGGTAGATCTCATTTAGACTGAGTGCACTGCATAAGAACCGTCACTGTTCACTTTATGATTTGCAGTTATTACCCTTAGTTCAATTTTTGTACCTTATATTTGTCTAGATCATACTCATAGCTATTGACTTGAAACTTCATAGGTGGATATATGTTATTGAAACAGAGTGCAGTGCTCAAAAACTGTCGCTCTCCTCTTCTTATTTTTGAGTAATGACCCTTTCTACACTAATGGCTTGCACAAGAGTGCACAACAGTTGGTTTCAAATTGCTCTATTGACGGTTGTATGATCTAAACAAACATAAGGTACAAAATTTGAACTAAGGGTTAATAACTGCAAATCATAAAGTGAACAGTGACGGTTCTTATGCAGTGCACTCAGTCTAAATGAGATCTACCTTGCGGTACTCTTTTTAAAGTTAGTACAAGATTTTATTTTTCCTTAATGAACAGAAATGTAGACGTATACTTGCTTCTTGCTGTCATGTGTACCTGTAACTATGTAAGGCTCATTACTATATATGGACTTGCCAATGAAATTTAATATTTATGTAAATTGATCCTGCACCTTATTGTATTTCCTACTGTGCATAAGACAATTACATCATATTTTAGCAACTGTCTTATCTTGTTTTTTATTCCATTTGATGATGGTGTTCATTTGTAACATGAACAAACAGATGGATATGCCTTTTTTAAATGAATGTATTGTTTACCGGACCTGGTAGCGCAATCGGTAGAGCTTAGGCTCAAGGTTCGGGAGGCCCCGGGTTCGAACCTGGGCGGCGACCTACCAAAGTGATTAATAAAAATGGTAGTGGTATAACTCACTTGCTAACACTAAAGCAAATATAAGGGTAGTTCCACGACTGGTTGACCTGGTGTCAGGATAATGTGACTGGGTGTGGTATCATGCCAGGTGTTCACGGCATGCTATACACAGTGAAGGCAGCACTCTATCTGCTTCAAGTGGACACCGTCTCCAGATAACTGAAATACTGTTGCTGGGGCGATAAACCCAACCCAATAAACGAACATGCATTGTTTGTAACATGACTATGGAACTAAAATTTTGGAAACAATTAAGAAAAAAATGTACAACAAGTCTACAAAACAAGTTATAATTTAAATAGACAACAATAATCTGCATGATATACAAACATGTATTAACAATCCGCTTCTTATCCGGCAACAATATATTTGATGCCTGAAAGTTTTGCTGTAATCTATTTTAGCAGAGGTCACTTTAAATACAGAGTATTTTATATTGCGATACATACAGTCTAATAATAAAGATAGTGTTCAAAATCATCTTTATAACGACCATAAATTATGGGTTTATGCAAACATTATGAACAAATTCCCCACGGTGGCTAGATATTGGTACATGTTTAAAATAGTCAAACTGTTGGATACCACCTTTTAAATGAAGTTAACTATGATTTTATAATAAACTGTTAAATAATCAATTGTCAAATGGGTGATTGTGTGGAGCCGCAAAATTTTCAGTACAATACAATTCTTTATTAATTAATTGACATGTTTAAGTAGATGAAAAACTGATAAGGCTAAAGTGGTCATCATTGCCCTAGTACTTATTGCTAAGCATCATCAAGAATAGAGTCATGTACTGCACTGACAGGGTATGCATTATTTGAAATGACAGCGTGCACCATGCTTAAACAGTCTAGTTATTGTTGGGATCATAGACATAAGAAAGATAGACCGGCCATCCTATTGGCTGAGTGCTGATGCGTCATCGTACCATTGGCCGCCATATTGGAGAGCACAGCCAGTTGCTGAAAATGGCGTCTGCCATTGCGAGCAATGGGACAACAAAAAATTTAAAAAAAAAATTATAATGGCCATCAGTGTTTTGCAATCAACTGCAATAATCGTAGAAATCTTGAAACAAGATCTAAGAGGATTACCTTTCAACAGTAAGTAGCTTTTTATTTGTTTAAATCAGAGAGAAAAGTCGCAACATTGAACCTGCATTTGCTGACTGTCACAAAGTACTTTCAGTACAGAGCTCTATTTCATCGATCGATCGATCGAGAGAGAGAGAGAGAGAGAGAGAGAGAGAGAGAGTGAGAGAGAGAGAGAGAGAGAGAGAGAGAGCTGGTACATGCTGCTTATTTCTAATCAGTTCCCTCATGATCCTTGGTCTGTATTTTGTAAACAAGTAATGCTGATTTCTTGTTGAAATGATTCTGTTGCGCCCCATGACTGGGCTAAGTACATGTAGTCCAATGTCACAAGACGTTAGGATAAGGTCTGTAATACATTGTCTGCTAAGAGTCGTTTAAATGGGATGGCCCTGTCGATATTATGCAGTAGCCTAGCTACTGGTATTTCCATGTCTGATTTAGCACATACTCAGTACACATACCTTGGACATCTTCTAGTGCCATGAATTGTTCTGTGGTGCATATAGGCATAAAGAAAATCTTAGAGGAGACAATAATCCTGGCCCTAACAGGGATTTGAACCCGGGACCTTCAGATCAGTAGGCTGGCACTCAAGCACGTCGCTAAAGGGTTAACCCAACAGCAAGGCTGTTGGAAGTGCACAGCCGTGCTGTTGGGTTAACCCTTTAGCGACGTGCTTGAGTGCCTGGACTACTGATCTGGCGGACCGGGTTCGAATCCCAGTTAGGGCAAGGATTATTATCTCCTCTGAGATTTACTTTAGTTCTTAGTATTGGTTTAGTGAGTTTTTAATACACTATACTGGGTAATACCATACTTAAATTTCCTGTTTATTTTTCAGTTTCCCAAACAAAGACAAGTCGCCTGAACGGCACAGCAAGTGGATTGTAGGTTGTAGAAGGGCTGGTGCTACAACTTCCAAGCATGCGCTTGTCTGCAGCCAGCACTTCACTGAAGACGTTATTGACTGCACTGGCCAGATAACGAGACTGCGGGGTGGAGCCGTCCCAACAATTGTTGACCTTACATGACCTTACAGTACAACTTCAGGTATTTTATACTATATAAATTTATTTAATATTGTGACAGTAAGCAAAATTTGTTGATTGTCTTATACCATTTGAAAAAACCATTTGTTATCATTTAAGAAGAAAAAATCCTTGAAATAATACTGCATGGAAAATACTTTTAAATAATCAGCTCAGAAATGAGGTAAATATCCATGGCAACTGAAAACAAACATAATAAAACACCCAGACACAGTTACTTTATAACATGTTTGTGTTTATTATTGACCTGATTATCTTTGTAATTAATTGTAAGTATTTTTTTTTTGCAGAAGAAAATGGTTCCTCGCAAAACACTGACGTCACGGCAAGAGTGCACCACATGACCAAGACTTTAAATTTGTGACAGAAGGGAAAAACAATGCGACATAACTCAAACAAAACAGTTCTTTTTAAAAGACAATAAGTACACGTTTGTAAGAGATACAATATTTTAGTTGAAGTCAACTGAGATAAAGAGAAAGCCCCAAAGGAAGCATAGCCTGACAGTGTTAAGTTTTGTACATCTTCACATCCATGTATACATGTGTAGTTGAAAGACTTCAATTCTGTGGAAGATTTAAGCTACATTTGTAGAATATTTGTCCAATATCTTTGCTTTAAAAGACCTGCTGTTGTAAAGCAGCTTAATTCTTGTGCATTGTTTAGTAAATTCATACTTATTACAATGATTTTTAAAGTCTTCAGGACTCATTCTGAGCATAGACATTGTAAATATTTTTTTTATAAAACTCTAATGATTGCTACTAAAGCATAAATGAACTTGAGATTTCATATGCTAGTTTGGAAGAATTATGCACACACAAACTATACACATTTTGAGAAAATCAGTTCTTGACCATGTGATAGAAAATCACTTGTTCCATATCATGCATTTTTTTTTCTACTTCACTGTCATAATACTTTTTCGTGTTGCCCTTTCAAAGAAAAGCAAAGGGATCGCTTTGCCGCTTTATGTTAACTTTTTTATTTTGACCAAGGTGTTCAAATGAACACTTATCTACATGTAGTTAAATTGGAGATTCAACATTATGACTTCTTGAAATCACACGTTCTGTGCTCTGGTTCCTTCTAACAAAGATATTATGTTAGCTAATTAAATATGCATTAAGATTCATAAAGCTATGTTTTAGTAAACATTTTTGAAAATGTTTTATTATTTCAAACATCTTTTATAAACTAGCATAGTGAGCTGAAATTTAACAAACAAGTTTTTATTAATAACATTAAAATAAGGGCATGTCATGCATGTTACCTTAGTATTCTACACAAATTAAAAGTATTCTTACCTCAACCAAAACCTCAAATCTTGAGCATTTAACTTTGCTGTGTGAACATTTATTTCTTTAAATGCTTACAGTTTGTATTATTAAAACAAGTGGCATATTTAATATTTATGTTATGATGTCACACGTAAATTAGTGATTTTCATTGTTTGATAGTAATATTTTAGTGTATAACTGTGGTCAGAATACAAAATTGTATTGATAATGAGTATAAATAAAAGCTACGAACTGATTGACTTACTAATTCTTATTGTTGTGTCCTGTGATGTTGAAGATGTTGGTGCTGCCATGTGTGAATCCTCATGCAAAGTGAACTAGATAGATCTAGTATTAACGAAAATTATTATCTTTAATAAAACATACACGCCAAGTATAATCAGTAACTTATATTGTACTCAAAAACTCAATCTCTGTAGGTGTACATCTACATGTTTGCATATATACATGGACAAACATATTAAAGTGATTTTAATAAAAAAAAACAATAGCTAAGTGTATGCATCATCTTCTGGGATCATGCAACAAAGTACTGAAAATTCTTATAACTATTTTATTCATATTTTTAAATCCAATATTTGGCCTTAGTCTGCCTAGGCTAGCAGAAATACTTGCTTATGTGGTTCTTAACAGTTTATGAACCGAGTAGATCTAAATAGTCCGTTATCATTGAAATAAAAGAAAAAAATAACATTACTCTACTCTAACTGTAGTCATAGTCATCAGTATAGTCATCCTGTACAAAAATCATATAAAAGCGATACAATAGGGGAATATCCCCTATATACTTCTCGATCGTTACATCCAATCTAGATTCCTACTATGTACAGTATCATGTCTATAAATCAGATCAGGTAAAATTAATTTAAATAATATGAATTACTATGCATAAAGACACAAAAGATATAAACAACTGCAGAAACTGTGTCGTTTAATACTCTGAAGGAAATAAAAATACATAAAACGCGCAGTGTTATCGGAAAATATTCTAAGATTTTCCTTGTATTATCATAGCGTATCTATAGACGCTCTAAACTAATGTGCTCTCCAAGATGGCGGCCAATAGCGCACGGGTTATAAATAGCGCGCCCGGTCTATCTATTTATATGTCTATGGTTGGGATATAATGGAAAGGATTTTGCATATAGCTGCTACATTTCAAAAGTTTTGTAGGAGAGCATGCCTTCCAGACCCATCTAACACGGTTAGCACCTCTAGTGCTCTCTAAATTAGGACCCTATAAATAATCCTGGATCCGAACTGTACTTGATTTTAAAATTGGTTACCAGATGATTGGTAAGTCAGCGGTACATTATACTGCATATATTATGCGAATATGTTATCGAAATTACTAGTTTTTTCTGAATATAAGATAGACAGTTACAAAAAGCTAAATTAATAGTTATAAAAATTGATGCATAAATGGTACTGGTTCTCTAAATGCATTTTGTATTTTTTATGAAACCATTCCTCTGACTGACATGTGCTGCAAATTTTTCTTTGCGTAAGTAGTGCTGGTCTATTTGAATGACACGTGTAGTCCCTACTGTAGAACATAAACAAAACGACGTGTGTCTGTGTATGTTACCCGTATTGGTAAGAATTTTACGTGGCGCGATATTGTTTGGCACGAAAAGTTCTGTCACAGGTAGGAGCTGGGAACCAAACTACATTTGCAATTGCAAACTCCCCGCAGGGATTACTTCCCTTGACGGTACATTATAGCAACGCGTGACGTAATCGCTGTGAGGAGATTGTTGCAATTGTTTATATTAACATACGGGCACTTTTGCATAAGTTAATTAACGACTTTCAACGAATGACGGCGTGCAAAGTGAAAGTAGAATTATTTTGTCTATGAAATACTATCAAATATCGTGTGTATGTGGGAAAGTTACACACACATAATCGAATTACTATATACTTAACTTCCTTACATATTTATTATTCGTTTTAAGCTTATGTTTTGTTTATACATAGTACGGTATTGTCCTGGTCGGCACTGCAACTTTAACTCACAAGCAGTTGCAGGACAAACATTTTGAGACTCTTACCAAAAGCGTTATGCATTACGCTCTCTGATTGGCTGTTATAAAAATAGTAATCGGGGAAAACCATTCTTGTGACGGTATTTGCGGGCCATCATCACACTTACATTTTGTAAGATTTACCATCAGGAAGTGCAAGGTTAGAGCTCTGTAAAACCGGTTTAAGCACCCCTGTCGGTCCATATTGCCGACTGACCGTTCCAAGGCGGTAACTGTCGGGTTTGTTCTTTGTTAAATCACTCATCACAGATTTGTTGTTTTTTTGCTGTTAGTTAATCTTAATCTACAATTGTAGCGGTATGTGTCCTACAAAAAACATGCAATTATACATAAATATTTTTAGGATCGGGGTGGGGGAACCCGTGGCTCAGGGGTTAGAGTTGCTGTCTTGAAACTCCTCAGCCATTCACCTCGTGGGATCGAGTCTCGGTCGGGGCGAGAACGTTCACAACATAAGTCTTTGGTCTTCCTCTACGAATAATTGGCTGAACCAAATACGGACACCAATATGACCATAATTGTGTCGGTGCGATGAAACAAAAGCAAAACAAAACAAACTCAATTATTTAACAGCATAAACGTACTGACATACTTATGATAACTTAGAATATGATCAAAGTGGAAGTCTAAACTTTAAAATAAAGTTCAATTTTCCTTTAAGCATGACTGGCTCGTTTAAAGTAGCTTTATCCTTTTTTCAAACATTGTTCATATTTTCTTTCAATATCTTGACAATAACAATTTTTATTTCTGGTACTGGAGGTCATGGGTTCGAACCTGAGCCGCAACATACCAGAGTCGTAAACAATGGTAATTGTATAGCTCCCTTGCTAACGCTCGATTCGACGACTGGATGGCACTGTGGCAGGATAATGCGACTGGGTGTGGTATCATGTCGTGTGTTCATGGCATGCTATACACAATGAAGGCAGCACTATATCTGCTTCAAATGGACACCGTCTCAGGATAACTGAAATATTATTGGTACAGACGATAAACGCAATAACCAAACATTTATGGTGTCTCATAATACATGTACTAGAAACTAATTTGGAAGGTGTGAAACGATAAAGCATTTCATCGGTTGAAATTAGGTTAAGATAAGGAGGATAAAAGCTCAAACAGTTAATGTTTCCAACTAAAACGACCACAGACATGTGATTGCGTTGCGGCTCATTAAAGCTCAACACTCTATTGGTCTTTTATAGCAATGAGTGTGAAAAGGAACTCTGTAGGCAAAAGAAAAATGTTCCTCACCGCATTTTGACCAGACACGTTTCATTATCTCTTGACACGGTCATTGTAGCTGCATGTTAGTTGCAAGATTAATGTATATTTACAGCACTTTGCTTGGAGGCCTTCAAAGCTCTGTTTGTTTGCCGACTCGTATGAAGCACAGTTTAGGTTTACTCTGCTGCGCAATAATAAGGAGCCCACTATGAAGCTATCAGTGAAGGTCCGCGGTGACTGGTTTGCTGTGCCGTGTAAGGGTAGTGAGAAGATCCGATGGTTGGGCGAGGAATCGCTCAGGCGCTTCTCCAAGAGCAAGGGCTCTGTGGAGACAGGCAAGCTGTTCCAGGTGAGAAAGGCCAAGGGAGGCTCCATCTTGGATTTTGATGACAACGTCAAAGATGTGCTTGACGACAACGACTTCGTCACGGTCGGTATGTCACCGTTGAAACTTATTGGTTGTTTTACAATGGCTACATTTGTATATTTGAAATTTAAAACTTTGAAATTTAAAACAAATGATGTCAATTCACAATGATATTTTCTGATGTAAAGACTAAATCATTTCTAGGTTTAAAAGGGGACACGATTTTAAGGACATTTTCTTGTCGCGAAGTCGACATTTATAGCTTAGAGCCTGTACTTCATAGTTATGTTCACTTAAATTTAAGGATATCTTTTAAATGCAATTTAAATACTCTCAATGTTGCGTCAAGATTTAACCTCCTGTACTATGAAACAATATATAAACGCCCTTTGCGTCAAATCCATGCAAAACCTTTCATGACTTGATCAGTGTCGGAGGGTTCAGTTCTTCTCTCCCGATCAGTTAAAACGTGAAACAGCTCAGTGACATCGTTGTTTGTTGCGGCTCTAAGGTCGTAATATCAAATGAAAATCGAAGTCAGCACACTATTTTCTTTTTGCAGTCCTGGACAGCGACATATCTAGTCCAGAGTCAGGACAAACAGAACCAGTATACATCGACGACAAGATGTATCCTTCTTGCACTCTTGTATGGCACACATACAATATAGTGTCAGGATATGGCTAGACAAACTATCAAGATCATGTCTTGCAGATAATCGTACTATACAGGTGTCTGTATAGTGTAGAAGTTCTTTAGAGATGTCTGACAAAGTACATGGAATGCCTGTAGACAAACACACGGAGGTGCTCTATTACAGAAAACTTACCACAAGATGTTTTATTGGTGGGCTTTTGCATGTCATACTGTACGTTATGTCTGTATACAAAATATGGATGTGCTCTCACACAAACAGTTGATAAACCGGCGCACTAGCGGTAGAGCATCGGGAGGTCGCGGGTTCATCCCCCGGCCGGGTCAAACCAAAGACTTTAAAGATAGTAGTAGTGGCTTCCCTCCTTACGCTCGGGGCTAAGGGGACAGCATTACGCCTGACTCATCGGTGTCAGTATAATGGACCGGCCGGGTTCAGTCCCTGGGCACCTCATTAGTGCCCCTGTGCTATAACGATATAAATGTCGCTGCACATTATCGGCAAAAATGCCGGCAAATCCAAACAGTTGATCTACTAATATGTAACGATAGGTAACATTCGATCAGCACGTCTTATTTCATTTCATCCAATTTATTTTGTATTCAGATTATTTTAAAATTCAATGTCAGTCAGTTAGAATGGCTGTCCCTACATTTACATGAAGGTTATCCTGTACCGTAATTTTGAAAGGTGTAAATATGTCTAACTGCATGACTTGTTCGAGTTTACAAATATTGTTTGTTTTTGCAACTTTTGCACAATTATTTTTTTTCTCAATGTTAATATAAAAGCTTACAATTCTTAGGTAAAAATGAGTGACGAAAATTTTACTCTTTGCTTGTCAAATAACAGTGTCATCATTATGACATTGACAGTAGTTGGTATGGACACTTTGTCGGATTTATCCTATCATATTAAACAGCATATAGTTCTCAAACAAGAGTAATCTATATGACAGTCCACCATGAAGACCAAAGTTTAGAATTTTCATTGACAAATGCCTCAGACCTAAGTCCAGTGCTACGATGCCAAAAGAGGTAAGTTATCATGGAGATTTCAAAGATGTCCAAAATCAAGGACAAGTCAGGTGACCCCACCCTAAAACTAATTTCTTATCCTTACCGTTAGGGATAGGCAGAATTATCTTAAACGTTTAAAGAACATATCAATGTTCGGCACTTTGACAGAGGTACTTTGAAACTATCGCAGTTGGCCATGAATGGTTGTGTACAAAATGGACCTAATATGGTCACAAAATTCAGACTTTGTTCCTACTCTTTGTAAAATATAAAATTCGAAAGCTTGGTCATGCAACATGATCAATGACCTTTCAACTTCAGTTCTTATCTACAGAGGTGCATTTTATATATGACGCAAATGTGGTTTTACTATCCGGCCATTCAGTTAAGCTTCAATTAAACATACACATATATAAACAAGTAAGCGGAACACAAACAAGCGGTCCAATCAGCCTGCAGTTGACGAAACAAAACAAATTTAACTAAAGATAAATAAATTTCAGGTTGGAAAGTAAGGGTAGGAGGAGAGATTTAAAAAAAAAAAGAAAACGTGTCCAATGTTCAGCTTCCGAAAAAAAATATTGGCGGTGACTGGTCTGTGATTGACTGGCGCATCACGTGTTATTATTCACGCTTTCTCACTGGACAACGTTCCCGCTCTAACTCTGCCTAATTGATAGCTAGCTTGACCACTCGCCCTGAGCCTCGATAATTGATTAGACAGCTTTCCCGTTCAAACTCCAAAATAATTCTGCAACATAATGCACAATTATATAAATATTTTATTTGTTCATAAAATAGTTAAATGTTCCTTTGCACAATGGGTATATTTTTCTCAAAGTTGCAAAATGTTACTCATTACAATAATAGTTTTACACATTGGCATAAGATTATGAAATCACGATGCCATTTCGCCAGTTTGTTTTCTATTTTTCTCGCCTGTCTGCATGCATTAGGACTATTGGCTTTGTTCTTTTAGGTTTTTTATTACATCGCAGCGACCAGTTATGATCATTATGGCAATGTCCATCTATTTTGGTGGAGGAAGACCCCAGAAAAATGTCTGGGTCGAACCACTGGCGCACCGCGGGTCAGCTTGTAAATCTAACCATTAAGGCCTACGGCCAGAACACTCACGCGGTGGAAGGCTATGCAGTTAAGTCAGCGAGATCCTATCCACTCATGTTCCTGTCCATGACTCTGTCTCTACCTGATTTAGACACTGTCGCTGGACGGAAACAGTCTCAGCACCGATGACCTAGTGAGGCTCGGCAGAGGGTACTATACGCTGAAGGTACGTCAGTTACGGACATTCACACAGCATCTTTACTTTTAATATTCAGTTCGTTAGCAGTGGGTGCAAAGTAACCGTTCAGGAAAAAGCAGCTAACCTAACAGAGTTCGTCTATTCATTGCGCGACAAAAATAGTTCCACGTTTTTCCATTATAGGGTGTGAAACGAAGGAGATTCACTCAGTAAAAATTTTGTAGTAGTATAAAATCATCAAATGTTCACACTATTATGTCCAACTTGTTTAAACTAGTTGTAAATACGAATATAAAATGCAATACAGAATGAACTACTTTGTATAAAACAACATTTAGAGTGTTTAAGACTGTCGCACCCTGTGAAGGCGGTACGTTTTATGTATGATCCCCTCTCCCAGTTTTGAACCTCCACCCTTAACATTTTGCTTATAATATGTCCATAATATGAAAGCGGGCTTATACAATTTAATAGGGTCTTTTTATCTAACACACAAAAACTATGTAGGATATTTTATGTACAGCGGTTTACACTATCGTACATTTTATACCTTCCCCGGAGGCAGTGAATAACTCTAGTGCTATTGGCTTTGGAAGCTGATATCCGCCAATATTCTAATTACTATTTCTACCTTTCAATACACAGATTTAAAACTTCAAATGTCAATTTATAAATTGCAACACCGCGTATGTTTAGCATCGCTATCTAATTACATCCTAACTTTTATATAACATATTTCCCACATATACAATTTACAAGTTACAAATCGCAGGGCGAAAATCACGATGCATATCACATTTCCAGCATCTAATTTACAAGTATCTAATTTACAAGTATCTAATTTACAATGAGATTGTAAATTAGCGAATCGTGTAATATTATGTTATGAAATGAAAGAATTACGTTCTAAATACTTCTATTGCCTAAACTACCAGTTGACACCCGAGGCGGAAGAAGCTGTCAACAAGGCCCGTGGTCTTCTGGAGGACATCGTCAGTCAAAACAAAGGTACACGTGACTCTTTATCCACACTCGTGTGCAGTACATCGAGACGTTTGAACAAAGGTACACGTGACTCTATACACACACTCATGTATAGTACATCGTCAGTCAAAACAAAGGTACATGTGACTCTCTATCCACATTCATGTATATCGAGACGGTTTAACAAAGGTGCACGTGACTCTTTATCCACATTCATGTAAATGGAGGCCTTTGAACAAAGATACACGTGACTCTGTGTTCACATTCATGTACATGGAGGCGTTTGAACAAAGGTATACGTTACTCTGCATAAACATTTATATACATGGAGGCGTTTGAACAAAGGTACACGTGACTATATATCCACATTCATGTACATACAGGCGTTTGAACAAAGGTACACGTGACTCTATATCCACATTCGTGTACATGGAGGCGTTTGAACAAATGTACACGTGACTCTATATCCACATTCGTGTACATGGAGGCGTTTGAACAAATGTACACGTGACTCTATATCCACATTCGTGTACATGGAGGCGTTTGAACAAAGGTACACGTGACTCTATATCCACATTCGTGTACATAGAGGCGTTTGAACAAAGGTACACGTGACTCTATATCCACATTCGTGTACATGGAGGCGTTTGAACAAAGGTACACGTGACTCTATATCCACATTCGTGTACATAGAGGCGTTTGAACAAAGGTACACGTGACTCTATATCCACATTCGTGTACATGGAGGCGTTTGAACAAATGTACACGTGACTCTATATCCACATTCGTGTACAACGAGGCGTTTGAACAAAGGTACACGTGACTCTATATCCACATTCGTGTACATAGAGGCGTCTGAAGAAAGGTACACGTGACTCTATATCCACATTCGTGTACATGGAAACGTTTGAACAAAGGTACACGTGACTCTATATCCACATTCGTGTACATAGAGGCGTTTGAAGAAAGGTACACGTGACTCAATATCCACATTCGTGTACATAGAGGCGTTTGAACAAAGGTACACGTGACTCTATATCCACATTCGTGTACATAGGGGCGTTTGAACAAAGGTACACGTGACTCTATATCCACATTCGTGTACATAGGGGCGTTTGAACAAAGGTACACGTGACTCTATATCCACATTCGTGTACATACGGGCGTTTGAACAAATGTACACGTGACTCTATATCCACATTCGTGTACAACGAGGCGTTTGAACAAAGGTACACGTGACTCTATATCCACATTCGTGTACATAGAGGCGTTTGAACAAAAGGTACACGTGACTCTATATCCACATTCGTGTACATGGAAACGTTTTAACAAAGGCACACGTGACTATATTAACATTCATGTATATAGAGGTGTTTTCACAAAGACACACGTGACTCTATATCTATTTTCATGTACATCGAGACGTTTGAACAAAGGTACACGTGACTCTATATCCACACCCTTGTACATGAAGGCGGTTTAAAAGGGTACACTTGACTCTTTATCCACATACATGTACCCAGAGATTGTTAACAAAGGTACACGTGACTCTTTATCCACACACATGTACATAGAGGCGTTTTAACAAAGGTACGCGAGATACTTTTTGCATATACACAAAGACGAATTAACAACGATACAAGTGATACCAAATGCGCATACATGTATATTAAGTCATATTAACGAAGGTACACGTGCTATTTGATTACATTACTACACGTCTTGATTTCCAAAGTAGAATTTTAAAAGAGTTTTTTTTAGAAATTATATGATAATCGTTATAAAATGATTATTCGTCTATTTCGTGTTTTATTATCTTCATGGTTATTTATCTAAGTAATAAATTATAAACATATTTTTAAATAATAAGAAACTATTATACCATTTGTTAAAAAGAATTGTCAGTTGACAATTTAGAAAGCAAAAGAGCAACTTTACTGCTTTTTGTAAAATAAATGACAAACATATGTGTGTGTCTTATTTACAGTTGTTTATGGCATTACTACTGGAATTGGAAAGTTTGCTCGTACTGTTGTGTCAAAGGAGAAACTGGTGTAAGTTCTGAAAATTTATATACTTTAATGTATAGCAATTTGCAAGGGTATTATTCATCTCGTCAATGTAAGTCCTAAGCCGTAATTGCAAAAATCTTGATATAAATCTGGGATAAATGTCTTGCATGCAAAACGGACGAATGTCATGTACTATTTCTTTGTTCTGTTTTATTGTTTATTATCAGACATATTCTTTATCAAATTGTACTTTCCGTGGTTGTCAGTCAAAGTAAAAAAAAATCAATATCACCATTTTCTCAAGTTTGTTCTGAAATGAAATAAGGCTTTTTGCAAAGCTGTATTTATATTTAGTAAACATGTTATTAAAACATGAAGCCCAGTTTTTAATCATATTTAGAGAGTTTCAATTTGTCTTTGTTCTGTTTTATTGTTTATTATCAGACATATTCTTTATTAAATTGTACTTTCCGTGGTTGTCAGTCAAAGTAAAAAAAAGTATCACAATTTTCTCAAGTTTGTTCTGTAATGAAATAAGGCTTTTTGCAAAGCTGTATTTATATTTAGTAAACATGTTATTAAAACATGAAGCCCAGTTTTAATCATATTTAGAGAGTTTCAATTTGATGTTTGATTTTTTTAAAGTAAACGACATATAAGATGTTGATAA
The DNA here is from genome assembly GCA_007844125.1 of Sinonovacula constricta. NCBI lineage: Eukaryota > Metazoa > Mollusca > Bivalvia > Cardiida > Solecurtidae > Sinonovacula > Sinonovacula constricta. The sequence continues at coordinate 18,233,484 of CM017565.1, forward strand.
CCGCCGCAAATTCAAGCGTTTTCTTTTTACTTTTGAAGCAATTAAGCACTTGGCACGGTATTCAAGAAATTAAATTAGTAAAGACTAACTAATTTTTCTTTGTCAGAAATAAAATATAAGGAAGATATACAATATATTTTTTTCTTTTTCAGAGAATTACAAGAAAACATCATTCGATCACACGCCGCAGGTTAGTTAGACGAAAACATTGCGGCGATTATTTCCGGGATAGTAATTTTCTGTTAACTAAAATTAATATGAATAAAGACAATATTATCAAATTTGTAATCAAAATATTAAAAGGGAAGGAAATGTTTCGCCCAGAGTGTTCAATTTCTATTTAACAAATAACATTTGTCATGAGTGAGATGCCATGGCTGTCTTTAGTTGGTATATATTAAATGGGATGAGAAAGTCTCAAATTGTGGCTTTTTTAATGCTTGCGTAAGTGCTTGCTTGCTATTTTGTTTAACTGATTGATTAATTGATTGGTTAATTGATTGGCCAGGTGTGGGTAACCCGCTGATACCTGAGAGGACCCGGATGTTGCTGGCCTTGCGGATCAACGTGCTAGCCAAAGGTTACAGCGGTATCAGCCTCACAACCCTCAAGAAGTACATCGCCGCATTCAACGGTCAGTAAATGGGATTGGGATTTGGATTTGCCGGCATTTTTGCCGATACTGTGCCGCGACATTTCTATCATTATACCACAGGGGCACTTATGAGGTGCCCAGAGACTGAACCCGGCCGGTCCATTATACTGACACCGACGAGTCAGACGTAATGCTGTCCCCTAAGCCCCGAGCGTTAGGAGGGAAGACACTTATACCAATTGTTAAGTCTTTGGTTTGACTCGGTTGGGGTTTGAACCTGCGACCTCCCGATCCGCAAGCCGACGCTCTAGCAATTGAGCTATTGCGGTCGGTCTATTTAAATAGATTAGCTGTAAGCAGTAAATGGTCGAAAGTGTCTCGCTATTTTTCAGTAGCGCGTCCTGAAAACACAACGTTCGAGAGTTATAATTACTGAAATCTTTTAACAATGTTACTTGCTATTGCTACTTTTTTGACAATGGCCCATTTGACCGACATTTTTTGAACAGTGATGTTTGTTTATTTATTTATATGTCGCAGTTAGCAACAATGTTTCTAAGCAATTTAACAAGTAGATGGAAGTCAGCATATCATGCAACTCAAAATAAACCATGGATGGCTGGGGTTTACTGCTGTGTCAAAAGATTCAAGTTTGACATGACACGCCTTATCTTCTGCTGTTCCCAGCGGCCGAAATCGAAGAAAACCCACAAACTTACATATCATATCGTCACACTATTTTAGTAAAAACCGTACATTAACGTCGCTGTTTTGTTGGTGATTTTTTTTAATTGTTGTTTTATTGTTATTTTCCTTTTGTTAAGTTCTTTTTGTTTCTAAGTCATGTTTCTTTTAAAGTTTTAAAAGACAAATTAGAGATGAAGTTTTTGAAGTGACGTCATGACATGAGTAAAAACAAGGCGCTTAACTTCATTCTAAAAAAACTTTTATCCCACTATCTCTGTAAATATCGGTTGATATAACCCGTGTGATAAAGATAAGCTTTATTAACCGATATTCGCGCACGTGCTCTAAGCCGGACTACTTTTTTGACGAAACGATCAGGAATGTTTACGAGAACGAAACTCATTTATCGCGTAATTATGCTTTTGATCACCCCAAAAATGTCCATAATATAAAGATTGGTTAAATAGAGCAAACGAAGCCATAAAAAAGGGATGAGCGAGGTTTTGATCTCTGTCCTCCCGGATTAAAAATTTAAGTAGCAGCGTCTTAACCGACTGAGCTAACCGGACAGTTCATCTCAATTTTCCGAAGTTTAACAATGATATAGAAAATTTGTAAACAAAAAATAATATATATATATAAGCCTTATTTATCTAACTGTATACATTTTAAATTCAAAAACCTGCAAAAATCTGAAACAACATGTAACACAGGCACATGATTTAATCTGTTAAGAATAGTAATAATATCAATAAAAGTACGAATTCGTAGTCGGCAAAAATAAAAACAACTGTCAAAATGTCATATAATGTGAGTCCCTGTTGTTTTGATGTTATTTGGTGTGAATTGAAAGAATGTGATGAAGAATCGTGTGAAAACCTAAGCAGTGTTATAGAAATAGCAAAATTTGGCTTAAATCCCTACAGTTTTGAGATGGAAATTGATCTTGAATCTGTGACAGTCTCAGAAAGCAGCAATCAGCTGCCTAATGTGATGACAGACCCTGATGATTAAATGTCGTTACATGATGAACATTCAAATGGTTTAGATAGAGCTCATTCTTTAGTTAAACCAAATACAGCTGACTGCACAGATATGGGAAAATGTGCTAATAAATCACAGATTCTAGACTTAAAATCAACACCTGCACACCACCTCCAATCCCAACATTTCTCCATAGCGCAAGTCACCCTGTCAAAAACGCAACTATCTTCGCAATTTTATGGCGGTATATTCAATGTTCAGAATTTCAATGTCATCAACAATTAAAATCCATGAGCAAACTGTTTGTTACAACCACAAACTCACACAAACCTCGAATGTAACTCGCGTTTCTTTATGTCGTGTGCGTAGCAACTTTTATGGTACACGTCCTTGACATTTACACACTACATGTATAGCTTTATACGAGGTTGTGATTTTTGTTGTTGTTATTTTCTAACCATTATTTTCAACTATCGTAATCAATAAAATTACAACCGTATGTATAGTGTACACCAAATAAAAGAAATAACATGCTTATTGTCTTATTTTTTAATTGTAAAATAGAACTATTTCTTATAGCCGAATTACTCTATGCACGCGCATGAATTTCGTGTATTGCATTGGAATGTCAGATCATGTAGGGGAGGTGCAGTAGCGGAAAATTTAAATGTTTCCCATTTTAATCCATTTGAAAAAAAACTGTTGATGGTGGGATAAAAAGAATACCAGGTTAGTGTTGATATAGATAAATGTTATCATGTTCGGCCCGAAAATCAGAAAGCACTCGGCAGAGCTCGTGCTCTGTATCTATCCCACTGATGCCTGATAAAGCAACTATTACCATACCTGACTTTATAGGTCTAATTTCCGAATTAACGGTAGGACACTCTATATGTTATTTTACGATTGGTCAATTACCAATGTTAAAGTTTCTTTTTTATCTACAGCGAACTGCCTGCCTTGGGTGCCTGAAAAGGGAACTGTGGGAGCCAGTGGGGATCTGGCCCCACTCTCCCACCTGGCTCTGGGCATGATGGGAGAGGGCAAAATGTGGAGTCCACGAAGCGGATGGGCGGATGCAAAATATGTAAGGTTTGATATGTTGTACACTTTAATAAAGGTATTATAATCCATACATACATTCTTGACAATTAAATAATACGCAATACATTATATGACGAATTTATATATCTGTAAACCTAATGAAAGATTAAGATTAAGGTAATTGTATATATCATATTTGGTTTTAATCATCGATGTTTACGAGAGAAGCGTTTTATAATCAAATTCATATTCATGCAGTTTCTTTGTGTTTCTGTCCATATTTTCAGGTACTTGAGTCTAACAACTTGGAACCAATAAAACTAGGACCTAAAGAGGTATAAACATTTAACGTGTCTTATTTGCTATTATTTTGAAAATCTATCTTTAGCTGCATCGCATAGTGGTAACAAGAGTTTTTTTAGAATATTGAGTTTTTAACATCTTACTTTTTATTGCACATATTTTATGTTGATTATTTTCCAAAGAAGAGTTTTAAAAACAAATGCAAATTGATTGGAATGTGTAGAAAATACTTTAGACAATAATTTAACAGCCAAACATTTAATACAAAAGCCGGAATGGTCGTATAGCAATAAATGTGTTTACTATATACAGGGCGGTCATAAAACAATACGTCACATTTGGTGCACATGGGCTTAATGCACCGCCATTAGTCAGCCAGACTCTAATCCCCTACGTACCCTCGATACCACAACATCCTGTGTCCAGCCGGCTTGGCCATCCGTCCCGACCCCTTCTGATCGGTTGCGGCATAGGTAGACAGAATCCACACACGCACACACACATGCGCGTTCGCTCGATCGGGCACATATGCACACACGAACACACAAGCACACGCGCGCGCGCGCGCACACACACACACACACACACGCTTGCACACACACAGACACGTTTTAACACCACCCCAATTGGAACCAGCGTCAAAGCCCAAGGATTCCAACTAATAGGTCCTGTTTGCTGTTTGGACTAGCTTGGATTTTATCTGACAGTGGAGGCATTTTTCCATTCACACATGATTCCCCATTGTATTTCCAGGGTGTAGCGCTGATAAACGGAACCCAGCTGATTCCTTCACTTGGAGCAGAAGGCATTCTGTCTAAACCTGCACTGCTTATAAACGATGTAATTTAAATATCATAATGTCCATTTGTCTGCCACTTTTTGTTATAACTTATGTTTACTCCATATTTCTACGTTAGACTTATACAGGACTTATGTGGAAACAAAATTAGAATAAACAAAATGCAGAAGCATTCCTTTTCTGTATGTAAACATACACGTCTATTTACGGCTGGGTAATGGGCGGGGCTCGAACTTTGGGCATGGTTTTACCGCACACTGGACGCGTTCTGTACAAATACTTTGCATAGGAGACAAGGTCCGGGCCTGCCGTCGACAGCCTTTCTGGTCCCAGGACCCTTTGCCAAGATGCATGCTGACACACGGGCGTGCATGCATGCCTATATAGACTATGCGGAGACCTTTTAAATAAGCACTATGGGCTGGGTTTTGGGCTCCTGCAAGCTCTCCAGAAAACCTGTAGGCAGAAATTCCGGTCTGGTCAGGTAGGACGAGGACTGTCCTCGAAACCCAACCCGGTCCCAGGGTCCTGGGCTCAGGCGCAGAGTGACAAACAGACAACACCGCATGCATTTCTGTATGTAAACATACACGTCTATTTACGGTTGGGTAAGGGGCGGGGCTCGAAATTTGGGCCTGGTTTTACCGCACACCGAACGCGTTCAGGACAAATATTATGCATGGGAGACAAGGTCCGGGCCTGCTGTCGACAGCCTTTCTGGTCCCAGGACCCTTTGCCCAGATGCATTCTGACACACGGGCGTGCATGCATGCATATATAGCCTATGCGGAGACCTTTTAAATAAGCTATATAGGCTGGACTTTTGGCTTCTGGAAGCTCAACAGAAAACCGTATGCAGAAATTCCGGTGTGGTCAGGTAGGACGAGGACTGTCCTCGAAACCCAAACCGATCCCAGGGTCCTGGGCTCAGGCGCAGAGTGACAAACAGGCAAACAAGCATTCCTTTTCTGTATGTAAACATACACGTCTATTTACGGCTGGGTAATGGGCGGGGCTCAAAATTTGGGCCTGGTTTTACCGCACACCGGACGCGTTCAGGACAGTTTTTTGGCACGGGAGAAAAGGTCCGGGCCTGCCGTCGACAGCCTTTCTGGTCCTAGGACCCTTTACCCTAGATGCATGCTGACACACGGGCGTGCATGCATGCATATATAGCCTATAAGTAGACCTTTTAAATAAGCTATATAGGCTTGGTTTTCGGCTTCTGGAAGCTCACCAGAAAACCGTAGGCAGAAATTCCGGTGTGGTCAGGTAGGACGAGGACTGTCCTCGAAACCCAACCCGGTCCCAGGGTCCTGGGTTCAGGCGCAGAGTGACAAACAGGCAAACAAACATTCCTTTTCTGTATGTAAACATACACGTCTATTTACGGCTGGTTAAGGGGCGGGGCTCGAACTTTTGGCCTGGTTTTACCGCATTCTGGACGCGTTCAGGACAAATATTTTGCATAGGAGACAAGGTCCGGGCCTGCCGTCGACAGCCTTTCTGGTCCCAGGTCCCTTTGCCCAGATGCATGCTGACACACGGGCGTGCATGCATGCCTATATAGACTATGCCGAGACCTTTTAAATAAGCACTATGGGCTGGGTTTTGGGCTCCTGCAAGCTCACCAGAAAACCTGTAGGCAGAAATTCCGGTCTGGTCAGGTAGGACGAGGACTGTCCTCCAAACCCAACCCGGTCCCAGGGTCCTGGGCTCAGGCGCAGAGTGACAAACAGACAACCCCGCATGCATTTCTGTATGTAAACATACACGTCTATTTACGGTTGGGTAAAGGGCGGGGCTCGAACTTTGGGCCTGGTTTTACCGCATTCTGGACGCGTTCAGGACAAATATTTTGCACGGGAGACAAGGTCCGGGCCTGCCGTCGGCAGCCTTTCTGGTCCCAGGACCCTTTGCCCAGATGCATGCTGACACACGGGCGTGCATGCATGCATATATAGCGTATGCGGAGACCTTTTAAATAAGCTATATAGGCTGGACTTTTGGCTTCTGGAAGCTCACTAGAAAACCGTAGGCAGAAATTCCGGTGTGGTCAGGTAGGTCGAGGACTGTCCTCGAAACCCAACCCGGTCCCAGGGTCCTGGGCTCAGGCGCAGAGTGACAAACAGGCAAACACGCATTCCTTTTCTGTATGTAAACATACACGTCTATTTACGGCTGGGTAATGGGCGGGGCTCAAACTTTGGGCCTGGTTTTACCGCACACCGGACGCGTTCAGGACAGTTTTTGGCATGGGAGAAAAGGTCCGGGCCTGCCGTCGACAGCCTTTCTGGTCCTAGGACCCTTTACCCAGATGCATGCTGACACATTGGCGTGCATGCATGCATATATAGCCTATGCGGAGACCTTTTAAATAAGCTATATAGGCTGGACTTTTGGCTTCTGGAAGCTCACCAGAAAACCGTAGGCAGAAATTCCGGTGTGGTCAGGTAGGAAGAGGACTGTCCTCGAAACCCAAACCGGTCCCAGGGTCCTGGGCTCAGGCGCAGAGTGACAAACAGGCAAACAAGCATTCCTTTTCTGTATGTAAACATACACGTCTATTTACGGCTGGGTATTGGGCGGGGCTCAAACTTTGGGCCTGGTTTTACCACACACCGGACGCGTTCAGGACAGTTTTTTGGCATGGGAGAAAAGGTCCGGGCCTGCCGTCGACAGCCTATCTGGTCCTAGGACCCTTTACCCAGATGCATGCTGACACACGGGCGTGCATGCATGCATATATAGCCTATAAGTAGACCTTTTAAATAAGCTATATAGGCTGGGATTTCGGCTCCTGGAAGCTCACCAGAAAACCGTAGGCAGAAATTACGGTCTGGTCAGGTAGGACGAGGACTGTCCTCGAAACCCAAACCGGTCCCAGGGTCCTGGGCTCAGGCGCAGAGTGAGAAACAGGCAAACAATCATTCCTTTTCTGTATGTAAACATACACGTCTATTTACGGCTGGTTAATGGGGCGGGGCTCGAACATTGGGCCTGGTTTTACCGCATTCTGGACGCGTTCAGGACAAATATTTTGCATAGGAGACAAGGTTCGGGCCTGCCGTCGACAGCCTTTCTGGTCCCAGGTCCCTTTGCCCAGATGCATGCTGACACACGGGCGTGCATGCATGCCTATATAGACTATGCGGAGACCTTTTGAATAAGCACTATGGGCTGGGTTTTGGGCTCCTGCAAGCTCACCAGAAAACCTGTAGGCAGAAATTCCGGTGTGGTCAGGTAGGACGAGGACTGTCCTCCAAACCCAACCCGGTCCCAGGGTCCTGGGCTCAGGCGCAGAGTGACAAACAGACAACCCCGCATGCATTTCTGTATGTAAACATACACGTCTATTTACGGTTGGGTAAAGGGCGGGGCTCGAACTTTGGGCCTGGTTTTAAAGCACACCGGACGCGTTCAGAACAAATATTTTGCACGGGAGACAAGGTCCGGGCCTGCCGTCGGCAGCCTTTCTGGTCCCAGGACCCTTTGCCCAGATGCATGCTGACACACGGGCGTGCATGCATGCATATATAGCGTATGCGGAGACCTTTTAAATAAGCTATATAGGCTGGACTTTTGGCTTCTGGAAGCTCACTAGAAAACCGTAGGCAGAAATTCCGGTGTGGTCAGGTAGGACGAGGACTGTCCTCGAAACCCAACCCGGTCCCAGGGTCCTGGGCTCAGGCGCAAAGTAACAAACAGGCAAACAAGCATTCCTTTTCTGTGTGTAAACATACACGTCTATTTACGGCTGGGTAATGGGCGGGGCTCGAACTTTGGGCCTGGTTTTACCACACACCGGACGCGTTCAGGATAGTTTTTGGCATGGGAGAAAAGGTCCGGGCCTGCCGTCGACAGCCTTTCTGGTCCTAGGACCCTTTACCCAGATGCATGCTGACACATTGGCGTGCATGCATGCATATATAGCCTATGCGGAGACCTTTTAAATAAGCTATATAGGCTGGGTTTTGGCTCCTGGAAGATCATCAGAAAACCTGTAGGCAGATATTCCGGTGTGGTCAGGTAAGACTAGGACTGCCCTCGAAACCCAACCCCGTCCAAGGTTCCGAGGCTCAGGCGCAGAGTGACAAACAGACAAACACGCATGCATTTTTTGTATGTAAACATACACCTCTATTGACGGTTGTGTAAGGGGCGGGGCTCGAACATTGGGCCTGGTTTTACCGCACACCGGACGCGTTCAGGACAAATATTTAGCATGGGAGACAAGGTCCGGGCCTGCCGTCGACAGCCTTTCTGGTCCCAGGTCCCTTTGCCCAGATGCATGCTGACACACGGGCGTGCATGCATGCATATATAGACTATGCGGAGACGTTTTAAATAAGCTATATAGGCTGGGTTTTGGGCTCCTGGAAGCTCACCAGAACGCCTGTAGACAGAAATTCCGGAGTGGACAGGTAGGACCAGGACTGCCCTCGAAACCTATCTCGGTCCAAGGGTCCTGGGCTCAGGCGCAGAGTGACAAACAGGCAAACAAGCATTCTTTTTCTGTATGTAAACATACACGTCTATTTACGGCTGGGTAATGGGCGGGGCTCGAACTTTGGGCCTGGTTTTACCGCACACCGGACGCGTTCAGGACAAACATTTTGCATGGGAGACAAGGTCGGGGCCTGCCGTCGACAGCCTTTATGGTCCTTGGACCCGTTACCCAGATGCATGCTGACACATTGGCGTGTATGCATGCATATATAGCCTATGGGGAGACCTTTTAAATAAGCTATATAGGCTGGGTTTTGGGCTCCTGGAAGCTCACCAGAACGCCTGTAGGCAGAAATTCCCGTGTGGTGAGTTAGGACCAGGACTGTCCTCGAAACCTAACCCGCTCCCAGGGTCCTGGGCTCAGGCGCAGAGTGACAAACAGGCAAAAACGCATGCGTTTTTTAGTATGTTAACATTCACGTCTATTTACGCCTGGTTAATGGGGCGGGGCTCGAACTTTTGGCCTGGTTTTACCGCACACCCGTCGCGTTCCGGACAGGTTCTTGGCATGGGAGACAAGGTCGAGGCCTGCGTCGACAGCCTTTCTGGTCCCAGGACCCTTTGCCCAGATGCATGCTGACACACGGGCGTGCATGTATGCCTATATAGACTATGCGGAGACGTTTTAAATAAGCACTATGGGCTGGGTTGTGGGCTCCTGCAAGCTCACCAGAAAACATGTAGGCAGAAATTCCGGTCTGGTCAGGTAGGACGAGGACTGTCCTCGAAACAAAACCCGGTCCCAGGGTCCTGGGCTCAGGCGCAGAGTGACAAACAGCCAACCCCGCATGCATTTCTGTATGTAAACATACACGTCTATTTACGGTTGGGTAAGGGGGGGGGCCCGAATTTTGGGCCTGGTTTTACCGCACACCGGACGCGTTCAGGACAAATGCTTTGCATGGGAGACAAGGTCCGGGCCTGCCGTCGACAGCCTTTCTGGTCCCAGGACCCTTTGCCCAGATGCATGCTGACACACGGGCGTGCATGCATGCATATATAGCCTATGCGGAGACCTTTTAAATAAGCTATATAGGCTGGACTTTTGGCTTCTGGAAGCTCACTAGAAAACCGTAGGCAGAAATTCCGGTGTGGTCAGGTAGGACGAGGACAGTCCTCGAAACCCAACCCGGTCCCAGGGTCCTGGGCCCAGGCGCAGAGTGACAAACAGGCAAACAAGCATTCCTTTTCTGTATGTAAACATACACGTCTATTTACGGCTGGGTAATGGGCGGTGCTCGAACTTTGGGCCTGGTTTTACCACACACCGGACGCGTTCAGGACAGTTTTTGGCATAGGAGAAAAGGTCCGGGCCTGCCGTCGACAGCCTTTCTGGTCCTAGGACCCTTTACCCAGATGCATGCTGACACATTGGCGTGCATGCATGCATATATAGCCTATGCGGAGACCTTTTAAATAAGCTATATAGGCTGGGTTTTGGGCTCCTGGAAGCTCACCACAACGGCTGTAGGCAGAAATTCCGGTGTGGTCAGTTAGGACCAGGACTGCCCTTGAAACCAAACCCGGTACCAGGGTCCTGGGCTCAGGTGCAGACTGTCAAACAGGCAAAAACGCATGCATTTTTTGTATGTTAACATTCAGGTCTATTTACGGCTGGTTAAGGGGGCGGGACTCGAACTTTTGGCCTGGTTTTACCGCACACCCGACGCGTTCCGGACAGTTTTTTTGGCATGGGAGACAAGGTCGAGGCCTGCGTCGACAGCCTTTCTGGTCCCAGGACCCTTTGCCCAGATGCATGCTGACACACGGGCGTGCATGCATGCATATATAGCCTATGCGGAGACCTTTTAGATAAGCTATATAGGCTGGACTTTTGGCTTCTGGAAGCTCACCAGAAAACCTGTAGGCAGAAATTCCGGTCTGGTCAGGTAGGACGAGCACTGTCCTCGAAACCCAACCCGGTCCCAGGGTGCTGGGCTCAGGCGCAGAGTGAGAAACAGACAAACAAGCATTACTTTTCTATATGTAAACATACACGTCTATTTACGGCTGGGTAATGGGCGGGGCTCGAACATTGGGCCTGGTTTTACCACACACCGGACGCGTTCAGGACAGTTTTTTGGCATGGGAGACAAGGTCCGGGCCTGCCGTCGACAGCCTTTCTGGTCCCAGGACCCTTTGCCCAGATGCATGCTGACACACGGGCGTGCATGCATGCATATATAGCCTATAAGGATACCTTTAAATAAGCTATATAGGCTGGGTTTTGGGCTCCTGCAAGCTCACCAGAAAACCTGTAGGCAGAAATTCCGATGTGGTCAGGTAGGACTACGACTGCCCTCGATATCCATCCCCGTCCAAGGGCCGGAGGCTCAGGCGCAGATTGACAAACAAACAAACACGTATACATTTTTGTACGTAAACATACACGTCTATTTACGGCTGGGTAATGGGCGGAGCTCGAAATTTGGGCCTGGTTTTACCGCACACCGGACGCGTTCAGGACAGTTTTTTGGCCTGGGAGACAAGGTCCGGGCCTGCCGTCGACAGCCTTTCTGGTCCCAGCACCCTTTGCCCAGATGCATGCTGACACACGGGCGTGCATGCATGCATATATAGCCTATGCAGAGACCTTTTAGATAAGCTATATAGGCTGGACTTTTGGCTTCTGGAAGCTCACCAGAAAACCTGTAGGCAGAAATTCCGGTGTGGTCAGGTAGGACGAGGACTGTCCTCGAAACCCAACCCGGTCCCAGGGTCCTGGGCTCAGGCGCAGAGTGAGAAACAGACAAACAAGCATTACTTTTCTATATGTAATTATACACGTCTATTTACGGCTGGGTAATGGGCGGGGCTCGAACATTGGGCCTGGTTTTACCACACACCGGACGCGTTCAGGACAGTTTTTTGGCATGGGAGACAAGGTCCGGGCCTACCGTCGACAGCCTTTCTCGTCCCAGGACCCTTTGCCCAGATGCATGCTGACACACGGGCGTGCATGCATGCATATATAGCCTATAAGGATACCTTTAAATAAGCTATATAGGCTGTGTTTTGGGCTCCTGCAAGCTCACCAGAAAACCTGTAGGAGGAATTTCCGATGTGGTCAGGTAGGACTAGGACTGCCCTCGATATCCATCCCCGTCCAAGGGCCGGAGGCTCTGGCGCAGATTGACAAACAGACAAACACGTATACATTTTTGTACGTAAACATACACGTCTATTTACGGCTGGGTAATGGGCGGAGCTCGAAATTTGGGCCTGGTTTTACCGCACACCGGACGCGTTCAGGACAGTTTTTTGGCCTGGGAGACAAGGTCCGGGCCTGCCGTCGACAGCCTTTCTGGTCCCAGGACCCTTTGCCCAGATGCATGCTGACACACGGGCGTGCATGCATGCATATATAGCCTATGCGAAGACCTTTTAAATAAGCTATATATGATGGATTTTGGGCTCCTGGAAGCTCACCAGAACGCCTGTAGGCAGAAAATCCGGTGTGGTCAGTTAGGACCAGGACTGCCCTCGAAACCTAACCCGGTCCCAGGTTCCGGGGCTCAGGCGCAGAGTGACAAACAGACAAACACGCATGCATTTTTGTATGTAAACATTCACGTCTATTTACGGCTGGTTAAGGGGCGGGGCTCGAACTTTTGGCCTGGTTTAACCGCACACCGGAAGCGTTCAGGACAGTTTTTTGACCTGGGAGACAAGGTCCGGGCCTGCCGTCGACAGCCTTTCTGGTCCTAGGACCCTTTGCCCAGATGCATGCTGACACACGGGCGTGCATGCATGCATATATAGCCTATAAGGAGACCTTTTAAATAAGCTATATAGGCTGGGTTTTCGGCTTCTGGAAGCTCACCAGAAAACCGTAGGCAGAGTTTCCGGTCTGGTCAGGTAGGACGAGGACTGTCCTCGAAACCCCACCCGGTCCCAGGGTCCTGGGCTCAGGCGCAGAGTAAGAAACAGGCAAACAAACATTCCTTTTCTGTATGTAAACATACACGTCTATTTACGGCTGGGTAATGGGCGGGGCTCGAACTTTGGGCCTGGTTTTACCCGCACACTGGACGCGTTCAGGACAAATATTTTGCATAGGAGACAAGGTCCGCGCCTGCCGTCGACAGCCTTTCTGGTCCCAGGACCCTTTGCCCAGATGCATGCTGACACACGGGCGTGCATGCATGCCTATATAGACTATGCGGAGACCTTTTAAATAAGCACTATGGGCTGGGTTTTGGGCTCCTGCAAGCTCACCAGAAAACCTGTAGGCAGAAATTCCGGTCTGGTCAGGTAGGACGAGGACTGTCCTGGAAACCCAACCCGGTCCCAGGGTCCTGGGCTCAGGCGCAGAGTGACAAACAGGCAAACAAGCATTCCTTTTCTGTATGTAAACATACACGTCTATTTACGGCTGGGTAATGGGCGGGGCTCAAAATTTGGGCCTGGTTTTACCGCACACCGGACGCGTTCAGGACAGTTTTTTGGCACGGGAGAAAAGGTCCGGGCCTGCCGTCGACAGCCTTTCTGGTCCTAGGACCCTTTACCCAGATGCATGCTGACACACGGGCGTGCATGCATGCATATACAGCCTATAAGTAGACCTTTTAAATAAGCTATATAGGCTGGGTTTTCGGCTTCTGGAAGCTCACCAGAAAACCGTAGGCAGAAATTCCGGTCTGGTCAGGTAGGACGAGGACTGTCCTCGAAACCCAACCCGGTCCCAGGGTCCTGGGTTCAGGCGCAGAGTGACAAACAGGCAAACAAACATTCCTTTTCTGTATGTAAACATACACGTCTATTTACGGCTGGTTAAGGGGCGGGGCTCGAACTTTGGGCCTGGTTTTACCGCATTCTGGACGCGTTCAGGACAAATATTTTGCATAGGAGACAAGGTCCGGGCCTGCCGTCGACAGCCTTTCTGGTCCCAGGTCCCTTTGCCCAGATGCATGCTGACACACGGGCGTGCATGCATGCCTATATAGACTATGCCGAGACCTTTTAAATAAGCACTATGGGCTGGGTTTTGGGCTCCTGCAAGCTCACCAGAAAACCTGTAGGCAAAAATTCCGGTCTGGTCAGGTAGGACGAGGACTGTCCTCCAAACCCAACCCGGTCCCAGGGTCCTGGGCTCAGGCGCAGAGTGACAAACAGACAACCCCGCATGCATTTCTGTATGTAAACATACACGTCTATTTACGGTTGGGTAAAGGGCGGGGCTCGAACTTTGGGCCTGGTTTTAAAGCACACCGGACGCGTTCAGGACAAATATTTTGCTCGGGAGACAAGTTCCGGGCCTGCCGTCGGCAGCCTTTCTGGTCCCAGGACCCTTTGCCCAGATGCATGCTGACACACGGGCGTGCATGCATGCATATATAGCATATGCGGAGACCTTTTAAATAAGCTATATAGGCTGGACTTTTGGCTTCTGGAAGCTCACCAGAAAACCTGTAGGCAGAAATCCCGGTGTGGTAAGGTAGGACGAGGAATGTCCTCGAAACCCAACCCGGTCCCAGGGTCTTGGGCTTAGGCGCAGAGTGTCAAACAGGCAAACAGGCATTCCTTTTCTGTATGTAAACATACACGTCTATTTACGGCTGGGTAATAGGCGGGGCTCGATCTTTGGGCCTGGTTTTACCACACACCGGACGCGTTCAGGATAGTTTTTGGCATGGGAGAAAAGGTCCGGGCCTGCCGTCGACAGCCTTTCTGGTCCTAGGACCCTTTACCCAGATGCATGCTGACACATTGGCGTGCATGCATGCATATATAGCCTATGCGGAGACCTTTTAAATAAGCTATATAGGCTGGGTTTTGGGCTCCTGGAAGCTCACCAGAACGCCTGTAGGCAGAAATTCCGGTGTGGTTAGTTAGGACCAGGACTGCCCTCGAAACCTAACCCGGTCCCAGGGTCCTGGACTCAGGCGCAGAGTGACTAACAGGCAAAAACGCATGCATTTTTTATATGTTAACATTCACGTCTATTTACGGCTGGTTAAGGGGCGGGACTCGAAATTTTGGCCTGGTTTTACCGCACACCCGACGCGTTCCGGACAGTTTTTTGGCATGGGAGACAAGGTCGAGGCCTGCGTCGACAGCCTTCTGGTCCCAGGACCCTTTGCCCAGATGCATGCTGACACACGGGCGTGCATGCATGCATATATAGCCTATAAGGAGACATTTTAAATAACCTATATAGGCTGGGTTTTCGGCTTCTGGAAGCTCACCAGAAAACCGTAGGCAGAAATTCTGGTCTGGTCAGCTAGGACGAGGACTGTCCTCGAAACCCAACCCGGTCCCATGGTCCTGGGCTCAGGCGCAGAGTGAGAAACAGGCAAACAAGCATTCCTTTTCTGTATGTAAACATACACGTCTATTTACGGTTGGGTAATGGGAGGGGCTCGAACTTTGGGCCTGGTTTTACCGCACAGCGGACGCGTTCAGGACAAATATTTTGCATGGGAGACAAGGTCCGGGCCTGCCGTCGACAGCCTTTCTGGTCCCAGGACCCTTTGCCCAGATGCATGCTGACACACGGGCGTGCATGCATGCATATATAGCATATGCGGAGACCTTTTAAATAAGCTATATAGGCTGGACTTTTGGCTTCTGGAACCTCACCAGAAAACCGTAGGCAGAAGTTCCGGTGTGGTCAGGTAGGACGAGGACTGTCTTCGAAACCCAACCCCGTCCCTGGGTCCTGGGCTCAGGCGCAGAGTGACAAACAGGCAAACAAGCATTCCTTTTCTGTATTTAAACATACACGTCTATTTACGGCTGGGTAATGGGCGGGGCTCAAACTTTGGGCCTGGTTTTACCGCACACCGGACGCGTTCAGGACAGTTTTTTGGCAAGGGAGAAAAGGTCCGGGCCTGCCGTCGACAGCCTTTCTGGTCCCAGGACCCTTTGCCCAGATGCATGCTGACACACGGGCGTGCATGCATGCATATATAGCCTATGCGGAGACCTTTTAAATAAGCTATATAGGCTGGACTTTTGGCTTCTGGAACCTCACCAGAAAACCGTAGGCAGAAGTTCCGGTGTGGTCAGGTAGGACGAGGACTGTCTTCGAAACCCAACCCGGTCCCTGGGTCCTGGGCTCAGGCGCAGAGTGACAAACAGGCAAACAAGCATTCCTTTTCTGTATTTAAACATACACGTCTATTTACGGCTGGGTAATGGGCGGGGCTCAAACTTTGGGCCTGGTTTTACCGCACACCGGACGCGTTCAGGACAGTTTTTTGGCAAGGGAGAAAAGGTCCGGGCCTGCCGTCGACAGCCTTTCTGGTCCCAGGACCCTTTGCCCAGATGCATGCTGACACACGGGCGTGCATGCATGCATATATAGCCTATGCGGAGACCTTTTAAATAAGCTATATAGGCTGGACTTTTGGCTTCTGGAACCTCACCAGAAAACCGTAGGCAGAAGTTCCGGTGTGGTCAGGTAGGACGAGGACTGTCTTCGAAACCCAACCCGGTCCCAGGGTCCTGGGCTCAGGCGCAGAGTGACAAACAGGCAAAAACGCATGCATTGTTTGTATGTTAACATTCACGTCTATTTACGGCTGGTTAAGGGGCGGGACTCGAACTTTTGGCCTGGTTTTACCGCACACCCGACGCGTTCCGGACAGTTTTTTTGGCATGGGAGACAAGGTCGAGGCCTGCGTCGACAGTCTTTCTGGTCCCAGGACCCTTTGCCCAGATGCATGCTGACACACTGGCGTGCATGCATGCATATATAGCCTTTAAGGAGACCTTTTAAATAAGCTATATAGGCTGGGTTTTGGGCTCCTGGAAGCTCAACAGAAAACCTGTAGGCAGAAATTCCGATGTAGTCTGGCAGGACTAGGACTGCCCTCGAAACCCAACCGCGTCCAAGGGTCCTAGGCTCAGGCGCAGTGTGACAAACAGACAAACACGCATACATTTTTGTATGTAAACATACACGTCTAATTACAGCTGGGCAAGGAGCGGAGCTCGAACTTTGGGCCTGGTTTTACCGCACACCGGACGCGTTCAGGACAGTTTTTTGGCCTGGGAGACAAGGTCGAGGCCTGCCGTCGACAGCCTTTCTGGTCCCAGGACCCTTTGCCCAGATGCATGCTGACACACGGGCGTGCATGCATGCATATATAGCCTATTCGGAGACCTTTTAAATAAGCTATATAGGCTGGGTTTTTGGCTTCTTGAAGCTCACCTGAAAACCATAGTAAGAAATTCCGGTCTGATCAGGTAGGACGAGGAATGTCCTCGAAAACCAACCCGGTCCCAGGGTCCTGGGATTAGGCGCAGAGTGAGAAACAGGCAAACAAACATTTCTTTTCTGTATGTAAACATACACGTCTATTTATGGCTGGGTAATGGGCGGGGCTCGAACTTTGGGCCTGGTTTTACCGCACACCGGACAAGTTCAGGACAGTTTTTTTGGCATGGGAGACAAGGTCCGGGTTTGCCGTCGACAGCTTTTCTGGTCCTAGGACCCTTTGCCCAGATGCATGCTGACACACGGGCGTGCATGCATGAGTATATAGCCTATAAGGAGACCTTTTAAATAAGCTATATAGGCTGGGTTTTGGGCTCCTGCAAGCTCACCAGAAAACCTGTAGGCACAAATTCCGATGTGGTCAGGTAGGACTAGGACTGCCCTCGAAACCCAACCCCGCCCAAGGGTCCGAGGCTCAGGCGCAGAGTGACAAACAGACAAACACGCATACATTTTTTGTTCGTAAACATACACGTCTATTTACGGCTGGGTAAGGGGCGGAGCTCAAACATTGGGCCTGGTTTTACCGCACACCGGACGCGTTCAGGACAGTTTTTTTGGCATAGGAGACAAGGTCCGGGTCTGCCGTCGACAGCCTTTCTGGTCCCAGGACCCTTTGCCCAGATGCATGCTGACACACGGGCGTGCATGCATGCATATATAACCTATAAGAAGACCTTTTAAATAAGCTATATAGGCTGGGTTTTGGGCTCCTGGAAGCTCACCAGAACGCCTGTAGACAGAAATTCCGGAGTGGACAGGTAGGACCAGGACTGCCCTCGAAACCTATCTGGGTTCAAGGGTCCTGGGATCAGGCGCAGAGTGACAAACAGGCAAACAAGCATTCCTTTTCTGTATGACAGTTTTTTGGCATGGGAGTAAAGGTCCGGGCCTGCCGTCGACAGCCTATCTGGTCCTAGGACCCTTTACCCTGATGCATGCTGACACATTGGCTTGCATGCATGCATATATAGCCTATGCGGAGACCTTTTAAATAAGCTATATAGGCTGGGTTTTGGGCTCCTGGAAGCTCACCAGAACGCCTGTAGGCAGAAATTCCGTTGTGGTCAGTTAGGATCAGGACTGCCCTCGAAACCTAACCCGGTCCCAGGGTCCTGGGCTCAGGCACAGAGTGACAAACAGGCAAAAACGCTTGCATTTTTTGTATGTTAACATTCACGTCTATTTACGGCTGGTTAAGGGGCGGGCCTCGAACTTTGGCCTGGTTTTACCGCACACCCGACGCGTTCCGGACAGTTTTTTTTGGCATGGGAGACAAGGTCGAGGCCTGCGTCGACAGCCTTACTGGTCCCAGGACCCTTTGCCCAGATGCATGCTGACACAGGGGCGTGCATGCATGCATATATAGCCTATGCGGAGACCTTTTAAATAAGCTATATAGGATATGTTTTGGGCTCCTGGAACCTCACCAGAACGCCTGTAGACAGAAATTCCGGAGTGGACAGGTAGGACCAGGACTGCCCTCGAAACCTATCTGGGTTCAAGGGTCCTGGGATCAGGCGCAGAGTGACAAACAGGCAAACAAGCATTCCTTTTCTGTATGTAAACATACACGTCTATTTACGGCTGGATAATGGGCAGGTCTCGAACTTTGGGCCTGGTTTTACCGCACACCGAACTCGTTCAGGACAAATATTTTGCATGGGAGACAAGGTCCGGGCCTGCCGTCGACAGCCTTTCTGTTCCCAGGACCCTTTGCCCAGATGCATGCTGACACACGGGCGCGCATGCATGCATATATAGCCTATGCGGAGACCTTTTAAATAAGCTATATAGGCTGGGTTTTCGGCTTCTGGAAGCTCACCAGAAAACCGTAGGCAGAAATTCCGGTCTGGTCAGGTAGGACGAGGACTGTCCTCGAAACCCAACCCGGTCCCATGGTCCTGGGCTCAGGCGCAGAGTGACAAACAGGCAAACAAGCATTCCTTTTCTGTATGTAAACATACACGTCTATTTACGGCTGGGTAATGGGCGGGGCTCGAACTTTAGGCCTGGTTTTACCGCACACCGGACGCGTTCAGGACAGTTGTTTTGGCATGACAGACAAGGTCGAGGCCTGCGTCGACAGCCTTTCTGGTCCCAGGACCCTTTGCCCAGATGCATGCTGACACATTGGCGTGCATGCATGCATATATAGCCCATAAGGAGACCTTTTAAATAAGCTATATAGGCTGGGTGTTGGGCTCCTGGAAGTTCACCAGAACGCCTGTAGGCAGAAATTCCGGTGTTTCCAGGTAGGACCAGGACTGACATCGAAACTCATCCCGGTCCCAGGGTCCTGGGCTCAGGCGCAGAGTGACAGACAGGCATAAACGCATGCCTTTTTTGGATGTTAACATTCACGTCTATTTACGCCTGGTTAAGGGGCGGGCCTCGAACTTTGGGCCTGGTTTAACCGCACACCGGACGCGTTCCGGACAGTTTTTTTTTGGCATGGGAGACAAGGTCGAGGCCTGCGTCGACACCCTTTCTGGTCCCAGAACCCTTTGCCCAGATGCATGCTGACACACGGGCATGCATGCATGCATATATAGCCTATGAGGAGACCTTTTAAATAAGCTATATAGGATGGGTTTTGGGCTCCTGGAAGCTCACCAGAACGCCTGTAGACAGAAATTCCGGAGTGGACAGGTAGGACCAGGACTGCCCTCGAAACATATCTGGGTTCAAGGGTCCTGGGCTCAGGCGCAGAATGACAAACAGGCAAAAACGCAAGCATTTTTTTAATGTTAACATACACGTCTATTTACGGCTGGTTATAGGGCGGGCTCGAATTTTGGGCCTGGTTTTACCGCACACCGGAATCTTTCCGGACAGTTTTTTTTGCATGGGAGACAAGGTCCGGGCCTTCTTTCGACAGCCTTTCCGGTCCTAGGACCCTTTGTCCAGATGCATGCTGACACACGGGCGTGCATGCATGCCTATATAGCCTATGCGGAGACCTTTTAAATAAGCTATATAGGCTGGGTTTTCGGCTCGTGGAAGCTCACCAGAACGCCTGTAGGCAGAAATGCCGGTGTGGTCAGGTCGGACCTGGACTTCCCTCGAAACCCAACCCGGTCCCAGGGTCCGGGGCTCAGGCGCAGAGTTACAAATGGGCAAACACGCCTGCATCTTTTGCATGTTAACATACACGTCTTTTAACGGCTGGTTAAGGGGCGGGGCTCGAACTTTGGGCCTGGTTTTACCGCACACCGGACGCGTTCAGGACAGTATTTTGGCAAGGGAGACAAGGTCCGGGCCTGCCGTCGACAGCCTTTCTGGTCCCAGGACCCTTTGCCCAGATGCATGCTGACACACGGGCGTGCATGCATGCATATATAGCCTATGCGGAGACCTTTTAAATAAGCTATATAGGCTGGGTTTTGGGCTCCTGGAAGCTAACCAGAACGCCTGTAGCCAGAAATTCGGAAATGGAAGGTAGGACCAGGACTGCCCTCGAAACCTAACCCCGTCCCATGGTCCTGGGCTCAGGCGCAGAGTGACAAACAGGCAAAAACGCAAGCATTTTTTGTATGTTAACATACACGTCTATTTACGGCTGGTTAAGGGTCGGGGATCGAATTTTGGGCCTGGTTTTACCGCACACCGGACGCTTTCCGGACAGTTTTTTTTGCATGGGAGACAAGGTCCGGGCCTTCTTTCGACAGGCTTTCCGGTCCCGGGACCCTTTGTCCAGATGCATGCTGACACACGGGCGTGCATGCATGCCTATATAGCCTATGCGGATACCTTTTAAATAAGCTATATAGGCTGGGTTTTCGGCTCGTGGAAGCTCACCAGAACGCCTGTAGGCAGAAATGCCGGTGTGGTCAGGTCGGACCAGGACTTCCCTCGAAACCTAACCCGGTCCCAGGGTCCAGGGCTCAGGCGCAGAGTGATAAATGGGCAAACACGCCTGCATCTTTTGCATGTTAACATAAACGTCTATCAACGGCTGGTTAAGGGGCAGGTCTCGAACTTTGTGCCTGGTTTTACCGCACACCGGACGCGTTCAGGACAGTTTTTTGGCATGGGAGATACGGTCCGGGCCAGCCGTCGACAGCCTTTCTGGTCTCAGGACCCTTTGCCCAGATGCAAGCTGACACACGGGCGTGCATGCATACCTATATAGCCTATGCGGAGACCTTTTAAATAAGCTATATAGGCTGGGTTTTGGGCACCTGGAAGCTCACCAGAACGCCGGTAGGCAGGAATTTCTGTGTGGTCAGGTAGGACCAGGACTGCCCTCGAAACCTAACCCCGTCCCAGGGTCCTTGGCTCAGGCGCAGAGTGACAAACAGGCAAGAACGCAAGCATTTTTTGTATGTTAACATACACGGCTATTTACGTCTGGTTAATGGTCGGGGCTCGAATTTTGGGCCTGGTTTTACCGCACACCGGACGCTTTCCGGACTGTTTTTTTTTGCATGGGAGACAAGGTCCGGGCCTTCTTTCGACAGCCTTTCTGGTCCCAGGACCCTTTGCCCAGATGCATGCTGACACACGGGCGTGCATGCATACCTATAGAGCCTATGCGGAGACCTTTTAAATAAGCTATATAGGCTGGGTTTTGGGCTCGTGGAAGCTCACCAGAACGCCTGTAGGCAGAAATGCCGGTGTGGTCAGGTCGGACCAGGACTTCCCTTGAAACCTAACCCGGTCCCAGGGTCCGGGGCTCAGGCGCAGAGTGACAAATTGGCAAACACGCCTGCATCTTTTGCATGTTAACATACACGTCTATTAACGGCTGGGTAATGGGCGGGGCTCGAAACTTGGGCCTGGTTTTACCGCACACCGGACGCGTTCAGGCCAGTATTTTGGCAAGGGAGACAAGGTCCGGGCCTGCCGTCGACAGCCTTTCTGGTCCCAGGATCCTTTGCCCAGATGCATGCTGACACACGGGCGTGCATGCATGCATATATAGCCAATGTGGAGACCTTTTAAATAAGCTATATAGGCTGGGTTTTGGGCTCCTGGAAGCTCACCAGAACGCCTGTAGGCAGAAATTCGGAAATGGGAAGGTAGGACCAGGACTGCCCTCGAAACCTATCTCGGTCCCAGGGTCCTGGGCTCAGGCGCAGAGTGACAAACAGGCAAACAAGCATTCCTTTTCTGTATGTAAACATACACGTCTATTTACGGCTGTGTAATGGGCGGGGCTCGAATTTTGGGCCTGGTTTTACCGCACACCGGACGCGTTTAGGAGAAATATTTTGCATGGAAGACAAGGTCCGGGCCTGCCGTCGACAGCCTTTCTCGTCCCAGGACCCTTTGCCCAGATGCATGCTGACACACGGGCGTGCATGCATGCATATATAGCCTATGCGGAGACCTTTTAAATAAGCTATATAGGCTGGGTTTTGGGCTCCTGGAAGCTCACCAGAACGCCTGTAGGCAGGAATTCCGGTGTGGTCAGGTAGGACCAGGACTGCCCTCGAAACCTAACCCCGTCCCAGGGTCCTGGGCTCAGGCGCAGAGTGACAAACAGGCAAAAACGCAAGCATTTTTTGAATGTTAACATACACGTCTATTTACGGCTGGTTACAGGGCGGGGCTCGAATTTTGGGCCTGGTTTTACCGCACACCGGACGCTTTCCGGACAGTTTTTTTTGCATGGGAGACAAGGTCCGGGCCTTCTTTCGACAGCCTTTCCGGTCCTAGGACCCTTTGTCCAGATGCATGCTGACACACGGGCGTGCATGCATGCCTATATAGCCTATGCGGAGTCCTTTTAAATAAGCTATATAGGCTGGGTTTTCGGCTCGTGGAAGCTCACCAGAACGCCTGTAGGCAGAAATGCCGGTGTGGTCAGGTCGGACCTGGACTGCCCTCGAAACCTAACCCGGTCCCAGGGTCCGGGGCTCAGGCGCAGAGTTACAAATGGGCAAACACGCCTGCATTTTTGCATGTTAACATACACGTCTTTTAACGGCTGGTTAAGGGTCGGGGCTCGAACTTTGGGCCTGGTTTTACCGCACACCGGACGCGTTCAGGACAGTATTTTGGCAAGGAAGACAAGGTCCGGGCCTGCCGTCGACAGCCTTTCTGGTCCCAGGACCCTTTGCCTAGATGCATGCTGATACACGGGCGTGCATGCATGCATATATAGCCGATGTGGAGACCTTTTAAATAAGCTATATAGGCTGGGTTTTGGGCTCCTGGAAGCTCACCAGAACGCCTGTAGGCAGAAATTCGGAAATGGGAAGGTAGGACCAGGACTTCCCTCGAAACCTAACACGGTCCCAGGGTCCGGGGCTCAGGCGCAGAGTGACAAATGGGCAAACACGCCTGCATCTTTTGCATGTTAACATACACGTCTATTAACGGCTGGGTAATGGGCGGGGCTCAAAACTTGGGCCTGGTTTTACCGCACACCGGACGGGTACAGGACAGTATTTTGGCAAGGGAGACAAGGTCCGGGCCTGCCGTCGACAGCCTTTCTGGTCCCAGGACCCTTTGCCCAGATGCATGCTGACACACGGGCGTGCATGCATGCATATATAGCCTATGTGGGGACCTTTTAAATAAGCTATATAGGCTGGGTTTTGGGCTCCTGGAAGCTCACCAGAACGCCTGTAGGCAGAAATTCGGAAATGGGAAGGTAGGACCAGGACTGCACTCGAAACCTATCTCGGTGCCAGTGTGCTGGGCTCAGGCGCAGAGTGACAAACAGGCAAACAAGCATTCCTTTTCTGTATGTAAACATACACGTCTATTTACGGCTGTGTAATGGGCGGGGCTCGAATTTTGGGCCTGGTTTTACCGCACACCGGACGCGTTCAGGACAAATATTTTGCATGGGAGACAAGGTCCGGGCCTGCCGTCGACAGCCTTTCTCGTTCCAGGACCCTTTGCCAAGATGCATGCTGACAAACGGTCGTGCTTGCATGCATATATAGCCTATGCGGAGACCTTTTAAATAAGCTATATAGGTTGGGTTTTGGGCTCCTGGAAGCTCACCAGAACGCCTGTAGGCAGGAATTCCAGTGTGGTCAGGTAGGACCAGGACTGCCCTCGAAACCTAACCCCGTCCCAGGGTCCTGGGCTCAGGCGCAGAGTGACAAACAGGCAAAAACGCAAGCATTTTTTGTATGTTAACATACACGTCTATTTACGGCTGGTTAAGGGTCGGGGATCGAATTTTGGGCCTGGTTTTACCGCACACCGGACGCTTTCCGGACAGTTTTCTTTTGCATGGGAGACAAGGTCCGGGCCTTCTTTCGACAGCCTTTCCCGTCCCAGGACCCTTTGTCCAGATGCATGCTGACATACGGGCATGCATGCATGCCTATATAGCCTATGCGGAGACCTTTTAAATAAGCTATATAGGCTGGGTGTTCGGCTGGTGGAAGCTCACCAGAAGGCCTGTAGGCAGAAATGCCGGTGTGGTCAGGTCGGACCAGGACTTCCCTCGAAACCTAACCCGGTCCCAGGGTCCGGGGCTCAGGCGCAGAGTGGCAAATGGGCAAACACGCCTGCATCTTTTGCATGTTAACATACACGTCTATTAACGGCTGGTTAAGGGGCGGGCTCAAACTTTGGGCCTGGTTTTACCGCACACCGGACGCGTTCAGGAGAGTTTTTTGGCATGGGAGACACGGTCCGGGCCTGCCGTCGACAGCCTTTCTGGTCCCAGGACCCTTTGCCCAGATGCAAGCTGACACACGGGCGTGCATGCATGCATATATAGCCTATAAGGATACCTTTTAAATAAGCTATATAGGCTGGGTTTTGGGCTCCTGGAAGCTCACCAGAACGCCTGTAGGCAGAAATTCCGGAGTGGAAAGGTAGGGCCAGGACTGCACTCGAAACCTCTCTCGGTCCCAGGGTCCTGGGCTCAGGCGCAGAGTGACAAACAGGCAAACAAGCATTCCTTTTCTGTATGTAAACATACACGTCTATTTACGGCTGTGTAATGGGCGTGGCTCGAATTTTGGGCCTGGTTTTACCGCACACCGGACGCGTTCAGGACAAATATTTTGCATGGGAGACAAGGTCCGGGCCTGCCGTCGACAGCGTTTCTCGTCCCAGGACCCTTTGCCCAGATGCATGCTGACACACGGGCGTGCATGCATGCATATATAGCCTATGCGGAGACCTTTTAAATAAGCTA
This sequence comes from Sinonovacula constricta, assembly GCA_007844125.1. Taxonomy (NCBI): domain Eukaryota; kingdom Metazoa; phylum Mollusca; class Bivalvia; order Cardiida; family Solecurtidae; genus Sinonovacula; species Sinonovacula constricta. Next base: position 18,258,745 of record CM017565.1, read on the forward strand.
TAAAGGCTGGGTTTTGGGCTCCTGGAAGCTCACCAGAACGCCTGTAGGCAGGATTTCCGGTGTGGTCAGGTAGGACCAGGACTGCCCTCGAAACCTAACCCCGTCCCAGGGTCCTGAGCTCAGGCGCAGAGTGACAAACAGGCAAAAACGCAAGCATTTTTTGTATGTTAACATACACGTCTATTTACGGCTGGTTAAGGGTCGGGGCTCGAGTTTTGGGCCTGGTTTTACCGCACACCGGACGCTTTCCGGACAGTTTTTTTTTGCATGGGAGACAAGGTCCGGGCCTTCTTTCGACAGCCTTTCTGGTCCCAGGACCCTTTGCCCAGATGCATGCTGACACACGGGCGTGCATGCATACCTATATAGCCTATACGGAGACCTTTTAAATAAGCTATATAGGCTGGGTTTTCGGCTCGTGGAAGCTCACCAGAACGCCTGTAGGCAGAAATGCCGGTGTGGTCAGGTCGGACCAGGATTTCCCTCCAAACCTAACCCGGTCCCAGGGTCCGGGGCTCAGGCGCAGAGTGACAAATTGCCAAACACGCCTGCATCTTTTGCATGTTAACATACACGTCTATTAACGGCTGGGTAATGGGCGGGGCTCGAAACTTGGGCCTGGTTTTACCGCACACCGGACGCGTTCAGGCCAGTATTTTGGCAAGGGAGACAAGGTCCGGGCCTGCCGTAGACAGCCTTTCTGGTCCCAGGATCCTTTGCCCAGATGCATGCTAACACACGGGCGTGCATGCATGCATTTATAGCCAATGTGGAGACCTTTTAAATAAGCTATATAGGCTGGGTTTTGGGCTCCTGGAAGCTCACCAGAACGCCTGTAGGCAGAAATTCTGAAATGGGAAGGTAGGACCAGGACTGCCCTCGAAACCTATCTCGGTCCCAGGGTCCTGGGCTCAGGCGCAGAGTGACAAACAGGCAAACAAGCATTCCTTTTCTGTATGTAAACATACACGTCTATTTACGGCTGTGTAATGGGCGTGGCTCGAATTTTGGGCCTGGTTTTACCGCACACCGGACGCGTTCAGGACAAATATTTTGCATGGGAGACAAGGTCCGGGCCTGCCGTCGACAGCGTTTCTCGTCCCAGGACCCTTTGCCCAGATGCATGCTGACACACGGGCGTGCATGCATGCATATATAGCCTATGCGGAGACCTTTTAAATAAGCTATAAAGGCTGGGTTTTGGGCTCCTGGAAGCTCACCAGAACGCCTGTAGGCAGGAATTCCGGTGTGGTCAGGTAGGACCAGGACTGCCCTCGAAACCTAACCCCGTCCCAGGGTCCTGGGCTCAGGCGCAGAGTGACAAACAGGCAAAAACGCAAGCATTTTTTGTATGTTAACATATACGTCTATTTACGGCTGGTTAAGGGTCGGGGCTCGAATTTTGGGCCTGGTTTTACCGCACACCGGACGCTTTCCGGACAGTTTTTTTGCATGGGAGACAAGGTCCGGGCCTTCTTTCGACAGCCTTTCTGGTCCCAGGACCCTTTGCCCAGATGCATGCTGACACACGGGCGTGCATGCATACCTATATAGCCTATGCGGAGACCTTTTAAATAAGCTATATAGACTGGGTTTTCGGCTCGTGGAAGCTCACCAGAACGCCTGTAGGCAGAAATGCCGGTGTGGTCAGGTCGGACCAGGACTTCCCTCGAAACCTAACCCGGTCCCAGGGTCCGGAGCTCAGGCGCAGAGTGACAAATTGGCAAACACGCCTGCATCTTTTGCATGTTAACATACACGTCTATTTACGGCTGGGTAATGGGCGGGGCTCGAAAATTGGGCCTGGTTTTACCGCACACCGGACGCGTTCAGGCCAGTATTTTGGCAAGGGAGACAAGGTCCGGGCCTGCCGTAGACAGCCTTTCTGGTCCCAGGCTCCTTTGCCCAGATGCATGCTGACACACGGGCGTGCATGCATGCATATATAGCCAATGTGGAGACCTTTTAAATAAGCTATATAGGCTGGGTTTTGGGCTTCTGGAAGCTCACCAGAACGCCTGTAGGCAGAAATTCGGAAATGGGAAGGTAGGACCAGGACTGCCCTCAAAACCTATCTCGGTCCCAGGGTCCTGGGCTCAGGCGCAGAGTGACAAACAGGCAAACAAGCATTCCTTTTCTGTATGTAAACATACACGTCTATTTACGGCTGTGTAATGGGCGTGGCTCGAATTTTGGGCCTGGTTTTACCGCACACCGGACGCGTTCAGGACAAATATTTTGCATGGGAGACAAGGTCCGGGCCTGCCGTCGACAGCCTTTCTCGTCCCAGGACCCTTTGCCCAGATGCATGCTGACACACGGGCGTGCATGCATGCATATATAGCCTATGCGGAGACCTTTTAAATAAGCTATAAAGGCAGGGTTTTGGGCTCCTGTAAGCTCACCAGAACGCCTGTAGGCAGGAATTCCGGTGTGGTTAGGTAGGACCAGGACTGCCCTCGAAACCTAACCCCTTCCCAGGGTCCTGGGCTCAGGTGCAGAGTGACAAACAGGCAAAAACGCAAGCATTTTTGTATGTTAACATACACGTCTATTTACGGCTGGTTAAGGGTCGGGGCTCGAATTTTGACCTGGTTTTACCGCACACCGGACGCTTTCCGGACAGTTTTTTTTTGCATGGGAGACAAGGTCCGGGCCTTCTTTCGACAGCCTTTCTGGTCCCAGGACCCTTTGCCCAGATGCATGCTGACACATGGGCGTGCATGCATACCTATATAGCCTATGCGGAGACCTTTTAAATAAGCGATATAGGCTGGGTTTTGGGCTCGTGGAAGCTCACCAGAACGCCTGTAGGCAGAAATGCCGGTGTGGTCAGGTCGGACCAGGACTTCCCTCGAAACCTAACCCGGTCCCATGGTCCGGGGCTCAGGCCCAGAGTGACAAATGGGCAAACACGCCTGCATCTTTTGCATGTTAACATACACGTCTATTAACGGCTGGGTAATGGGCGGGGCTCGAAACTTGGGCCTGGTTTTACCGCACACCGGACGGGTACAGGACAGTATTTTGGCATGGGAGACAAGGTCCGGGCCTTCTTTCGACAGCCTTTCCGGTCCCAGGACCCTTTGTCTAGATACATGCTGACATACGGGCATGCATGCATGCCTATATAGCCTATGCGGAGACCTTTTAAATAAGCTATATAGGATGGGTGTTCGGCTGGTGGAAGCTCACCAGAAGGCCTGTAGGCAGAAATGCCGGTGTGGTCAGGTCGGACAAGGACTTCCCTCGAAACCTAAACCGGTCCCAGGGTCCGGGGCTCAGGCGCAGAGTGACAAATGGGCAAACACGCCTGCATCTTTTGCATGTTAACATACACGTCTTTTAACGGCTGGTTAAGGGGCGGGGCTCGAACTTTGGGCCTGGTTTTACCGCACACCGGACGCGTTCAGGACAGTATTTTGGCAAGGAAGACACGGTCCGGGCCAGCCGTCGACAGCCTTTCTGGTCCCAGGACCCTTTGCCCAGATGCATGCTGACACACGGGCGTGCATGCATACCTATATAGCCTATGCGGAGACCTTTTAAATAAGCTATATAGGCTGGATTTTGGGCTCGTGGAAGCTCACCAGAACGCCTGTAGGCAGAAATGCCGGTGTGGTCAGGTCGGACCAGGACTTCCCTCGAAACCTAACCCGGTCCCAGGGTCCGGAGCTCAGGCGCAGAGTGACAAATTGGCAAACACGCCTGCATCTTTTGCATGTTAACATACACGTCTATTAACGGCTGGGTAATGGGCGGGGCTCGAAACTTGGGCCTGGTTTTACCGCACACCGGACGCGTTCAGGCCAGTATTTTGGCAAGGGAGACAAGGTCCGGGCCTGCCGTAGACAGCCTTTCTGGTCCCAGGCTCCTTTGCCCAGATGCATGCTGACACACGGGCGTGCATGCATGCATTTATAGCCAATGTGGAGACCTTTTAAATAAGCTATATAGGCTGGGTTTTGGGCTCCTGGAAGCTCACCAGAACGCCTGTAGGCAGAAATTCGGAAATGGGAAGGTAGGACCAGGACTGCCCTCGAAACCTATCTCGGTCCCAGGGTCCTGGGCTCAGGCGCAGAGTGACAAACAGGCAAACAAGCATTCCTTTTCTGTATGTAAACATACACGTCTATTTACGGCTGTGTAATGGGCGTGGCTCGAATTTTGGGCCTGGTTTTACCGCACACCGGACGCGTTCAGGACAAATATTTTGCATGTGAGACAAGGTCCGGGCCTGCCGTCGACAGCGTTTCTCGTCCCAGGACCCTTTGCCCAGATGCATGCTGACACACGGGCGTGCATGCATGCATATATAGCCTATGGGAAACCTTTTAAATAAGCTATAAAGGCTGGGTTTTGGGCTCCTGGAAGCTCACCAGAACGCCTGTAGGCAGGAATTCCGGTGTGGTCAGGTAGGACAAGGACTGCCCTCGAAACCTAACCCCGTCCCAGGGTCCTGGGCTCAGGCGCAGAGTGACAAACAGGCAAAAACGCAAGCATTTTTTGTATGTTAACATACACGTCTATTTACGGCTGGTTAAGGGTCGGGGCTCGAATTTTGGGCCTGGTTTTACCGTACACCGGACGCTTTCAGGACAGTTTTTTTTGCATGGGAGACAAGGTCCGGGCCTTCTTTCGACAGCCTTTCTGGTCCCAGGACCCTTTGCCCAGATGCATGCTGACACACGGGCGTGCATGCATACCTATATAGCCTATGCGGAGACCTTTTAAATAAGCTATATAGGCTGGGTTTTTGGCTCGTGGAAGCTCACCAGAACGACTGTAGGCAGAAATGCCGGTGTGGTCAGGTCGGACCAGGACTTCCCTCGAAACCTAACCCGGTCCCAGGGTCCGGGGCTCAGGCGCAGAGTGGCAAATGGGCAAACACGCCTGCATCTTTTGCATGTTAACATACACGTCTATCAACGGCTGGTTAAGGGGCGGGGCTCGAACTTTGGGCCTGGTTTTACCAAACACCGGACGCGTTCAGGACAGTTTTTTGGCATGGGAGACACGGTCCGGGTCTGCCGTCGACAGCCTTTCTGGTCCCAGGACCCTTTGCCCAGATGCAAGCTGACACACGGGCGTGCATGCATGCATATATAGCCTATGCGGAGACCTTTTAAATAAGCTATATAGGCTGGGTTTTGGGCCCCTGGAAGCTCACCAGAACGCCTGTAGGCAGAAATTCCGGAATGGAAAGATAGGACCAGGACTGCACTCGAAACCTATCTCGGTCCCAGGGTCCTGGGCTCAGGCGCAGAGTGACAAACAGAGTGACAAACAGGCAAACAAATATTCCTTTTCTGTATGTAAACATACACGTCTATTTACGGCTGGGTAATGGGCGGGTCTCGAACTTTGGGCCTGGACTTACCGCACACCGGACGCGTTCCGGACAGTTTTTTTGGCAAAGGAGACAAGTTCCGCGTCTGCCGTCGACAGCCTTTCTGGTCCCAGGACCCTTGCCCAGATGCATGCTGACACACGGGCGTGCATGCATGCATATATAGCGTATGCGGATACCTATTAAATAAGCTATATAGGATGGGTTTTGGGCTCCTGGAAGCTCACCAGAACGCCTGTAGGCAGCAATTCCGGTGTGGTCAGGTCGGCCCAGGACTCCTCTCGAGACGTAATACGGTCCCAGGGTCCTGGGCTCAGGCGCAGAGTGACAAATTGGCAAACACGCATGCATCTTTTTGTATGTTAACATACACGTCTATTTACGCCTGGTTCAAGGGCGGGGCTTGAACTTTGGGCCTGGTTTTATCGCACACCCGACGCGTTCCGGACAGTTTTTTTTGGCAAGGGAGACAAGGTTGAGGCCTGCGTCGACAGCCTTTCTGATCCCAGGACCCTTTGTCCAGATGCATGCTGACACACGGGCGTGCATGCAAGGATATATAGCCTATGATGAGACCTTTTAAGCAAGATATAAAGGCTGGGTTTTGGGCACCCGGAAGCTCACCAAATAACCTGTAGGCAGAAATTCCGATGTGGTCAGGTAGGACAAGGACTTCCATCGAAACCCAACCCCGTCCAAGGGTCCGAGGCTTATGCGCAGAGTGACAAACAGAGAAACACCCATGGATTTTTTGTATGTAAACATACATGTCTATTAACGGCTGGGTAAGGGGTGGGGCTCGAGCATTGGGCCTGGTTTTACCGCACACCGGACGCTTTCCGGACAGTTTTTTTTGCATGGGAGACAAGGTCCGGGCCTTCTTTCGACAGCCTTTCTGGTCCCAGGACCCTTTGCCCAGATGCATGCTGACACACGGGCGTGCATGCATACCTATATAGCCTATGCGGAGACCTTTTAAATAAGCTATATAGGCTGGGTTTTCGGCTCGTGGAAGCTCACCAGAACGCCTGTAGGCAGAAATGCCGGTGTGGTCAGGTCGGACCAGGACTTCCCTCCAAACCTAACCCGGTCCCAGGGTCCGGGGCTCAGGCGCAGAGTGACAAATTGCCAAACACGCCTGCATCTTTTGCATGTTAACATACACGTCTATTAACGGCTGGGTAATGGGCGGGGCTCGAAACTTGGGCCTGGTTTTACCGCACACCGGACGCGTTCAGGCCAGTATTTTGGCAAGGGAGACAAGGTCCGGGCCTGCCGTAGACAGCCTTTCTGGTCCCAGGATCCTTTGCCCAGATGCATGCTGACACACGGGCGTGCATGCATGCATTTACAGCCAATGTGGAGACCTTTTAAATAAGCTATATAGGCTGGGTTTTGGGCTCCTGGAAGCTCACCAGAACGCCTGTAGGCAGGAATTCCGGTGTGGTCAGGTAGGACCAGGACTGCCCTCGAAACCTAACCCCGTCCCAGGGTCCTGGGCTCAGGCGCAGAGTGACAAACAGGCAAAAACGCAAGCATTTTTTGTATGTTATCATACACGTCTATTTACGGCTGGTTAAGGGTCGGGGCTCGAATTTTGGGCTTGGTTTTACCGCACACCGGACGCTTTCCGGACAGTTTTTTTGCATGGGAGACAAGGTCCGGGCCTTCTTTCGACAGCCTTTCTGGTCCCAGGACCCTTTGCCCAGATGCATGCTGACACACGGGCGTGCATGCATACCTATATAGCCTATGCGGAGACCTTTTAAATAAGCTATATAGGCTGGGTTTTTGGCTCCTGGAAGCTCACCAGAACGCCTGTAGGCAGAAATTCGGAAATGGGAAGGTAGGACCAGGACTGCCCTCGAAACCTATCTCGGTCCCAGGGTCCTGGGCTCAGGCGCAGAGTGACAAACAGGCAAACAAGCATTCCTTTTCTGTATGTAAACATACACGTCTATTTACGGCTGTGTAATGGGCGTGGCTCGAATTTTGGGCCTGGTTTTACCGCACACCGGACGCGTTCAGGACAAATATTTTGCATGGGAGACAAGGTCCGGGCCTGCCGTCGACAGCGTTTCTCGTCCCAGGACCCTTTGCCCAGATGCATGCTGACACACGGGCGTGCATGCATGCATATATAGCCTATGCGGAGACCTTTTAAATAAGCTATAAAGGCTGGGTTTTGGGCTCCTGGAAGCTCACCAGAACGCCTGTAGGCAGGATTTCCGGTGTGGTCAGGTAGGACCAGGACTGCCCTCGAAACCTAACCCCGTCCCAGGGTCCTGAGCTCAGGCGCAGAGTGACAAACAGGCAAAAACGCAAGCATTTTTTGTATGTTAACATACACGTCTATTTACGGCTGGTTAAGGGTCGGGGCTCGAATTTTGGGCCTGGTTTTACCGCACACCGGACGCTTTCCGGACAGTTTTTTTTTGCATGGGAGACAAGGTCCGGGCCTTCTTTCGACAGCCTTTCCGGTCCCAGGACCCTTTGTCTAGATACATGCTGACATACGGGCATGCATGCATGCCTATATAGCCTATGCGGAGACCTTTTAAATAAGCTATATAGGCTGGGTGTTCGGCTGGTGGAAGCTCACCAGAAGGCCTGTAGGCAGAAATGCCGGTGTGGTCAGGTCGGACAAGGACTTCCCTCGAAACCTAAACCGGTCCCAGGGTCCGGGGCTCAGGCGCAGAGTGACAAATGGGCAAACACGCCTGCATCTTTTGCATGTTAACATACACGTCTTTTAACGGCTGGTTAAGGGGCGGGGCTCGAACTTTGGGCCTGGTTTTACCGCACACCGGACGCGTTCAGGACAGTATTTTGGCAAGGAAGACACGGTCCGGGCCTGCCGTCGACAGCCTTTCTGGTCCCAGGACCCTTTGCCCAGATGCATGCTGACACACGGGCGTGCATGCATACCTATATAGCCTATGCGGAGACCTTTTAAATAAGCTATATAGGCTGGGTTTTCGGCTCGTGGAAGCTCACCAGAACGCCTGTAGGCAGAAATGCCGGTGTGGTCAGGTCGGACCAGGACTTCCCTCCAAACCTAACCCGGTCCCAGGGTCCGGAGCTCAGGCGCAGAGTGACAAATTGGCAAACACGCCTGCATCTTTTGCATGTTAACATACACGTCTATTAACGGCTGGGTAATGGGCGGGGCTCGAAACTTGGGCCTGGTTTTACCGCACACCGGACGCGTTCAGGCCAGTATTTTGGCAAGGGAGACAAGGTCCGGGCCTGCCGTAGACAGCCTTTCTGGTCCCAGGCTCCTTTGCCCAGATGCATGCTGACACACGGGCGTGCATGCATGCATTTACAGCCAATGTGGAGACCTTTTAAATAAGCTATATAGGCTGGGTTTTGGGCTCCTGGAAGCTCACCAGAACGCCTGTAGGCAGAAATTCGGAAATGGAAAGGTAGGACCAGGACTGCCCTCAAAACCTATCTCGGTCCCAGGGTCCTGGGCTCAGGCGCAGAGAGACAAACAGGCAAACAAGCATTCCTTTTCTGTATGTAAACATACACGTCTATTTACGGCTGTGTAATGGGCGTGGCTCGAAACTTGGGCCTGGTTTTACCGCACACCGGACGGGTACAGGACAGTATTTTGGCATGGGAGACAAGGTCCGGGCCTTCTTTCGACAGCCTTTCCGGTCCCAGGACCCTTTGTCTAGATACATGCTGACATACGGGCATGCATGCATGCCTATATAGCCTATGCGGAGACCTTTTAAATAAGCTATATAGGCTGGGTGTTCGGCTGGTGGAAGCTCACCAGAAGGCCTGTAGGCAGAAATGCCGGTGTGGTCAGGTCGGACAAGGACTTCGCTCGAAACCTAACCCGGTCCCAGGGTCCGGGGCTCAGGCGCAGAGTGACAAATGGGCAGACACGCCTGCATCTTTTGCATGTTAACATACACGTCTTTTAACGGCTGGTTAAGGGGCGGGGCTCGAACTTTGGGCCTGGTTTTACCGCACACCGGACGCGTTCAGGACAGTATTTTGGCAAGGAAGACACGGTCCGGGCCTGCCGTCGACAGCCTTTCTGGTCCCAGGACCCTTTGCCCAGATGCATGCTGACACACGGGCGTGCATGCATACCTATATAGCCTATGCGGAGACCTTTTAAATAAGCTATATAGGCTGGGTTTTGGGCTCGTGGAAGCTCACCAGAACGCCTGTAGGCAGAAATGCCGTTGTGGTCAGGTCGGACCACGACTTTCCTCGAAACCTAACCCGGTCCCAGGGTCCGGGGCTCAGGCGCAGAGTGACAAATTGGCAAACACGCCTGCATCTTTTGCATGTTAACATACACGTCTATTAACGGCTGGGTAATGGGCGGGGCTCGAAACTTGGGCCTGGTTTTACCGCACACCGGACGCGTTCAGGCCAGTATTTTGGCAAGGGAGACAAGGTCCGGGCCTGCCGTAGACAGCCTTTCTGGTCCCAGGCTCCTTTGCCCAGATGCATGCTGACACACGGGCGTGCATGCATGCATTTATAGCCAATGTGGAGACCTTTTAAATAAGCTATATAGGCTGGGTTTTGGGCTCCTGGAAGCTCACCAGAACGCCTGTAGGCAGAAATTCGGAAATGGGAAGGTAGGACCAGGACTGCCCTCGAAACCTATCTCGGTCCCAGGGTCCTGGGCTCAGGCGCAGAGTGACAAACAGGCAAACAAGCATTCCTTTTCTGTATGTAAACATACACGTCTATTTACGGCTGTGTAATGGGCGTGGCTCGAATTTTGGGCCTGGTTTTACCGCACACCGGACGCGTTCAGGACAAATATTTTGCATGGGAGACAAGGTCCGGGCCTGCCGTCGACAGCCTTTCTCGTCCCAGGACCCTTTGCCCAGATGCATGCTGACACACGGGCGTGCATGCATGCATATATAGCCTATGTGGAGACCTTTTAAATAAGCTATAAAGGCTGGGTTTTGGGCTCCTGGAAGCTCACCAGAACGCCTGTAGGCAGGAATTCCGAGGTGGTCAGGTAGGACAAGGACTGCCCTCGAAACCTAACCCCGTCCCAGTGTCCTGGGCTCAGGCGCAGAGTGACAAACAGGCAAAAACGCAAGCATTTTTTGTATGTTAACATACACGTCTATTTACGGCTGGTTAAGGGTCGGGCTCGAATTTTGGGCCTGGTTTTACCGCACACCGGACGCTTTCCGGACAGTTTTTTTTTGCATGGGAGACAAGGTCCGGGCCTTCTTTCGACAGCCTTTCTGGTCCCAGGACCCTTTGCCCAGATGCATGCTGACACACGGGCGTGCATGCATACCTATATAGCCTATGCGGAGACCTTTTAAATAAGCTATATAGGCTGGGTTTTCGGCTCGTGGAAGCTCACCAGAACGCCTGTAGGCAGAAATGCCGGTGTGGTCAGGTCGGACCAGGACTTCCCTCGAAACCTAACCCGGTCCCAGGGTCCGGGGCTCAGGCGCAGAGTGACAAATTGGCAAACACGCATGCATCTTTTTGTATGTTTACATACACGTGTATTTACGCCTGGTTCAAGGGCGGGGCTTGAACTTTGGGCCTGGTTTTATCGCACACCCGACGCGTTCCGGACAGTTTTTTTTGGCAAGGGAGACAAGGTTGAGGCCTGCGTCGACAGCCTTTCTGATCCCAGGACCCTTTGTCCAGATGAATGCTGACACACGGGCGTGCATGCATGGATATATAGCCTATGATGAGACCTTTTAAGCAAGATATAAAGGCTGGGTTTTGGGCTCACCAAATAACCTGTAGGCAGAAATTCCGATGTGGTCAGGTAGGACAAGGACTTCCATCGAAACCCAACCCCGTCCAAGGGTCCGAGGCTTATGCGCAGAGTGACAAACAGAGAAACACCCATGGATTTGTTGTATGTAAACATACATGTCTATTAACGGCTGGGTAAGGGGTGGGGCTCGAGCATTGGGCCTGGTTTTACCGCACACCGGACGCTTTCCGGACAGTTTTCTTTGCATGGGAGACAAGGTCCGGACCTTCTTTCGACAGCCTTTCTGGTGCAAGGACCCTTTGTCCAGATGCGAGCTGACACACGGGCGTGCATGCATGCCTATATAGCCTATGCGGAGACCTTTTAAATAAGCTACATAGGCTTGGTTTTCGGCTCGTGGAAGCTCACCAGAACGCCTGTAGGAAGAAATGCTGGTGTGGTCAGGTCGGACCAGGACTTCCCTTGAAACCTAACCCGGTCCTAGGGTCCGGGGCTCAGGCGCAGAGTGACAAATGGGCAAACACGCCCGCATCTTTTGCATGTTAACATACACGTTTATTAACGGATGGTTAAGGGGCGGGGCTCGAACTTTGGGCCTGGTTTTACCGCACACCGGACGCGTTCAGGACAGTTTTTTGGCATGGGAGACACGGTCCGGGCCTGCCGTCGATAGCCTTTCTGGTGCCAGGACCCTTTGCCCAGATGCAAGCTGACACACGGGCGTCCATGCATGCATATATAGCCTATAAGGAGACCTTTAGGCTGGGATTTGGGCTCCTGGAAGCTCACCAGAACGCCTGTAGGCAGGAATTCCGGTGTGGTCAGGTAGGACCAGGACTGCCCTCGAAACCTAACCCCGTCCCAGTGTCCTGGGCTCAGGCGCAGAGTGACAAACAGGCAAAAACGCAAGCATTTTTTGTATGTTAACATACCTGGCTATTTACGCCTGGTTAAAGGGCGGGGCTCGAATTTTGGGCCTGGTTTTACCGCACACTGGACGCTTTCCGGACAGTTTTTTTTTTGCATGGGAGACACGGTCCGGGCCTTCTTTCGACAGCCTTTCCGGTCGCAGGACCCTTTGTCCAGATGCATGCTGACACACGGGCGTGCATGCATGCCTATATAGCCTATGCGGAGACCTTTTAAATAAGCTATATAGGCTGGGTTTTGGGCTAGTGTAAGCTCACCAGAACGCCTGTAGGCAGAAATGCCGGTGTGGTCAGGTCGGACCAGGACTTCCCTCGAAACCTAACCCGGTCCTAGGGTCCGGGGCTCAGGCGCAGAGTGACAAATGGGCAAACACGCCTGCAACTTTTGCATGTTAACATAAACGTCTATTAACGGCTGGTTAAGGGGCGGGGCTCGAAATTTGGGCCTAGTTTTACCGCACACCGGACGCGTTCAGGACATTTTTTTGGCATGGGAGACACGGTCCGGGCCTGCCGTCGACAGCCTTTCTGGTGTCAGGACCCTTTGCCCAGATGCAAGCTGACACACGGGCGTGCATGCATGCATATATAGCCTATAAGGAGACCTTTTAAATAAGCTATATAGGCTGGGTTATGGGCTCCTGGAAGCTCACCAGAACGCCTGTAGGCAGAAATTCCGGAGTGGAAAGGTAGGACTAGGACTGCCCTCTAAACCTATCTCGGTCCCAGGGTCCTGGGCTCAGGCGCAGAGTGACAAACAGGCAAACAAGCATTCTTTTTCTGTATGTAAACATACACGTCTATTTACGGCTGGGTAATGGGCGGGGCTCGAACTTTGGGCCTGGTTTTACCGCACACCGGACGCGTTCAGGACAAATATTTTGCATGGGAGACACGGTCCGGGCCTGCCGTCGACAGGCTTTCTCGTCCCAGGACCCTTTGCCCAGATGCATGCTGACACACGGGCGTGCATGCATGCATATATAGCCTATGCGGAGAGCTTTTAAATAAGCTATATAGGCTGGGTTTTGGGCTCCTGGAAGCTCACCAGAACGCCTGTAGGCAGGAATTCCGGTGTGGTCAGGTAGGACCACGACTGCCCTCGAAACCCAACCCCGTCCAAGGGTCCGAGGCTTAGGCGCAGAGTGACAAACAGACAAACACGCATGCTTTTTTTGTCTGTAAACATACACGTCTATTTACGGCTGGGTAATGGGCGGGGCTCGAATTTTAGGCCTGGTTTTACCGCACACCGGACGCGTTCCGGACAGTTTTTTTTGGCAAAGGAGACAAGTTCCGCGTCTGCCGTCGACAGCCTTTCTTGTTCCAGGACCCTTGCCCAGATGCATGCTGACACACGGGCGTGCATGCATGCATATATAGCCTATGTTGAGACCTTTTAAGCAAGATATATAGGCTGGGTTTTGGGCTCCCGAAAGCTCACCAAATAACCTGTAGGCAGAAATTCCGATGTGGTCAGGTAATACGAGGACTTCCATCGAAACCCAACCCCGTCCAAGGGTCCGAGGCTTATGCGCAGAGTGACAAACAGAGAAACACGCATGCATGTTTTGTATGTAAACATACACGTCTATTAACGGCTGGGTAAGGGGTGAGGCTCGAGCATTGGACCTGGTTTTACCGCACATCGGACGCGTTCCGGACACTTTATTTTGGCATGGGAGACCAGGTCCGGGTCTGCCGTCGACAGCCTTTCTGGAACCAGGAACCTTTCCACAGATGCATGCTTACACACGGGCGTGCATGCATGCCTATATAGATTATGCGGAGACCTTTTAAATAAGCTATATAGGCTGGGTTGTGGGCTCCTGGAAGCTCACTAGAACGCCTGCAGGCAGAAATTCCGTTGTGGTCAGGTCAGACCAGGACTGTTCTCAAAACCAAACCCGGTCCCAGGGTCCTACGCTCAGGCGCAGAGTTACAAACAGACAAACACGCATGCATTTTTGTATGTAAACATACACTTCTATTTACGGCTGGTTAAGCGTCGGGGCTCGAACTTCGGGTCTGGTTTTACCGCACACCCGACGCTTTCCGGACAGTTTTTTTGGCATGGGAGACAAGGTCGAGGCCTGCGTCGACAGCATTTCTGCTCCCAGGACCCTATGCACAGATGCATGCTGACACGCGGGCGTGCATACATGCATATATAGCCTATGATATGACCTTTTAAATAATCTATAAAGGCTGGGTTTTGGGCTCCTGTAAGCTCACCAGAACGCCTGTAGGCAGGAATTCCGGTGTGGTCAGGTAGGACCAGGACTGCCCTCGAAACCTAACCCCTTCCCAGGGTCTGGGCTCAGGTGCAGAGTGACAAACAGGCAAAAACGCAATCATTTTTGTATGTTAACATACACGTCTATTTACGGCTGGTTAAGGGTCGGGGCTCGAATTTTGGCCTGGTTTTACCGCACACCGGACGCTTTCCGGACAGTTTTTTTTTGCATGGGAGACAAGGTCCGGGCCTTCTTTCGACAGCCTTTCTGGTCCCAGGACCCTTTGCCCAGATGCATGCTGACACATGGGCGTGCATGCATACCTATATAGCCTATGCGGAGACCTTTTAAATAAGCGATATAGGCTGGGTTTTCGGCTCGTGGAAGCTCACCAGAACGCCTGTAGGCAGAAATGCCGGTGTGGTCAGGTCGGAACAGGACTTCCCTCGAAACCTAACCCTGTCCCATGGTCCGGGGCTCAGGCGCAGAGTGACAAATGGGCAAACACGTCTGCATCTTTTGCATGTTAACATACACGTCTATTAACGGCTGGGTAATGGGCGGGGCTCGAAACTTGGGCCTGGTTTTACCGCACACCGGACGGGTACAGGACAGTTTTTTTTGGCAATAGAGAAAAGGTCCGGGCCTGCCGTCGACAGCCATTCTGGTCCCAGGACCCTTTGCCCAGATGCATGCTGACACAAGGGCGTGCATACATGCATGTAAAGCCTATGCGAAGACCTTTTAATTAAGCTATATAGGCTCGGTTTTTGGCTCCTAGAAGCTCAACAGAACGCCTGTAGGCAGAAATTCCTGTGTGGTCAGGTAGGACGATGACTGCCCTCGAAACCTAACCCGGTCCCAGGGTCCTGGGCTCAGGCGCAGATCGACAAAGAGGCAAAAACGAATGAATTTTTGTATGTTAACATGCACGTCTATTTAATTTGGTTAAGTAGCGGGTCTCGAAATTTGGCCCTGGTTTTTCCGCATATCCGACGCGTTCCGGACAGGCTTTTTTTACATCGGAGGCAAGGTCCGAGCCTTCCTTCGCCAGCCTATCTTGTCCCAGGACCCTTTACCCAGATGCATGCTGACACACGGGCGTGCATGCATGCTTATATAGCCTATGCGGAGACATTTTAAATAAGCTATATAGGTTGGGTTTTGGACTCCTGGACGCTCACCAGAAAACCTGAAGGCAGAAATTCCGATGTGGTCAGGTAGGACCAGGACTGTCCTCGAAACCCAACCCGGTCCAATGGTCCTGGGATCAGGCGCAGAGTGACAAACAGGCAAACACGTATGCATTTTCTGTATGTAAACATACACATCTATTTACGTCTAGGTAATGGGCGTGGCTCGAACTTTGGGCCTGGTTTTACCGCACACCGGACGCGTTCCGGACAGATTTTTTGGCAATGGAGACAAGGTCCGGGCCTGCCGTCGACAGTTTTTCTGGTCCCATGACCCTTTGCCCAGATGCATGCTGACACACGGGCGTGCATGTATGCCTATATAGACTATGCGGAGACCTTTAAAATAAGCTATATAGGCTGGGTTTTGGGCTCCTAGAAGCTCACCAGAACGCCTGTAGGCAGAAATTTCGGTGTGGTCAGGTCGGACCAGGACTGCCCTCGAAACCTAACCCAGTCCCAGGGTCCTAGGCTCAGGCACAGCGTGACAAATGGGCAAACACGCATGCATTTTCTATATGTAAACATGCACATCTGTTTCCGGCTGGTTAAAGGGAGGGGCTCGAACTTTGGGCCTGGTTTTACCGCACACCGGACGCGTTCCGGACAGTTTTTTTTGGCAACAGAGACAAGGTCCGGGCCTGCCGTCGACAGCCTTTCTGGTCCTAGGACCCTTTGCCCAGATGCATGCTGACACACGGGCGTGTATGCATGCATGTAAAGCCTATGCGAAGACCTTTTAATAAAGCTATATAGGCTCGGTTTTTTGGTTCTTGGAAGCTCAACAGAACGCCTGTAGGCAGAAATTCCGTTCTGGTCAGGTAGGACGATGACTGCCCTCGAAACCTAACCCGGTCCCAGGGTCCTGGGCTCAGGCGCAGATCGACAAACAGGCAAAAACGAATGAATTTTTGTATGTTAACATGCACGTCTATTTAATTTGGTTAAGTGGCGGATCTCGAAATTTGGCCCTGGTTTTTCCGCATATTCGACGCGTTCCGGACAGGTTTTTTTTACATCGGAGGCAAGGTCCGGGCCTTCCTTCGACAGCCTATCTTGTCCCAGGACCCTTTACCCAGATGCATGCTGACACACGGGCGTGCATGCATGCTTATATAGCCTATGCGGAGACATTTTAAATAAGCTATATAGGTTGGGTTTTGGACTCCTGGACGCTCACCAGAAAACCTGAAGGCAGAAATTCCGATGTGGTCAGGTAGGACGATGACTGTCCTCGAAACCCAACCCGGTCCAATGGTCCTGGGATCAGGCGCAGAGTGACAAACAGGCAAACACGTATGCATTTTCTGTATGTAAGCATACACGTCTATTTACAACTGGGTAATAGGCGGGGCTTGAACGTTGGGCCTGGTTTTACCGCACATCGGACGCGTTCCGGACAGTAATTTTTTTGCAATGGAGACAAGGTCCGGGCCTGCCGTCGACAGCCTTTCTGGTCCCAGGACCCTTTGCCCAGATGCATGCTGACACACGGGCGTGCATGCATGCAAATAAAGCCTATGCGAAGACCTTTTAATTAAGCTATATAGGCTGGGTTTTGGGCTCCTGGAAGCTCACCGGAACGTCTGTAGGCAGAAATTCCATTGTGGTCAGGTAGGACGATGACTGTCCACGAAACCCAATCCGGTGCAATGGTCCTGGGATCAGGCGCAGAGTGACAAACAGGCAAACACGCGTGCATTTTCTGTATGTAAACATACACATCTATTTACGGCTGGGGAATGGGCGTGGCTCGAACTTTGGGCCTGATTTTTCCGCACACTGGACGCGTTCCGGACAGATTTTTTGGCAATGGAGACAAAGTCCGGGCTTGCCGTCGACAGTTTTTCTGGTCTCAGGACCCTTTGCCCAGATGCATGCTGACACACGGGCGTGCATGCATGACTATATAGACTATGCGGAGACCTTTTAAATAAGCTATATAGGCTGGGTTTTGGGCTCCTGGAAGCTCACCAGAACGCCTGTAGGCAGAAATTCCGGTGTGGTCAGGTCGGACCAGGACTGCCCTCGAAACCTAACCCAGTCCCAGGGTCCTAGACTCAGGCGCAGCGTGACAAATGGGCAAACACGCTTGCATTTTTTGTATGTAAACATACATGTCTATTTACGGCTGGGTAAGGGGCGGGGCTCGAAATTTGGGCCTGGATTTACCGCACACCGGACGCGTTCCGGACAGTTTATTTGGCATCAGAGTCAAGGTTCTGGCCTTCCCTCGACATCCTATCTTGTCCCAGGACCCTTTGCCCAGATGCATGCTGACACACGGGCGTGCATGCATGCATATATAGCCTATGCGGAGACATTTTAAACAAGCTATAAAGACTGGGTTTTTGGGCTCCTGGAAGGTCACCAGAACGTCTGTAGGCAGTAATTCCGGTGTGGTCAGGTCGGACCACGACTGCCCTCGAAACCTAACCCAGTCCCAGGGTCCTGGGCTCAGGCGCAGATCGACAAACAGGCAAAAACGAATGAATTTTTGTATGTTAACATGCACGTCTATTTAATTTGGTTAAGTGGCGGATCTCGAAATTTGGCCCTGGTTTTTCCGCATATTCGACGCGTTCCGGACAGGTTTTTTTTACATCGGAAGCAAGGTCCGGGCCTTCCTTCGACAGCCTATCTTGTCCCAGGACCCTTTACCCAGATGCATGCTGACACACGGGCGTGTATGCATGCATGTAAAGCCTATGCGAAGACCTTTTAATAAAGCTATATAGGCTCGGTTTTTTGGTTCTTGGAAGCTCAACAGAACGCCTGTAGGCAGAAATTCCGTTCTGGTCAGGTAGGACGATGACTGCCCTCGAAACCTAACCCGGTCCCAGGGTCCTGGGCTCAGGCGCAGATCGACAAACAGGCAAAAACGAATGAATTTTTGTATGTTAACATGCACGTCTATTTAATTTGGTTAAGTGGCGGATCTCGAAATTTGGCCCTGGTTTTTCCGCATATTCGACGCGTTCCGGACAGGTTTTTTTTTACATCGGAGGCAAGGTCCGGGCCTTCCTTCGACAGCCTATCTTGTCCCAGGACCCTTTACCCAGATGCATGCTGACACACGGGCGTGCATGCATGCTTATATAGCCTATGCGGAGACATTTTAAATAAGCTATATAGGTTGGGTTTTGGACTCCTGGACGCTCACCAGAAAACCTGAAGGCAGAAATTCCGATGTGGTCAGGTAGGACGATGACTGTCCTCGAAACCCAACCCGGTCCAATGGTCCTGGGATCAGGCGCAGAGTGACAAACAGGCAAACACGTATGCATTTTCTGTATGTAAGCATACACGTCTATTTACAACTGGGTAATGGGCGGGGCTTGAACGTTGGGCCTGGTTTTACCGCACATCGGACGCGTTCCGGACAGTAATTTTTTTGCAATGGAGACAAGGTCCGGGCCTGCCGTCGACAGCCTTTCTGGTCCCAGGACCCTTTGCCCAGATGCATGCTGACACACGGGCGTGCATGCATGCAAATAAAGCCTATGCGAAGACCTTTTAATTAAGCTATATAGGCTGGGTTTTGGGCTCCTGGAAGCTCACCGGAACGTCTGTAGGCAGAAATTCCATTGTGGTCAGGTAGGACGATGACTGTCCACGAAACCCAATCCGGTGCAATGGTCC
Organism: Sinonovacula constricta; assembly: GCA_007844125.1. Taxonomy (NCBI): domain Eukaryota; kingdom Metazoa; phylum Mollusca; class Bivalvia; order Cardiida; family Solecurtidae; genus Sinonovacula; species Sinonovacula constricta. Next base: position 18,277,839 of record CM017565.1, read on the forward strand.
TGGGATCAGGCGCAGAGTGACAAACAGGCAAACACGCGTGCATTTTCTGTATGTAAACATACACATCTATTTACGGCTGGGGAATGGGCGTGGCTCGAACTTTGGGCCTGATTTTCCCGCACACTGGACGCGTTCCGGACAGATTTTTTGGCAATGGAGACAAAGTCCGGGCTTGCCGTCGACAGTTTTTCTGGTCTCAGGACCCTTTGCCCAGATGCATGCTGACACACGGGCGTGCATGCATGACTATATAGACTATGCGGAGACCTTTTAAATAAGCTATATAGGCTGGGTTTTGGGCTCCTGGAAGCTCACCAGAACGCCTGTAGGCAGAAATTCCGGTGTGGTCAGGTCGGACCAGGACTGCCCTCGAAACCTAACCCAGTCCCAGGGTCCTAGACTCAGGCGCAGCGTGACAAATGGGCAAACACGCTTGCATTTTTTGTATGTAAACATACATGTCTATTTACGGCTGGGTAAGGGGCGGGGCTCGAAATTTGGGCCTGGATTTACCGCACACCGGACGCGTTCCGGACAGTTTATTTGGCATCAGAGTCAAGGTTCTGGCCTTCCCTCGACATCCTATCTTGTCCCAGGACCCTTTGCCCAGATGCATGCTGACACACGGGCGTGCATGCATGCATATATAGCCTATGCGGAGACATTTTAAACAAGCTATAAAGACTGGGTTTTTGGGCTCCTAGAAGGTCACCAGAACGTCTGTAGGCAGTAATTCCGGTGTGGTCAGGTCGGACCACGACTGCCCTCGAAACCTAACCCAGTCCCAGGGTCCTAGGCTCAGGCGCAGCGTGACAAATGGGCAAACACGCTTGCATTTTTTTGTATGTAAACAAACATGTCTATTTACGGCTGGGTAAGGGGCGGGGCTCGAAATTTGGGCCTGGTTTTACCGCACACCGGACGCGTTCCGGACAGTTTATTTGGCATCAGAGTCAAGGTTCTGGCCTTCCCTCGACATCCTATCTTGTCCCAGGACCCTTTGCCCAGATGCATGCTGACACACGGGCGTGCATGCATGCATATATAGCCTATGCGGAGACATTTTAAACAAGCTATAAAGACTGGGTTTTTGGGCTCCTGGAAGGTCACCAGAACGTCTGTAGGCAGAAATTCCGGTGTGGTCAGGTCGGACCACGACTGCCCTCGAAACCTAACCCGGTCCCAGGTTCCCGGGCTCCGGCGCAGAGTGACAAATGGGCAAACACGCATTCATCTTTTGTATATAAACATACACGCTATTAACGGCTGGGTAAGGGGCGGGCTCGATCATTGGGCTTGGTTTTACCGCACACCGGACGCGTTCCGGACAGTTTTTTTGGCATGGGACACAAAGTCCGGGTCTGCCGTCGACAGCCTTTCTGGTCCCAGGACCCTTTGCCTAGATGCATGGTGACACACGAGCGTGCAGGAATGCATATATAGCTTATGCGGAGACCTTTTAAATAAGCTATATAGGCTGGGTTTTTGGCTCCTGGAAGCTCACCAGAAAACCTGTAGGAAGAAATTCCGGGATTTTCAGGTAGGACGAGGACTGCCCTCGAAACCTAACCCGGTCCCAGGTTTCCGGGCTCAGGCGCAGAGTGACGAATGGGCAAAGACGCAAGCATCTTTTGTATATAAACATACACGTCTATTAACGGCTGGGTAAGGGGCGGGCTCGAACTTTGGGCCTGGTTTTACCGCACACCGGACGCGTTCCGGACAGTTTTTTTTTTGGCAATAGAGATGTGATGAATGTACTCGGTTGTGTAAGAACAACTTAGACTGCGTATTCCAGGTTCGACCGTTTATTTTACTCTACGTCACAAAACAATAATACGGAAGTGACGTCACGGACGTCGCCAATACCTAGTAAGCGTTAACGCGCCATATAACGTCTGCTGTAACGTTATGGAATTTATTCCACGACATACTCCGGGCGCCAAAATGATTAAATACGCCATGAACATAAATAATGATCACTCTGAAACAGGCACATTAATCAATTAACGTCAAATACAATTATCGTTGCATGAAAAATATTTACAGTCTTTGTTAAATTATCAGCTTTTAAATTCTAATACTTGAAACGTCTGTAAATAGTTGCGCGGAAAGTATAATTTTTAAGAAATTAAATGTCACTGATGTAAATTTTATAAAACACAGATCAGTCACTGATTGTTCAAACGATCTAAATCTTGATCAATAGATGTTTCCAGGGGGTACAGCTTCGTGATAGGTCTGTTGGTCAGTCCATCTTTGGTCCGTAGCTTAGCTGACCGTACAAGATCGTCTCTCCCGTGAACGACCTCCTCCACAATGGCGAGTCTCCATAACGCACGTGGCTTGTCTTCATGGATCTGGACTACGTCACCAGCTTTAATAGTTTGCAAATTGCACGTGCGACCGTGTGTCGTTTGGTAACGTTCCCTAAGTGCAGTGAGGTATTCTCGTTTCCATCTTTCTTGAAAGTCGCCGATCACTTTCCGCAGGGTGTCAGCTCTCTTAAGTTGGACGGATCGGCTGGTTGCCATGGGAATGGGTTTAATGTCTGGGTATTGATATGGCAGTCGTGTAATAGTTCTCCCGTGCAGAAGATGGGCTGGAGTTAGTGGCTCTGGGTCGTCCGAGTTTGATGACACATAGGTTAATGGCCGGTCATTTATGGTGGCCTCTATTTCCGTAATCACCGTCTGAAGTTCGTTGATAGAGATGCAGGTGCGTCCTAATACTTTCTTCAGCGTGGTTTTAGTAAGCCCAATTAGTCTTTCCCACCAACCACCGAACCAAGGTGCGCGGTTTGGGATAAATGTCCACTCGGTTCCCTTTTTCCCAAGGTGGTCGTGCAGAAATTCTGAACTTGCTAGTTTTCGTATTTGGTTCGCTGCCGCGTGAAAAGTAGTTCCGTTGTCCGATACCATGAGTCTAGGTAGGGAACATCGGCTGCAAAATCTTCTAAATGCCTGAAGGAACATTGCTTCTGTTAAGTCCTGAACGACCTCTAAGTGAATCGCACGTGTGGTTGCGCACGTGAATAAACATATGTAGACCTTGGTGGTTCCTCCATTGTCGGGTTTCACGTGCAGCGCTCCACTAAAATCCACTCCTGTGACTGTGAAGGGTGACGATTCCTCAAGTCTGTACTTGACCAATGGTGGGGTTTCTGGTAAAGGGTACGGCCTGCCGATAACCTTTTTACAAATCACACATTTCTTCAGGATAGACTTAACCCACTGTCGGATACGTGGTATCCAATACTTCTGGCGTATGTGGGTAATAGTCGCGTTTTCGCCGGAATGCAGCACTGATTCATGCGCGTCACGGACTATCAATGACGTAATCGGGTGTCTGTTTGGTAACAAAATTGGAAATTTCGTGCATTCATCAATCGCTGCATTATGTATTCTTCCTTTACAGCGGAGTAGTTTGTCATTGTCCAAGTAGAGATGTAACTGTTTAACAATGGAAATCCGATGACGTGATTTCTTAGGATCAACCAATTCTTGTATTTCTGCATAGAATGATGTAGATTGGCTGCATTGTACCACATGTATTTCTGCTTGTCGCAGCTCTGTTACTGTAAGTGTTCCGGATTTGCGAAGTTCAACAGTAGATCTGATATTGTGCAAAAATCTACACACATACGCTATTACACGTAGCAGACGTTTGTAGCTGCTGAATCTGTGGAAATCTATCAGTTCTAGATCTTGACTCGGCACTGTTGTAGATTGTGTGGTTGCTGTATTCACGTTCATGATATATGTATTATTCTTATGCATGGGCGTCGCCGGAAGAGGTCCGGACAGAAGAAATCCGAGCTTTGATGCCACAGCTGTCGGACCATCGCCGCGAATCACTGTACCCTGTATGAAGTTCCAAAAGTGATCGGCGCCTACCAGAACTTCAATCTCGAACAGGTCTTCTAATGTCACATGATGAGCCAACGTCAACCCTCTCAAGTATGGTAGCTGATTGACTTGCCTCTGTGTGCTGTTATTAAGTGGTGCTGCTATTGTCGGTATTATTAGAACGCTTAATGTAATCAACTCACCCTCTAGGGTTTTAAGATGTATTGTCGCCTTGTCAAACCGACGTACGGACTGGGTAGAATTTCCAAATGATGCTAGGTGTATTACCTCACTTCCGGTGCGCGCAATCTGGAGTCTGTGTGCCAACTTCTCTGTTATAAATGATCTCTGTGCACCCTCATCAAACAGGACATTTGCTTCTACTTGTAACTTGTCGGTGCAGATCGGTGCGACAGCTGTCTTCAGTAAAACACCTTGAGTCAGTTCACATGACGTAGTATGTAACGTGAATGTGTATGGCTGTGAGGACGTGGGTTGCGTTGCTGGAAATGGTGGTGTTAGAGGACACGTATTTACAATGTTTGCGTGCGACGTGCGTGTTGCAGAGTGTTGATGACCTGGCGCTACAGTCTGATTGTTAGAACATATACTGGTGTGATGTTTTCGTTTGCATGTTCGACAACGGAAATGTGACGGACAGTCTGATACTTTATGTGAGTGTAAACAGTTGAAACACAAACGTTTTTATTTGATAACATGTATTCTTGTATTGTGATCTTTCACTTGAAAGCAGTCGGCAGGCAGGTGGTTTCCTTCACAAAACGCACATTTTGGTTTATGTTGAGCAGGTACCTGTTTATGCTGCAAGTTCTGTGTATCGCTATGTCGTCTGGTGCTTGTGCCTGTATGAAATGAGGCCGTCGGGATGTACGCGCTTTGATGGTTCTTATCGTCTAATCCCGCCTCAATAATGTTTAATTCCCGTTTAAAGGCTTTCCGTAAATCCCGTAATGTCCACCTTTCCGTCTCGTTTATTCTGGCAAGGTTTCTGCGTAACTCAGAGGGAAGCTTACCTAGAATTACTGGCACAAGTAGACCACCGAAATTCTCCTGATTTTCACCTAATGTTTCTAGGTCCCGTATATTTGTTTCTAGTTGATCATAGTAATTTCGGAGGCTGACAATTTGTGAACTCGGGGGCGGCAAATGTAACAAGGCTTGCATGTGGGCATTTATAATTTTACTAGTCCTGCCAAACCTATCCGTTAACAACTCTAATGCCTCAGTGTAGTTAGCGTTTGTTAAACTAAATCCCGCTACGGCTCTGGCTGCATCACCTTCTAACTGGGATTTAAGGTAGGTAAACTTTGCGCATCCGTTAAGTGTGGGTTCGAATGAACAGCTGCATTAAATGCGTCCCAAAAGCTATGCCAATCAAGAATATCTCCTGTAAAGGTGGGTAAGGTCAGTGTTGGCAGCTTATGATTATTTAAGTACGTACTTTCACTTACAGCTTGATGCTGCAAACCCGTGTTGTCTGTTACCGTTTGTATGTTGAAATCTCTCACGTATGACGGCCCGTCGGTGGTGTCTATGCGAGTTACCGCTGGTGTTACCTCGGTCTCTTCGGTCTGGTTGTTGCTGGTGTTCTGTTGCGCACGGCCATCTTGAACGCTTTTTAATCTCATATACTCTCGGATCTCTCCAACTCGTATATGTAGTTGGGTTGTATAATCTTCGGTTGCTAGTATCTCGTCCGTAAAATCCGCGGTTTCTATCGCCTCTTGTACTTTATCGTTTAGCGAAGTTAAAATCTCAACTTTCTCTTCAATACCTCTCAGCAATATGCGGCACTTCAGTGAAGTTGAGTCTTCTTTAGCCGCCTCAAATTCATCAAATCTGATGGAAATTGCCCGTCTGTGCGCTTCTCGTATTGATAGGATTTTCTCTAGCTTGATTAGTTTCGTCATGGCACCATAAAATGTGATGAATGTACTCGGTTGTGTAAGAACAACTTAGACTGCGTATTCCAGGTTCGACCGTTTATTTTACTCTACGTCACAAAACAATAATACGGAAGTGACGTCACGGACGTCGCCAATACCTAGTAAGCGTTAACGCGCCATATAACGTCTGCTGTAACGTTATGGAATTTATTCCACGACAAGAGACAAGGTCCGGGCCTGCCGTCGACAGCCTTTCTTGTCCCAGGACCCTTTGCCCAGATGCATGCTGACAGACGGACGTGCATGCTTGCAAATAAAGCCTATGCGAAGACCTTTTAATTAAGATATATAGGCTGGGTTTTGGGCTCCTGGAAGCTCACCGGAACGCCTGTAGGCAGAAATTCCGTTTTGGTCAGGTAGGACGATGACTGTCCTCGAAACCCAACCCGGTCCAATGGTCCTGGGATCAGGCACAGAGTTACAAACAGGCAAACACGCATGCATTTTCTGTATGTAAACATACACATCTGTTAACGGATGGTTAAGGGGCGGGGCTCGAACTTTGGGCCTGGTTTTACCGCACACCGGACGCGTTCCGGGGGGTTCTTTTGGAAATAGAGACAAGGTCCGGGCCTGCCGTCGACAGCCATTCTGGTCCCAGGACCCTTTGCCCAGATGCATGCTGACACACGGGCGTGCATGCATGCCTATATAGACTATGCGGAGACCTTTTAAATAAGCTCTATAGGCTGGGTTTTGGGCTCGTGCAAGCTCACCAGAAAACTGTAGGCAGAAATTTCGGTCTGGTCAGGTAGAACGAGGACTGTCCTCGAAACCCAACTCGGTCCCAGGGTCCTGGGATCAGGCGCAGAGTGACAAACAGGCAAACACGCATGCATTTTCTGTATGTAAACATACACGTCTATTAACGGCTGGGTAATGGGCGGGGTTCGATATTTGGGCCTGGTTTCACCGCACACCGGACGCGTTCCGGACAGTAATTTTTCCATGGGAGACAAGGTCCGGGCCTGCCGTCGACAGCCTTTCTGGTCCCAGGACCCTTTGCCCAACTGCATACTGACACACGGGCGTGCATGCATGCATATAAAGCCTATGCGAAGACCTTTTAATTAAGCTATATATGCAGGGTTTTGGGCTCCTGGAAGCTCACCAGAACCCCTGTAGGCAGAAATTCCGGTGTGGTCAGGTAGAACCAGGACTGCCCTCGAAACCTAACTCGGTCCCAGGGTCCTGGGCTCAGGCCCAGATCGACAAACAGGCAAAAACGCATGCATTTTTTGTATGTTAACATACACGTCTATTTAAGCTGGTTAAGGGGCGGGGCTCGAACTTTGGGTCTGGTTTTTCCGCACATCCGACGCGTTCCGGACAGTTTTTTTTGGCATCGGAGGCAAGGTCCTGGTCTTCCCTCGACAGCCTATCTTGTTCCAGGACCCTTTGCCCAGCTGCATGCTGACACACTGGCGTGCATGCATGCATATATACATGTAGTCTATGCGGAGACATTTTTAATAAGCTATATAGGCTGGGTTTTGGGCTCCTGGAAGCTCACCAGAAAACCTTTAGGCAGAAATTCCGGTGTGGTCAGGTAGTACGAGGACTGCCCTCGAAACCCAACCCCTTCCAAGGGCCCGATGGTCAGGCGCAGAGTGACAAACAGACAAACACGCATGCATTTTTTGTATGTAAACATACACGTCTACTTACGGCTGGGTAAGGGGAGGGGCTCGAAATTTGGGCCTGGTTTCATCGCACACCGGACGCGTTCCGGACAGATTTTTTTGGCCTGGGAGACCAGGTCCGGGTCAGCCGTCGACAGCCTTTCTGGTCCCAGGACCCTTTGCCCAGATGCATGCTTACACACGGGCGTGCATGCATGCCTATATAGACTATGAGTAGACCTTTTAAATAAGCTATATAGGTTGGCTTTTGGGCTCCTGGAAGCTCACCAGAAAACCTGTAGGCAGAAATTCCGGTGTGGTCATGTAGAACGAGGACTGTCCACGAAACTCAACCCGGTCCCAGGGTCCTGGGATCAGGCGCAGAGTGACAAACAGGCAAACACGCATGCATTTTCTGTATGTAAACGTACACGTCTATTTACGGCTGGGTAATGGGCGGGGCTCGAACTTTGGACCTGGTTTTATCGCACACCGGACGCGTTCCGGACAGTTTATTTGGCATCGGAGGCCAGGTTCTGGCCTTCCCTCGACAGCCTATCTTGTCCCAGGAACCTTTGCCCAGATGCATGATGACACACGGGTGTGCCTGCATGCATATATAGCCTATGCAGAGACCTTTTAAATTAATTTAAATTTAAGGCTGGGTTTGTTTATGTATCCCTATGTATGTTTACACACAAAAAATGCATGCTTTTGTGGGGTTTTTTTTATTATTTATTAACATGTCAATTAAAGACATTTAGTTACAATACACAAGTGACGAACCTGCTCGCCATATGCCTAAGTGTGAACGGTGAAAGGCGAGGGTAAACAAAACCATTTGATGACGACAATTACTGTGATTTGCTAGTGTCAAAATTACCTGACTGTTGATAAACTGATGAAGTACCAACTAATATATATATATATATATATATATATATATATATATATATATATATATATATATATATATATATATATATATATATATATATATATATATATATATACAGTATTGTATAGGAATAAAATAACAAGTATGAAGTAGAGTGACAAAAACATAAAAGTGATTGCATTAATCGTGCATTGACGTTCTGGTGGACTGTTATCAATAAGTATAGCCTTATATAATGTATTTATTACACACTATCCCGACCGAAGCTGGGTAGAGTCATCGTTACATAATTGCTGTAGCTACTTGCCGCAGCATTGAAGTGACATGTGTGTTTATTGTACTTGGGCAACTTTTTCCACAGCTGTATGGTGATGTGACTGAGTCTAAGTGGGAAAGGGGGCAGAGAAGGGGCCTTGCGCGGTAAGGTGATTTCATGCTATTAACCAGATGGCAATTCGTTATCAGGAGACATGACCCACCCCTCTGTCTTAGAGCGAGCGCGGTCACATATCGCTAGCGTCTTAAGTCGCTTGTAGACACTACGATCAACTAAAGAAATGTCTTTTCATTTTTCCTTCAAACTCAACAAAAGTCAAATAAAAATTATAAAATATTCGAATTCCAAAATCTCTATTCGAATAGCGACGTGATATTCGAATATTCGAATATTCGTTAACATCCCTAATTATAACACACATTCACGGGTGATTCCCGTTGACACATTTCAGGTTTATTATTTACGTCGAATAAAACATTCATTCGGATTAAGCGGCGTAGTTATGTACAGTGGCGATTTTATTTAAATGCTGTTTTGTGGTTTTAATGATAGAGGTTTAAACATTGAATTCGAACATAAAGTTTTTGAATAAACGAGAGGCCACTGTGCGAGAAAATATATTTAGGGTGTTGATGTCTTGCCTTTATAGTCCGTTTTGGATTCTTGAGACATGACCAAATCTTGACCCAAAGCGAAGTCTTGTGACCAATGTGACATGAAATGTTTCCAACCATTCCAAATATGGCTAGAGGTTTGCGATATTTCTTTTTTATAATTGCATGTTATATTTAATAAACAAAACCAAATCAGTGTCAAAGAGGAGCCTTGACGTAGCAAAAAGGAGATTCATTGACAAAAGTACACATTTCGTAAAAGTATGGGAGTAAACTGTTTACCTTTTAATAGTTATATTAATCAACTGTTTATAAACACAACAATGCTATATAATGTAGGTCAGAAAACCATTAAATGAGATACAGCCCGCATTGTGGTCTCTTGTTCTAATGTTATTTTGAATGGCTTGTTGGATTCAGTCCCGAACTTATATCATTATGGATAACTTTGCATACGGTAACTTCAAGTTTCTTTACTGTTTTTGATAGATAAGTTTGATAACGACAAATTTTCATTTTACTTTTCTTTTATCAGTTTACTTTTATTAAACTAGATCGACTTTTATGAATTGACACCCAAGACTGGTGCATTCTATTAATATTTAATTAGATTATGACACAATAAAACTCTGACAAAATGTTACCCTTGTATATTAGCAAAATATTAACGTTTACATTTTGGATTGTTCGTATAAATCCTCTTTCATTCTTTTTATAGTCAAAACCATGTTTTATTTAATGTGTAATGTTTTCTATTTATTCATTTATAGAAAATTTAAGTAGCAAATGCTTTGTTAATAAAGAAGACGTTATTTAATTAATATAATTTTTTTCAATTCTTTCGATGTTTTGTTTTCCTTTTGCTTTTCAATGGCAAAACATATTCTCTCGTTTTATGCCATTCGTGATGAATTGTATGTCGGTTTTCACTTCAGCATCAAAAATAAAATATAACAGATAATTATCTCGAAAGATGTGATAAGTTAATCATAACACTCCACTCGTCATCACAAGCACATACTTCTTATCTGAGACACGTTGCACAGTAAGCTATTTTTAAACCAAGACCAATAACTTTTGAGATCACGTTATATCATCATCCGGGCTATTCGCTCTGACACCGATATCTTTGTTAACAGAAATCCCTATCCTATTTATTTATAGATCTGGAAAGAATTAACATTGAGAGCATATATTTAAGGATTTGCCCTGCCTTACAATTAATTTAGTGTTCAAGATCTATTCTTAGACTATAGTTTGAGTTTTTGCAGAAGTAATGAACACATTTCCCCATACAATGATAAAATATTGTTACCGGTATTATATATAGGCCAGTTGTCGTGTCCCACCTTTAACATATATCCACAGCAAAATATACGAACTTTACCGACTATTCATGTATTGTTTTCGTAAACTAAGCGAACTAAACCGACTTATTTAAATGTCATTTCAATGTTCTCAAATAATACATATAGTACCGCCGTATTGCATGTCGTATAGTAAGAATTGTTTGTCATTTTACATATTGTAAAATAAATATCATTTTGCGGTTTTATGCATATTGCATTGTTAGCACCACTTTTCTGTTGGGTATATTTTAAAATGAAAAAAAAATGTTGTGAACATTTTGTATCAAATATAATTTTGTGAAGACCCCTTTAAGGTGGTATCCGATAGTTTACCTATATCAAATTCATATAACAATACCTTACCACTGCTTTGGAGAATCAGAGCATAATATCTACATAAACTCATACTTTAGTGCAACTAAAAACGGTTGAGAACACTGCCTACATTGTTAGACAGTAGAAATCGCGATAAAAACACTCCAAAAGTTCAATCATTCCAAAGCTATAAATAAGCATGAGAGTGATCTCTGCTAAAAATAGATACCGACGTCAGAGCGGAATTACCCGGATGACGATATTAAAAATAGCTATCTCTGCAGCATGGTTCAGATAGGAAATACCTGTTTGTAATTGGGAATGGGGATTTATGTTTCACTGTTCACACTGATCTAGGACATCAATGAGCAACATTTTGTAAAATCTTTTCAGGTAACAATGATCTATTTAGTTAATTGAGAAAAAAATGTGTTGGTCCAAACTGTCGGATACCACCTTTAAGATGCCATTTTGGATTGTTTTGTTGTTGTTGCTGTTTTGTCTTTTGCCGGGTCGCCTGACACCATTTAAGCAAAACTTCTGAGGTGGGTAGGTAGGCCCAGTCGCGTCATCGACAGCCATTCCGATCCCAGGGGCATTGGCCCGGGTACAAACCTGCATAACCGCATGCAATTATCTGCTGGTAAACAATAACTGCCAAATACAGTCCGGTTCGAATGGTGAGAGTGTTGATCTTGCTTTGGGGCTGGCGCTAACAGGGACGGGAGGGGTAGGATTGTCATGGACATTCGACCCAGTTTAATGTTCATGGTGCCAGGCGCGTTCTGGAAAACGCTTATGCGCGCATGCATGTATAACCTTTATAAAGACCTTTTAAATGGGTCATTTGGTCTTGGGATTTTTGACACCTGTCAGGCTACCAGAAGAGTTTCGGGTAAGTCTTCTGGTCGGGACCTACGTGCCCGACAACAAACCCAGTCCTGGGACAAGACGTTTTGTTTATTATTTGTTTATTTATTAGGTTTATCGTTCCACCAACAGTATTTCAGTTATCTTGAGACGGTGTCCACTTGAAGCAGATATAGTGCTGCCTTCACTGTGTATAGCATGCCGTGAACACCTGGCATGATACCACACCCAGTCACATTATCCTGACACCGGATCAACCAGTCGTGGAACTACACTTATGTTTGCTTGAGCGTTAGCAAGGGAGTTATACCACTACCATTTTTAACGACTTTGGTATGTCGCGGCCCGGGGCCTCCCGTACCTGGAGCCGACGCTCTACCATTGCGCTACCAGGTCCGGAAGGGACAAGACGTATGATAACTAACGTGACAAAAAAAAAGCAACAACAAAAAAACAAAAACAAAACGCAAGCGCTTTTTGTATGTATAACTTCAATTTTTTCGCCGAATAAGTGAGGGCTCGCTATTTAGGGCTGGTTTTACCAAGGACCGGACCCGTTCCGGACAAATATTTTTTAATGGAAGACTCAACTGCTAAGCATGCAGGTCGTCATTAGACATCCTCATAGCGCGACAACGATGACCATGGCGATTGAATTTTGAACAATATAACGCGATATACATATATACATATATGCATGTTACATGACTATGATTTTATAAATTATGTTGTATATTCATGTATCCATTATATCATATATATCATATATTCAGGTGGTAGAGCGTCGGCTTGCGGATCGGGAGGTCGTGGGTTCAAACCCCGGCCGGGTCAAACCAAAGACTTTAAAGTTGGTAGTAGTGGCTTCCCTCCTAACGCTCGGGACTAAAGGGACAGCATTACGCCTGACTCGTCGGTGTCAGTATAATGGAACGGCCGGGTTCAGTCCCTGGGCACCTCATAAGTGCCCCTGTGCTATAATGATAGAAATGTCGCTGCGCAGTATCGGCAAAAATGCCGGCTAATCCCATCCCATCCCATGTATGCTTTTAAATTGAAGAATGAAAGAAAGTGTGTGTTCATGATTGTGTAATATTTTTGTTCACTTCTTTTCTATTCAACAAGCTGAGTAATTATGTAAAGAAATACTCCGACATGTCTTGGTTGCATGTATGTCCGTTTGCTTACACATTACTTTGTGTCACTGTTTTCAAAATAGCTTAGATGGACATGGCCTGAGGGGTCTAGTGCTCAGGGGCAGATCAATGATTGTACCATGGAGGGGGAAGGGATTTTATCAAATGTCATTCAGACGGAATGAGTATCGAGTTTGGATTGTGGAATTTCATATACGCGTTTTAAAAAGACACTATTTTTCCAGTTCAGTAAAATGAAGTTGTATATAGTATTTACTGTTTATTGTTGCACCTTCAACGATTCTGGTCTTCATCCGCCGCTGGTAGCATATGGTCACGGTCTGTGAGTAAACGCATTCTGCACGAGATTTTTATGCGGTTTCTCGCTTCTAGCCAAGCCAACAAGCTGGCCGCATTATCTCCTCGAGCGTCGTGTTATTCATGCTTATCGACGTCCGCATACTCATTTTTAAAGTTGTAGTTCGGTTGACTATATGTGACAAGACCAAAGCAGCTCGTTAAAATGTTTGTAAGTACTATTAATTATACATTTACATTTCTTTTATTAAATTTACGTTTTGATTTTCATGACATTTTCCTTACAGTAGTACTTATGTGGTCTTCCCATACCATAAGGTCTCCTTTTTTTAAGGGCTGTAGAACTTACAAAGTGGGTGGAGTAGATGAAAATGGCCAAATTGCATTCGCAACTGTTTCTGTTTGAATTCATTTTGGCATGGGTTCTGTCTCTTACGAAAGCAATATTTTTGACGTATTTAGCAGCATGTATAATGGCATAAAGTTAAACATAAAGCAACATATTGTCAAATGTACCAGGAGCACACGCGGCGTAGGGGTAGAGTCGACGACTTTTTAACCTCCCGCCGCGTGGGTTAAAGTCGCGTTCGGGGCGAAGGACCTAATGTGATAAAGTTTTCCAGCTGATCTGCGTTACGCCGGTGGTTCTATCCTGACATTTATCCGAAATAATACTGCAAAATAGCTGACCGTCGCTGCAATGATCATAATTGGTCACTGCGATGTATTTCAAAATAAAGATCCCATGGATCAGTCTGTCGGGAATACAAATACTTTATGTACTACCTTGTGGCCGATGTCACTGTGGTAGAAACATTAAGCAATAAAAATCATCGATTGTAAAAACTTCTTTCGATTAAATTAAATTAGAAAAGCAACTCAGCAAGGGTTTAAATTTTAACTATGTACGAGTTGTTTCCCTAGGCCCACTAAACAGCTGCACTTGCTTACTGCTGCCAAACTCTCTCCAATGATTATGGTAATTACTCCTTAACATTATCGAAATCATTTGTCATATAATTCTCTTTGAAATAATTTTTGATCTCTCACATTATTGTTTTCACCTGCATAGATGGATTGGACTCGACATTTGGTGTTCTTAACATATCTTTCGTCTGTTTGAAAACTATTTGTCTAATGACTTTTAATGTACAGCCCCAGATTGTCGAAGATCTTATCAGATTTTTAAATTCGACGGTTGTGTTTTATCATTATTATTAGTAGTTTATTATTAAGTGCCTATATGCACTACATAGTTCAAGGTGTTTTTTAGAAACGCCAAAGACAAGTATGCTCAAAACTTTGAATTTAGGTCCACTAGGATATTTTATATAGGCATACAAAATCCTGAACAAAATTTATGCCTTTTGTTCACATGTATTTTGATGGGAATATTAAATTTTCTCTAAAACTTAAAAAGTCAAAAGACACAAACCTTGAGCATCATAGCATGGTAGTTACTGGATCAAATTCTTCCTAAATAAGTATGGTCAATCAGGCAAACACATTCTATCATTCGAGTTTGACCATATAATGCAATACATTTTGGTAGCATTTCTAGGCATTTGCATATTACGCAAGTAATTAATAAGAAATTCTTGCCAACTTAGCACAAACTTTCAGCGAACTATCAGTGGAATATCATCAGATTTTATGTTGCCTAAGATAAGATTTCTGTTGGATGTTTGTTACTATTTTGTGCATAATTTTGCAAAATACGGTAATAAACATCATCTGATACATGTATCCAGCATAGTCTTTATTGATGTCACAGACAAAAAAAGTTGCATAAATTTAAGTAACTAAGTTGCATGTACAGTATATATATATATATATATATATATATATATATATATATATATATATATATATATATATATATATATATATATATATATATATATATATATATATATATACCAAATTCACCGACGTTCAATGAAATCTTAAATGAATGATGTGACTAACAAAACTACTGATTTGGCATGCCTGCAAAGCGTTTTTTTAGATGTTGGACCAAATGAAAAACAACCTTCAGCTGGAATTTTGATCAAACAAAAGATTATTAACTATTTCCAAATAGGCACTGTTTTCTTCTCAACCAATCCTTGTAGGGGACCGGCTGCAATAGCTCAGGTGGTAGAGTGTCGGCTTGCGGATCAGAGGTCGTGGGTTCAAACCCCGACCGGGTCAAACCAAAGACTTTAAAGTTGGTAGTAGTGGCTTCCCTCCTAACGCTCGGGGCTAAGGGGACACAATTACGCCCGACTCGTTGGTGTCTGTATAATTGAGGGGCCGGGTTCAGTCCCTGGGCACCTTATAAGTGCCCCTGTGCTATAATGATAGAAATGTCGCTGCACACAGTTTAAGACTGGCCCTAAATGTACAGATTGTATACACATCGAGTTAGGATCGTTTTCCACTGCATGCTTCATTATAAGTTTAGACAAAACAAATCTTTACTAAAATTGCTGCTCATAGCCAAGCAGTTAAAGATGTTGACTTGTAACTTCTTATCCTCTCACTGCGTGTCCTCGAGTCCTGGTCGGGCAGAGAACTTTTATATAGAGGTAGGTCTTCCAGCAGAGCACAGGTGGTTCTACCCAGACATTTTTTCTGGTATTTCTTCCATCAATAATAAGCTGAACATCACCAACTGACTATAATTGTGTTGGTGTGGTATAATAAAAATAAAAATAAACTAAATAATAATAAATAAACAAATAATAAATACAACTAACACACATTTTTCATGTAAAACATTTGGTAGAGTATGAGCTTAAGAAAATAACAAAAAAGCAATATTTTCATGAATACTAATAAATATATTTTTCATTAACTGCACTTTGAGCCAGACAAAGTAAAGTTAAATATTTTCAAATAAGTGCCTTTTCTGGTTATTTAATTGTGAATGATTAGAAGGCCAGCGACAATTATCAGGCAACAATAACTACAAATATAGAATATTTACCCCCCTCCCCCCCCAGCCCCATTGAGGAAATGTGGAAATGCACACAATGCATTGATATTTATATTTGTTTCATCCTAAACAAGAATATTCTATTTGAACAATACCTGCTGGTAATTATTTTCTTGATTGCTTTGCTATATTTAAATGTTGTGTGATTTTGTTATGTTTCAGGATGTTGGTCTACTAGTCTCCAATTCTCTACATCACCTAGGCCACCATTTACTTCAACCATCCAGACAACAACTTGACATCAAAATTTACCACCAAGAGCTCCATTATACCTGACCCCAAGATGATTCCTCCTTCCCTCAATTGATAAACTTTTCCCTCGGCATGAACATGGCTCTGCTATCATTACACATAGAACCATGTTTTACAGACAAGGCCATCAAACTATGCACGCAAGGTAAGGAATCTTGTCTTATTGTCATTTGATGTTGTATTTCAATGTGTGCTGGTGGTTTACCCAGACATAAGTCTGTTGTCTACCTTCTCAAGTAATTAACTGGAGGATGCCAATATGATACTTGTGTCAGCGACACAAAACAAACAAAAAATGCAGGTAACCATTATAATATAAGCTGGCTTGTTGTTAAACAGCATCTTGCATTGTCTGATTAGTCCAAGACTGAAAAGTATAATTAACCAATTATCTCTATCCCAGTTTATCAAAACCTGTGGTGGTCATTGGCTGGCTTTGAATGTTTATAGTGCTGAACATCTGTTACATTCAAGGAGTGTGTATCATGTTGTTTTTTTAATTATAAATGTTATACCAGTTTCTCTCTCTGTATTCTGACCCTGGACACACAGGTTGGAACATAAAGAAGACCTTAAAACACTTAAGTCTTAATAGTAAACTGTTTCTGCAAGTAAATAGAGTTCAATCGAGCTAATAAATACATTTTAATTTATCCAATTATTTTTCACATGAATGAAAAAATCATTATAAGGAGCACAATTTTATGAGAAAATAACAGAAAATTTAGGGCTATTGTAACTAAGTAGATAGATCAAAATCATAAATTGCTGGAAATCCAGTATTGAATATCAGGTCGCAACATACCAAAGTTGTAAACATGGTAGTGCCATTGGTCCCTTGCTTACATTCTTGCAAGGGTAGCTCTGCAACTGATTGAACTGGTGTTAGGTTACTGTGGGTATGGTATGGATGTAGTATATTACATCGAGTGTTTATGGCATGCTATCACAGTGAATGTTACACCATATCTGCTACAACTGAACACCATCTCTGTATTACTGAAAGACACATGAATGGACAATAAATAAAACAAATAACATATAATAAATCAGTTTTTAATTATTTATGTTTGCATTTATACTATCATTTTCAGTCATCATTATTTCAATTCAATCTATAATAATATTGTTTATTTGCAGTTAAAGGGGTCTAGAGGTATGCACACAACATTGGACAAAACTGATTCTCAGATCATTAGAGCCAAAGCTAAATCTCCTGTCCCATGTTGAGCTACAGATGAGGATGCTAGAGAATGAAGAGGCCCACAACGTTGTGTGTCAACCCCCACACATTTCCATGTTGAGCCAAGTAGGAAGCTGATAAAATTTGTGGAACAGTGACATTACAAACTGGTAGGATTCCTGAAACATGTTTTTGTTTCTGTTATCGTTTCTACTCAAATTTTATTTTCTGAAAGCCCATTTTGAGTTATAGCAAAACCTCAAATAAGGATATGTTTTCTTTGCAGACAAGGGAATGGGTCCTTAATTATGCCGCACGAGTCTGATGAAGTGATCTAGCTCAGAAATAACATTTTGTTTCTGCTTTATGTAGATTTTTGACTGCTTAATTGCATCTTGTTTCTATGGATTATGTTAGCAAAAAGAATATAATGGACTTTTATTAAATATAGTTATTTTTAGTTGCATTTTTGACTGGTTATTTATATAAGATCAGAATCAAGATTATGTTGACATAAAATATGTTTTGTGAAGCTGTAGTTTTCACAAGATCTGTGTCTTCAAGGAACAGAAGGCACATTGCTGTCTTCATATTTTTGCTGAAATAAGATGCATGTTAAATGACATTTTAGGAAAGTTTGTTTAGTTAAGTAAAACATTTGTTATTTTTATCTCACAGGATTAGATAGTAATCCGTAAGAGCTCTAGTAGCAGCCATATTTGGAGACAAGACCGCAACAAGCCCTGGTAAAGGCCTGTCATAGGATTAACATGTTCATCAAAGCAGATTATTACATGTATAACATGGTAAGCAAATTTTAAATCCTACTTTTTCTTCTATTGTGTTTAAGTGGCATTGAGGTAGCAATTTATACATATTTCAGACAATGTGCACTATATATATCATGTTAAAAAAACTTAAAAGCTATGAACATAGTAATAAGCTGTCACAATAACTTGCAGTGTCATTTAAATAAATAAAGACAATGGGATTGGAAGTAAAAAAAAAAGTTTTAAAAAAAGTAAAGAGTCAATGATGAACTGATATTAACAAGTTGGGGAAAACAAAAACCCCTGAATAGAAAATAACTGTGTTCCTTATTTTGATGAGGATATGACAGAAATGCTAGTCTCTGATAGCTTAGTAGATAGAAAATAATCTCAAATTAAATACCAAAGTAATACAAAATGGTAGTGGCATAAGTCACTTCTTTGTCTTTGTTTACAAGGGTAGTTTCATGGCTGTTTCATGACTGATTGACCCTATATTAGGATAATGTATGTATGGTGTGGGGTGGTATATTTTGTTATGACATGCTATCACAGTGAATAGATATAACACTATATCTGCTTCAAGTGGATATCATCACTGGATAACTAAGTGAATGTTGGTGAGACAATAAATACAAGAAATAAACAATTGTTACTTTTGATACTTTACTTTCGAATTTCTTTTTTTGTTTGTTCAGTGAAATGTTTGCTTTGCCAGAATAACAGTTAATAAACTAAAGCCAGACAAATTTGCTTGAAACAATGTTATCTGTACAAAACAGTTTATAAAAAGAAAAACATGTCACAGAACACTGACCAAAATAATAGTTATTGACCACTCGGTGGCTGACTTTAATCCAAATAAACTGATAAGCGCAGGTTAAAACTCGTGCAAGCAGTCCCTTTATATAATCATACAGAAATCAAACATTTTCACCTAACCTTGTATACATTTTTGCATTTATCTTCCCTTTTTAATGGCAGATTAAAAGCTGATAACTTTATCAAAAAAATATATTTATTAGTATAATTGTTCAACCACACCGGCCACAATAGCTCAATTGGTAGAGAGTCGGCTTGCGGATCGCGAGGTCGCGGGTTCAACCCCTGTCCGGGTCAAACCAAAGACTTTAAAGTTGGTAGTAGTGGCTTCCCTCCTAATGCTCGGGGCTATGGGGACAGCATTACGCCTGACTCGTCGGTGTCAGTATTATGGACAGCCGGGTTCAGTCCCTGGGCACTTCACAAGTGCCCTTGTACTTTAATGATAGAAATGTTGCTGCACAGTATCGGCAAATATGCCGGCAAATCCCCTGTTCAACCACAGCCATTTAAAACTGTTAAGGAAAGGTATGACATTCTGTTCACTGGAGCTGGTTTGGCTATGAGTTCCTATAAGTGGGGTATATGACTGAATGATTGTTTATCTTTGAATGAGAATCTTATGCTCCCCAATTTTAAATGAAACCTGAAAAATTACAGATCTAAAGATTCAAGAGGAACACGTGATAAGCAGCCCTGCAACAGCCTAGTGTAACCATGACAAGGCCTTCTCTTCGCTCGTATGGAAAAAAAGCCCCAATGACATAGATGGAATCCATACTTAAGCATTGAGAGACTTACTCACAGTCTTGAAAATGGGATATTACGTCATAAGCAGATTAAAGTAAGTTGCAAATGTAATAATGTGCATTTTAACAATATACATATTGTAGATACGTAGATAGTAAGGATCACATACAGTGCAGTCATAGATGCTAGTACATACCACATAAGTTTTGACAGTATGTTAACTTTAAGTCATTATTTTGTTTTCTTTTCCACCAAAATTAAATTCCTTGCATCTCATTTCAAACACATTTGTTTTGCATTGCTTCAGTGCTGTAAAATGTATTCTTAATGATTGCTTATGTAGATGGTGTAAAATGTACTAGTGGGTCTGATTCATGGAGTTGCTTTTTCCCCTAACCAGGTCCAACAGTCATCCCTTTCAAGAATATACAGAATGTCCCAGCAAACAAAACAACAAGATATAGAGGGCTCCAAATAAGCACTTCATAATCATATTACATCTAGACAAAAATTCATCAAGATACCATGGCCTTCCAACCATCAATCGAAAAATGTGTTGTGTACATAGATGTATAAGAAAGCTGCCAGTGTCTTTCAGCCATCAGTCCAAGAATATATTGTGTACATAAATGAACTTCTGGCAAGATGCCAGGGCCCACAAACCATCAGTCCAAGAACATACCATGTTCCTAGATGAATATCAAAATGCCAGGGACTCCAAACCATTAGTCCAAGAATATACATTGTACCTAAATGAATATCAAAATGCCAGGGACTCCAAACCATTAGTCCAAGAACATACAATGTACCTAGATGAATATCAAACAAGATGCCAGGGCCTCCAAACCATCAGTCCAAGAAAATTCCATGTACCTAGATGAACATCCAGCAAGATGCCAGGGCCTCCAAACTATCAGTCCAAGAACATGCCATGTACCTAGATGAATATCAAGCAAGATGCCAGAGCCTCCAAACCATCAGTCCAAGAACATACCATGTACCTAGATGAACATCCAGCAAGATGCAAGGGCCTCCAAACTATCAGTCCAAGAACATACCATGTACATAGATGAATGTCAAACAAGATGCCAGGGCCTCCAAACCATCAGTCCAAGAACATACCATGTACATAGATGAATGTCAAACAAGATGTCAGGGCCTCCAAACCATCAGTCCAAGAACATACCATGTACATAGATGAATGTCAAACAAGATGCCAGCGCCTCCAAACTATCAGTCCAAGAACATACCATGTACATAGATGAATGTCAAACAAGATGTCAGGGCCTCCAAACCATCAGTTCACATAAATGTTGTGTACATATAGATGTATCAGACAGCTGCCAGGGCATTTAAACCATCAGTTTAAGAACATACCATGTATCTAGAAGAACCCCTAGCAAGATGCCAGAGCCTTCCAATCATCAATCCTAAAATGTTCCATGAATATATAACATATATTCCTGATCCATGAGGTAAGAATGTCAGTTTTTGCCTTGAACACTTCTTTGTCATTGCATAAAAAACAAACTCTTTTCTGAATTACTTTAAGTTGTAACATGATTGTGGTTTTACATTTGAAAATCTGAAGTTAAAGTGAGTAAAATCAACAGGGAAAAAGTTTAAGCCAAACATTTCACTTTGTGTTGAATGATTTAATTCATCAATACCTTACAACTTGCATGTAGAACGTTAGTGGCACCACATACAAGACAAACACTTTAGTCCTGACAGCAGGTATACCAAGCATTATTAGTATCACAATCATTATATATCATATTTTCGACCTTTATAACCTTTAAAACTTTGGTTACTGGTAGCACCACATGAGACAGTAGTTTAATGGTTTAATACATTGCAGATCACCTTTACAGCTTTGGTAGCACCACAAACAACCCATGTCTGAGGTCTTCCCTCACCAATAATTAGCTCAACATCACCATTATGACAATAACTGTGTAATGCAATGTAACCTTCATTATTTTTGTAAAACAGCAAACAATATAAGATACGTTTGAGGTAGCACCACAGTTTACACATACTCCATAACTAGCATAACTTATTACCCGGATTCAGAACTTCATGCAGAAATATATTGCCTGCATAGACATATTTATTTATTTAAACCTATTAATTTTCACCTTTTTATATAGTTAATAATGTTTAAAGCAAGAAGAATTGTAATAAATCTTCATTATTTGTTAGATTTAAGGTCAGTATCAGATTAGTGTTGGTGCGAAATACCAAACAGAAGACAGTTTTGGGCCTTCCACATAGATCCACTATTTCCATCTACACTGCAGAACTTGAAACATGTTTATGGCCTTCCAGTTTGACTGCAGAACTTTTGCAATACAAAAAATGAATAACCATGTTTAAGGATTTCCAGTTTGCCTTCAGATTTTGGTAATACAACAAATTAATAACCATGTTTATGGCCTTCCAGTTTGACTGCAGAACTTTGGTAATACAACAAATGAAAATTCATGTTTAAGGACTTCAGTTTGCCTGCAGAACTTTGGTAATACAAGAAAGAATAACCATGTTTAAGGACTTCAGTTTGCCTGCAGAACTTTGGTAATACAAGAGAAGATTAACCATGTTTAAAGACTTCCAGTTTGACTGCAGAACTTTGGCAATACAACAAATGAATAGTCATGTTTAACGACTTCAGTTTGCCTGCAGAACTTTGGTAATACAAGAAATTAGTAACCATGTTTAAGGACTTCAGTTTGCCTGCAGATTTTGATAAAACAAGAAATGAATAACCATGTTTCAGGACTTGCAGTTTGCCTGCAGAACTTTGGTAATACAATAAAAGATTAACCATGTTTATGGCCTTCCAGCTATTTTGCCGAACTTAAGTAGTACTGCACAAGATTAACTTTAAGTACTTCACCTAGCTTGCAGAACTTTGATAGTATCCAACAAGCTTAACCATGTTTAAGGATTTCCAGCTAGTCTGCAGAACTTCAGTAGTACAGCACAAGATTAACTTTTAAGTTCTTCACCTAGCTTGCTGAAATTTGATAGTATCACACAAGCTTAACCATGTTTAAGGACTTCCAGCTAGTCTGCTGAACTTCAGTAGTAACACATTTTTAGGCTTTTTAGCTAGTCTGTGGCCCTCTCATAGTATATGAACTAAAAAGTTGGCCAATTTTTTATGCCAACTTTTTAAGAAAGGCTGGTTTTCCCACATCTTAACATATTTAAATTGTTTTACAAGTGAAGTGTATGAACAATCTGCTCCTATCCTATTTCTGATTTTTTTTCATGTACTTTAATGTTTTATGCTGTTGAATGTAGCCCATCAAGATTTCCTGTTATCTTCTTCAAACTGCCCTGGAAACCCGAAATGTATGTGAAGCTGGGACTCTTGACAATAAAGTAAGTTACCAAAACTATCTGCAAAAACTACCTTTTATCAGTTATGTAACAACATACCGGACCTAATAGTGCTTCCTCTTCAGGTATAAGAAGCCCCTATTGGAACCTTGGCAAGGATGTTCCAAAGTGGAGTAAATATACTGTGAATATAAAAAAACCTGAAAGATTGTTGGTAGTTGATAAAACCATCAAACAAACAAGATATTGGTCAGGCATGATGCTGACCTGGCATAATTTAAGGTAACTTGAATTGAAGAGAAAAAATGTTTGCTTTTTCACTGTCTTGCAAATCTTGCTTAAGCCTCATGCAGATGGAAGCTTTTGCGTTATATCATTTAACTTTTGTTTCTATCCTTACTATGACACTGAACCATTCTCAAGGTTTTCTGTATTAAATATTCATGAGGGTTCCACCAGGAAAGCTTTACAATTCATTTTGTTCTTAAAAAATTAAACTTGATTTCCATGTTATTTTAATTGATAAGGAACTTAATAAAGCAATGGCTTATTTTAAACAATAAAATCTGCATCATGTTAATGTATTCTGCTCTGATTGTAGCTCATCAGGTGTCCTGACTTAACAGCCAACCAAATCTGTTTCTGCTCCATGTTTATACTTCTATCAAGGTAAGCTGCCAAATGATTAAAGTTGAATCTTTATGCAAGCCTTAAAATGTTTTGTTTTAAGAATTTATCCTTTGTATAAAATGTCTCTTTTTTATTATGTTTACTTGATACTTTGCTAATGTAGAATGGTAGTGGTATAGCTCCCTTGCTAATGCTCAAGCAAATATAAAGGTAGTTCCACAGCTGGTTGGCCCGGTGTCAGGATAATTTAACTGGGTGTGGTATCATGCCAGGCGTTCACGGCATGCTATACAAAGTGAAGGCAGCACTATATCTGCTTCAAGTGAACACTGTCTCCAGATAACTGAAATGCTGTTTGTGGGACAATAAACCTAATAAACATTGTCCATCCATCTGTCTGTAAAAAATGTTTTTCTGCATTATATTTGCATAATCTACTTTTATTTCAGCTCATGAAGTTGCATCTGTCTCACATCTATCTTGTTGGTGGGACATCTATCTCACATCTATCTTGTTGGTGGGATGATAAACCCAATAAACAAGTCCTCCACTAGCATGTTAGTTATTGAGGTAAGCTACCTAAACTAATAACAGCTTTTTTAAAAGCTGATTGGACACAAAGTAGTTCAATCTTTGAAACTATAAAACTCCATACATGAATTCTGGGCCATAAAGATATACAATACTTTGTCTTTATCTCTTCTTACCTGATAATTTAGACCCTTCTGTTTGCTTTCTTTTTGTGTTAGTTCCTGACTCTGGCATCAATACTTGCTGATCTTGGTAATCTTCCGTCCCTCAACTCACAGGTTCAAGTCTTGAATGAGGCAACAACTTAGTGTTTTCTTTTGCTTGCCTGTGGAGTTCTTGCGGTGAATTTCAGTATTTTCCCAGGATCTTCCTTCCTCGATAAAAGCTAAAAGTTGCTGTAATGGCTAACATTATGTTGTTGCAATTTGAAAAACAAAACAATTTAAGTCTGCTGCACTCTTGAAAAGCATTAGAATTGTACATTGGAACCATGAATCTATCTTCACTTTTTAGGGTGTCTCTTCAATATTTAACAATTCTGTGGATTAAACAATGTGTGATTTTTAATATTATTCATTGTATTTTTCTGCTACTGCAGCTCACCAAGATGTCATAGAATGCCCATCCACCAAAAGCAGAAAAGGAAATCCTATCTGTCCCTGGCTCTCATGTTAGTAAGGTAAGCTGCCTTTTATTCTAGAAAGGTAAAACCTGTTTAGTTTGTGCTAGACAGCTTACTTGAGTAAAAGGTATAAAGCAATTGTCAGATCTTCTAGTCAGCCTTTTATATGTTGTACCATGTAATTACAAAATATGACAATTACTTATTTTTTTATTTATTGGTTGTTCTTTTAGATTTTTAAATACCCAATTTCTAGATACATTATCAAACTTCTTTGATTTTTCACTGAACTTGTTTGAACATTCAGATTACATACTTTTGTCTAACATCCCTAAATCTAGAATAGAGTGTTAATGCCATAATGAATATGTATTGTTACAGCATCTGCCGAACATGTCTATTCCCGACCTTAGATGGGTGAACTACAGTTACATTCCACTGATGTTCCTAATGGTGATGTCCAGTATGATGTCCAGTATGAACAATAACGTTCCAGTGTGTAATGGTTTTGTGTTGTGGATGGACTTTTCAACAGATCAACAAAGACTTTATCAAGGGATATAGGATCGTCATTCTAATGTGGTATTTAATCATTCATTTTGTAAATGTTTTTACATTTACTGCCAGTATGTCATTTGCTTCAATTATGCCAATTTAAAAAAAATATAGATGATTTCAGAAAGTATTTTTAAATAAAGAAAAATAAAAAAGAATAAATTTAAACTAACAATGCAAATGATTTGTTAAGTAATGACTGAAAAATAATGGCATTCTAACAATTAATAAAAATGAATTTTAAGTAAATAACTTGCACATTAATTAGTCATATTACGTACCTCAATGAATTTAAAAAAAATAATAATATTGAGCTTAAATATAGTATGTTCAGCTTTATAATAGTAATAAAAATAAAACATGTAAATTAAACCATTTAAAACATTTTGTTTTTGTCAATATGTATTTTGATAAAAAACTTCTTAAATACATTTGTGAATGACTTGATGATTGTCAATTTACATAAAGATTTGTATTATGATCAATTTATGTTAAAAAGACATGTATTGATTGAAGTGTAAAAAATGCACTTTAATACAACTTTTATGTATTGTAACTGAAAAAATATTGTAAACTAAATGATTGTATTAACCATTTTTCACTTCCAAACATAATAACAAATTTGTGCTGTATACTAAATAATTTTAAAAAAACTTATTATATAGGCATTTAACTTTGTTAAAATTGGCATACAAATACAATTAATGTGGCATTAAGTTGGCACCTTTATATATTGTTTGTATTTTTGAAATGATATGTGCATATGTCTTTAATCTGTTAGTATGCAGGAATTGTGCCCAGAAAATGTTTAACAATGAGAAAGCACAATGTGATCAGCACTAAGCATATAGTGTAGGTCTAGATCCCCCATGTCTGATTAGGCTCTGCACTTATTGCTGCTTAGTTTCTATTAATGTATTTTGTTGCATATACATTTGACATATTGATGTTAGAAAACTGCTTATTTATTATGGATTATTATCAAATTAATAATGATACTGCATAACAATGTCCCACACGATCAGGCCGCCATGGAAA
Organism: Sinonovacula constricta; assembly: GCA_007844125.1. Classification (NCBI taxonomy): domain Eukaryota; kingdom Metazoa; phylum Mollusca; class Bivalvia; order Cardiida; family Solecurtidae; genus Sinonovacula; species Sinonovacula constricta. Next base: position 18,304,531 of record CM017565.1, read on the forward strand.
ACCCACCTTAACTGCTTAGCTTGTTAGACAAAGATCTTGTAATGGCCTAACTTAATAATTTATGTCAATAAGTTTTAAAATAGTTAAATGATTTGTTCAGCAGCCCTAGCACTTTTCTCTCTGGTCATATTTAGTACTCAAGAATTATTTTTAAACACTGCCAAAACAATACAAATAGAGATTTAACGATTGTGTTATACATTCTTAAACTACATTTATTTAAGCTTGATAATAAACTTAAATACATTAAGCTGGATATATTTGATGATCTTAGGAAACTTTGATCTATTTAATCTGTATGAGCATGTGTCTGCAGAAAACTTCATTACTGTAGCTGATTTGTAAGAAACTGGACCAATAATCAATACAAAAAATTCTCTAGCATTATAAGTTAAAAAGTGGGGTGCCCATAGCGTTGTGGTAGAGTAACCAATTTGTAACTTCTGACTGTTTAGCCTCCCACCGCGTGAGTTCAAGTCCCATTTGGTGTGAAGGACTTAATATGGGAAGGTCATCCAGCTGACCTGCGGTGTGCCGATGGTTCTTCTCAGACATTTGTCTGGGGTCTTCCTCCACTAAAACAGCTGGATGTCACAAAAATGATCGAAATTGGTGGCTACGATGTATCTCAAAAACAAACAAAACAATGTTTGTTAAAAAAAATTAAAAATGATAAAAAATATTAAAAAAAATATTATAGCAATATAAATAATTAAGAAAATGTTCAAAAATCAAATGTCCTAAAAGTGATTAAAAACAGTGAAAGTTGAAAACAGGATTAGAACTTGGCTTTTTTTAAATTTCTATCGCTTGTTGTCAAAATGATGATAAAACTGCCTCATTATTACAATATTTTTCTGTATTCTGGCTGAAATATTAACAAAAAAAGATGAAACCATTTCACTTATATGGATTATGACTGAGGACAACTGTACAATACTTTGGTCATCATATAATTAATGTTCATCCGTATATTAGTACTTTGAAACATGTACCTTTTGGTTCGTTTAAGACATACTTCATGACCACTTAATTATCATGAGCATGAAAGAAGAGGTTAATACATATATCTTTGGTTGGTTTTGTATTCATTAATATTATAATGTTAAGCAGGGGTAAAAACTGCCATGATTAAATCCAGATGGCTGTGCTGACTAGTTGCAATAGGGGTAAAGAATGCTGATGGTATAAAATCATCCATTGATTCTAATGTGTCAGTCTGATTTATCTGGCACTGCATACTGGGCATTGGAATGGGATGTCATAGGTTAAAACTATGGCCATTGCATAAACATAGAAGTCTTGAACTGAATATTATGGCATAACTTTAATTATTGAGCTAAAAGGGGGCTGATCAGTCAAGAAACTACCTTAGCCTGTGGTCCTGATGTCAGATTTACTGGTATTTGTTTTGGATATGGTATAATGATGGTTTATTTTAAATGCTTTTATAGAAAAAATACCTGGTTGAAGTTGCCATATGACAGAGAAAATGTGAGATGTGATAAGTAAACTAACAATTTCTGATAAATGTTAATCAGCCCTTATACAAACCTGGGCACATCTGCTATGTATAAATTATATCTGCAAAAAAGGATAGATTTCATTTGAAAAGGTCATCACAAATATTTGATAGAAAAAGCTGTTATTTTAAATGGTGTAAGCTTCTGGCATTGTTGTTTTGTATGGTACAGGAGGCTTGCATGCAAAGCTGGGCTCCGACTGCAAAGATTTAGGATAATGGCAGTGATGTAGTTCTCGTGATGTTGCTTTTTCTGAAGCAAATAAAAGATGCAGTTCCATGAATGCTTGATCTGGTGTAAGGCTAATATGACTGTCTGTAATATCATGCCAGGTGTTTATAACCTGAGGTTCACAGTGAAGGCAGTTCTACTTTAAGTTTACATCAGCTCAGGATAACTTTGTTGATACTGTGATAAACCAAACAAGAACTTATTTCATTTAAAGCCAGTAAAATCATTAAAATAGTATCATCCACCATGTTTAAACAATTTGACAAAATCTTGGACATATATATTTTATAACTTAGGTCTCCTTACAATTCACCTTGTCAACATATATTGACATCCACCCTAAAATTCGGCTCCCTTTATGGAATTAAAAATTTGTGACTGGGTTGTTCTTGTAGTGATCATGCCATTCATAACTGCAAAGCAGTATTCGGAAAAGTCAGTTACATAGAAATGGCTGCGGTGTTGCAAGTGGTTATTATGTGTTACAGATTCGTACTACTTCAACTCCATTCCTCCTTTATGATGTACTAAATCTTATCCAATACGTGCCTATTTGAAATCGCACTACTAGGACAAAATTTAAATACCGGTAGTCGACACTTTACTCCTATTCTAACATTCTATGACTTTACGGATCCTTTTTTGTCATTTAAGTTAGGTCTTCTAAACATTTGGCAATGCGGCTTGCAATTAAAATGAAATTAAAGTAGGAAATGTGTTTTATTGTCATCCACGCTGATCAGCGCTGTACCTTTTATGGAATGAGAAATTTGTGTGGTTGTATTTATCATATCATTCATAACTACTAAGCAGCAATCATACAAATCTGTTTTGTAGAAATGGCTGAGGTGTTGCTAGTGGTTATAAGACATTATAGATGTGTACTACAACTCCATTCTCCAGATATAACTTACCAATTTGGACAATTTAAAACCTTGTGAGTTAAGCAGGTTTTATTCTTACTTGTTATCTTAAACATATTTTATTCAAAATCATTTTTTTTAGATTTATTCTCGCCTGTTAGAAGTGCTGTACCAGGGAATGTTTGATACTTTTAGACAATATGAAAAACAAATTGTGCATCATAAGTTATGTATGCAGCATATGTTTTGTGAAGGCTGATTGTTTGAACATATATCCATTGAAATGTTTTAGCTCACTTTGTCAAAGTACTAATCACATTTACTTATAGGATGATCAGAAATTAAAGGGAGATTAAGTGCATTATCACTAGTTAACATCATATTATTTATTGTAATTTAGAAGTACGTAGTTCAAAGTAGATGTAGATAAGTAGCAAAGAAACTCAGTTTATAGTTTCTGTGTGAGAAAGAACTTTTCAGTGAAAGTTGATAAAGTAGGACCATAATTTGTGTCGGTGTGTTATATAAATATAACAAACAATCCAACAAAATAGGATAACATCCGTTACTGGTATGAAGGCTATATTTATGTACTTTTTGGTATTATTAATGCAATAGGTCAGCTAATATAGGGCAAAAACAATGCACTCTCAGGAGAGGCCCGTTCTGACATTGCATTGTTTCAAAGAGCATACAAATATGTGTAGACCTATTTATAATATGTCTGTATATATTTTGTGTTCCAATGTTTTCATAAATATTTATGGATGGCTCATTTATTGAAAGATATAACTTTTTATGGTAGAAACAGTGCAGTCTTGTAAACAAACCTTTACAACAGTGCACTGTTTAAAAAATAAAAAGCATACAAATATTTGTAGACTATTTTTATAGGGAATATGTCTGCATCTATAAATGTGTTCCAGTTCTCAAATATGATTTGCATACTTTATACATGTACTTTAATCTACTGGATACCATGCAGTGAATAGTTCAGAAAATAGAAATAAAAAAACATTAAGCTTACAAAGTATCAGGCAAATACAATGAAGTCCCGGCATTGTTAATTTGAATATTTAAAATCTATTCCATGTGATACTTAAGTAGGCATGTTTACTTATTGAGTAGTAATGTATTAAGGCAAAAACATTGCAGTCTTATAAAAAGCCACTTTATGACATTGCATTGTTTCATTATAGTTAAAATAGGATAACTTAACTTGTCTAACGACAGAAACAATGCAGTCTCATGATATTATGACATTGCATTGTTTCATTATATTTAGAAAAGGATAACTTGACTTGTTTTCAGGCAGAAACAGTGCAGTCTCATAAAAAGGCACTTTATGACATTGCATTGTTTCATTATAGTTAGAAGAACAAAAAGCATACAAATATTTGTAGACTATTTTTATAGGGAATATGTCTGCATCTGTTAATGTGTGCCACTTATCAAATATAATTTGTAATGTTTTAAGGCTGAAACGGTGCACTCTCGTAAGACACTTTATGACATTGCATTGTTTCATTTATAGTAATATTGTTTTATTTAAATTACAGAATAAGTAAAATTCGACTACATCATACTTGTCTATTTTGAATATAATATTGCACAAGAAACCTTTAATTATTAGGGTATTATTAATGCAATAGGTCAGCTTAACGATACTGCATTGTTTCATTTGCAGTAGATGTTTTTTGAAATTATCTAAGATGTATGTTGAAATTATCGAAAATTGTACATACTTAAGAGCAGAAATGGTGCAGTCTTGTAAGCAACCCTTTACAAAACTGCATCATTTCATTTGTAGCAGATGTTTGTCAGCTATAGTATTACGGTGCACTGCCTCGTAAATGCCCTTTACGACATTGCATTGTTTCATTGGAAAAAGAATGGACTAAATTTTGTTTTCAGGTAGAAACAGTGTAGTCCCATAGCATGCACTTTATGACATGACATTGTTTCATTATAGTTAAAATAGGATAACTTTAATTGTCTGAAGGCAGAAACAGTGCAGTTTCATAACAGGCACATTATGACATTGCATTGTTTAATTATAGTTAGAAAAGAATAACTTTACTTGTTTTCAGGCAGAAACCGTGCAGTCCCATAACAGACACTTTATGACATTGCATTGTTTCATTATAGTTAGAAAAGAATAACTTTACTTGTTTTAAGGCAGAAACAGTGCAGTCTCATTATGACATTGCATTATTTCATTATGATCAAAAATAGGAGAACTTTACTTGTTTTCAGGCTGGAACGATGTAGTCTCATAGCATGCACGTTATGACATTGCATTGTTTCATTGTAGTTAAAATAGGAGAACTTAACTTGTTTTCAGGCAGAAATGGTGCAGTCTAATAGCATGTACATTATGACATTGCATTGTTTTATTTGTATGTGCTAGATGAATAGTTAGAGCAGAAACAATAATCTTGTAAGAAGCCCCTTAAAACATTGCAATTCATTTATAGTAAAATAGTTATATTAAAAATAAAGAGAAAATCAAGTTATACTAAATCATAATTCTCTATTTTGAATAAAGTATTGCATATAAAAACTTTAATTATAAGAGTAGGGACAGAAACAATTCAGTCTCGTAACAGGCCCTTTACGACACTGCATTGTTTCTGTTTTAGCAGATTTTTGTTGAAACTTTACATAAGAGCAGAATCTGAAATGGTGCAGTCTTGTAAGCAGCCATTTACAAAACTGCATCATTTTATTTGTAGCAGAGTTTGTCAGAGCATGTCTATGACCAAACCATATTTGTTACTTTTTTAGTTGACTTTTGTCAAGGTGCTATCTAACAAGAAACACTTCACAACATTGCATCATTTTATGTAAGAAGTAATCTTCTGATTAAATTGTGGAGAAAATACTCAGTTTATTCCTTAGTTAAGAATATAAATTACTATAAATCCATAAATCTTTGTTTCTTTTATTGTAGAAAAGTTACTAGTGGTAGAGAAAAAAGTCAGTTTATATAGTAAAGTATTATATGATTTATATGAAACCATATATGGTTGTATGTGTTTCCATTTTAAAGGTGTCAAACATTGAACAGACTGACATCATAGTAGTTTACTTTGACATAACATTACTCTCAGTTCATATATTAGATTGAAACAGTTCTGTCTCATAAAAAACACTTATGGAATGTCATTTTTAATGTAGTTAATATTAAAGGAAAATAGTTATACATGTCATATTTTAAGGTATTTAGGACTAAGTAGTGTAATATTTCCAGTTTATTTACTCATTGCATGCTTTTTTCCTTAAGATTCATAAACTATTTGGAGCAGAAACAGTGCAGTCTTGTAAGAGGCATTTATTTATATAATAATTGTATAATTAAGTTGTAGCAACAACAGTCTCAATTTAGTAGTATTTAATGGTATTCATTATAAAAAAATCTTAAATTCTCAATTAACTTTGTTCACAGTAGTATTGCAAGGGAGAAAAACTGATTTAGGATAAAAAACAGTGTTATCTCTTAAAAGATAATTTACAACATTGCATTGTTTTCTTAGCATGGTTCACTCAATTTGTTGAGCATGAGTTCATAAGGTTGTAGATCCTGATTAGCTCCAACAGCTGAATTTTGTATGTAGAGTAACAATTGTTTTGTAAAATATATATATCACAATGACACAACTATGGTCACTATGGCATTGTCCAGCAACTGATGTACTAGTGCCTGACTTGAGTAAAACCACTGACACAGTACATGGGCTTGAAACTTTTTATAAGATACATATAAAGGGATTTTTTATACAAAGGCCAAATTTTGCAAAATGGCCTATTAAACTTAGTAATCACTAGTATTACTGCCATAACAGTTTGCAGGAATTTGCAAAGAATAATGTATGCAAAAATGTGCATAATGGTAAAAATAACTTAAAGGAACCAAAATATACATAAAAGTGTGTATAACGAGAATAAAAAGTAAAGATCAGTAGATAAAACTGTTACCACTAAGCTTTGAAAGCCCGCATTGATCAGGCTTGGACAAAAAGTGTAGATCCAGATCAGCCAGCTAGATCAGGCTTGGACAAATAGTGTAGATCCAGATCAGTTAGCTTGACCAGACTTGGACAAATAGTGTAGACTGATCAGTTAGCTTGACCAAGCTTGGGAAAAAAGTGTATATCCAGATCAGCCAGCTAGATCAGGCTTGGACAAATAGTGTAGATCCAGATCAGTTAGCTTGATCAGGCTTAGACAAATAGTATAGACTGATCAGTCAGCTTGACCAGGCTTGGACAAATAGTGTAGACTGATCAGTTAGCTTGATCAGGCTTGGACAAAAAGTGTAGACTCAGATCAGCCATCAGATCAAGCTTAGACACGTAAGGCAGATTCAGATCATTTAGCTTGATCAGGCTTGGACAAATAGTGTAGACTCTGATCAGTCAGCTTGATCAGACTTATGCAAATAGAGTAGATTCTGATCAGTCAGCTTGATCAGACTTGGACAAATGGTGTAGACTCAGATCAGCCATCTGATCAGGCTTGGACACATAAGGTAGATCCAGATAAGCCAGCTTTATCAGTCTTGGACAAATAGTGTAGACACAGATCAGTCAGCTTGATCATGTTTGGACAAATAGTGTAGACTCAGATTAGCCAGCTTGATCATGTTTGGACAAATAGTGTAGATCCAGATCAGCCAGCTTGATCATGTTTGGACAAATAGTTTAGACTCAGATCAGACATTTGATCAGTCTTGGACAAAAAGTGTAGACACAGATCAGCCAGCTTGATCATGTTTGGACAAATAGTGTAGACTCAGATTAGCCAGCTTGATCATGTTTGGACAAATAGTGTAGACTCAGATTAGCCAGCTTGATCATGTTTGGACAAATAGTTTAGACTCGGATCAGACATTTGATCAGGCTAGGACAAATAGTGTAAGCTTAGATCAGCCAGACCGGCCGCAATAGCTCAAGTGGTAGACATCGGTTTGCGGATTGGGAGGTGGCAGGTTCAAACCCCTGCCGTGTCAAACCAAAGACTAAAGTTGGTAGTAGTGGCCTTCCTCCTAACACTCATCACCAGCAGCAATAGCTCAGGTGGTTAAGCATTGGTTTGCGGATCGGGAGGTCGCGAGTTCAAACCCCGGCCTTGTCAAACCAAAGACTTTAAAGTTGGTAGAAATGCCTGCAAATCCCATCCTATCAGACCAGCCAGCTTCATCAGGCTTGGACAAATAGGTAGACCCAGATCAGTCAGCTTGATCATGTTGGGACAAATTGCATAGACTCACATCAGTCAGCTTGATCAGCCTTTGCCAAATAATGTAGACCCAGATCAGCCAGCTCCCTTTAATTAATGATTTATGTTAGCTGCCAAGTTATCTATGTCCTTATGGTGATGCATAAAGATGTTATCAAATAAGTTAATATTTCATCGCAGGGGATATTGAAATGGTGTTGTCCATCCATCCGTCAAACTTTTCCATCTGTTGCCATATCTCAACATACTGTGATGATGCCTGTCAAGTTTGTTTTATCAGTCAATTTTCTGCAGAGTTATTGACCTTTATTTAATGAAAAATAAGAATCCATCTGCAGCCATTTCTCAGTAACTAGCTGGTAGAACTTCATGAAACTTGGAACAAATATGAACCAGCATACTGTGATGATGCCAGTCAAGTTTTTTTTGTATCAGTCAATTTTCTTCAGAGTTATTGACCTTTATTTAGTGAAAAAAATATGTCTGCAGCCATTTATCTTTAAAACCATTAAAGGAAAATAAACAAACACAAAGTTTGATGTCAAATTCTAAAGCATTTCAAGTATTTCATTTTCCAAGAGCCATATCACAGATATGGGTAGGAATACCTCACAACTGATTTTTATTGGATGTCATTTGCCTTTGGTGGGGGATATCAATTCAACGAATTTGCTCATTTTCAATTTTAATTGACTTTTTAAGGAAAGTAGCATGGGTTAAAACATTTTTCTCTACCAAGTTTTTATTAACATTTGCTATTAGCCTACTGTAAGCCTACGAAGCACGAATCAGGTAAAAAAGGTAGATCTAGATCAACAAGTTTGCTGACTGATCAGGATTTTCACAATGTGCAACAAGTCTCTAGCAGTTTGTCATATTACATAACCAGTTATCAAGATTTTGTATACCTTTTAATTAAATGGTAAGGTTAGTATGTAAAATATTTCATAAATTTTGATTTAGCTGATACACAATTGTACCAGTCGATATTGGATTCAATATTAGTGGAAGATAAGTCAAATTGTAGCTAAAAATGGTGGAAGATAAAATTGTAATGATAAATGCCCACTTTTTTTAAATTCTTTAACTGCTAAGCATGATATGGAACTTAATATGGTGGAAGACATTTTAATCGTACATTTTTAAAAATAAGTCTTCCTCATAATCTGGTTAAAGTACAGCAAAAAAGTAGATTTAAATTGGCCAAATTTACATTTGAAATTTCTTGGACATGATTCCCAAAATTATCTTGTTCATTTCTTTGTTTAAGGTAAACCACACTGACACTGTTCTAGTCATACTGGCAACATCCAGCTATTTATTTGCATATAAATGTTCTTGCCCCAACCGATACGTGAACTCAGGCATTAAGATTTAAAGGAATTAAATGGCGACTATTATGGTTTGGTCATAGGCATGCTGTTTATCTGAATGGATTTTAAGATAACTTCACATCAGCATAATGTTAAGTCAAATTCTCATGGAAAAAAAGCTGTGCTTCATCTCCACAGTTATTTTTGTTGTCATTGATGTCATGTAATTGTAGTACTGGCTTAAGTTTGCCAATAACAGTTTATGTTTTATGTTAGAAGTTTGTTGAAGTGCAAAAAGTAGAGCAATTTGGCAGTAAGAAGGCTGTGAAACGAGGTTGGTGCCTCGGAAACGCCTATTTAACAGTTATTTTATGACTGGTTAGCCCCAATGGATACTATTTAAAGACATATCCTAAAATAAATAAAATGTCATAATGGTTAAGTTTTAAAATGTCAGAACTGAGACAACATTGTTAAATTCCTATCAAACAGTATGCAAGGAGTGCCTAAGATTTCTGTGTGCATGTCCCTTTACTGTTCTCGTTGTCACTTGGTCCCACCCCACAACTAGAATTGTCATTTGCAAGTACTATCTAAAAGGAAAAACAACAGTAGCAGACAACAGTTAGTATATAAGCAACATTGGTATAATTGTGCATATCTTGTTTTGTTAAACATAAGGCATTGATATCACTGGCTTTTGGTATGTCTGTCCACTATCTTAAGTCTTGACCATAATTTTCTCATAATTTGTAGTACCGGTAATTTTACTAACAGACATAAACTTGGCCGGACGTGGTGGAGCAATCGCAAGAGCATCGACTCCAGTTAGGGGTGCCCCGGGTTTGATCCCGGGCCATGACATACCGGTCATTAAAAGTGGTAGTCATATATCTCCCTTGGTAATGCTCAAGCAAATATAAGGGTAGTTCCATGACTGGTTGGCTCGGTGTCAGAATAATGTGACTGTGTGTGATATCATGCCAGGTGTTCATAGCACGTTGTACATACTGAAAGCAGCACTATATCTGCTTCAAGTGGACACCATCTCCATGTAACTAAAGTACTGGTGATGGAATGATAAACCCAATAAACAGACATAAACTGGTGGATATGCCACCCATGCCGTTTCGAGTGTAACAGTTTATTTTATATTCATATTAAAGTCAGCACATCATCTTAAGGAAATAATAATGGCAGTTCCAGACATTTTTGTTCTAATTAAAATTGACGTTGTAATTCATACACTATTTCAAACATGAATGTGGCTCATTATTTTGTAAATTTCTTTTGCTCATTGTAATCTACACTGTAATTAGAATTTAGTTTGATAATTCTTTTTAAGTTTACTTCAAATTTGGTTGCATCAATGTTTCTGGGAGATGGGCGAACACCTCAAAAAGATATGTTGACTATTCAGGGACTCAATTGAAATGATTGGATCCTTATTTGTTTTTTCCTTTTGAAAATACTTAGCAGTGACCAATTATGAAATAATACTGAAATCCAGCTATTTTAGTGGAGAAAGACCCAAGACAAATGTCTGGGTAGAACCATCTGGCATACCACAGCCCAGCTGGAAGATCTTCCCACAATAAGCCCTTTGCTCAAAGCAGGACTTGAACCCATGCACTAAGAGACTTTGTAAATAGAGGATTTGAACCCATGCACTAAGAGACTTAGTAAATAGAGGATTTACAAATTGGTGAGTTTTACTACTATGCCATGGGCGCACCCCCCTCAAGATCCTTAGTGATGAAAAATACTATTTTATGCATGTAACTGCACACCCACCAAAATCAGAAGTGAGCATTATGGGATATATTTAGGATTGCACAAAGATTTACTACCTGCCAACCCTTTTTTCTGCATCACTCTGCTTTTTTAACAACAGAACAACTGTTCTACAGATCAACCTGTTAGTCATTAGCATAACTTCAATACTGTTTTGCATTTTTTAGAACAATGTTAGTTTAAATTTAAATTATTAACCCTTAGCTTGCTACAGTCCAGAGTTGTCTTGACTCATGAGCAAATAGTGCAGATACTGATCAGACAGCTCCCAGGAGGGAACTGGCTTATCTGGATCTACACTATTTGCCTGTCATATAAAACATGCTTAGCAAGCTAAGGGTTAAGTGATGATTATTAGTATCATTTGTTATCATTTGACAGCAAAATCGAAATATCAACTTAAGTTTAAAATGGATAATTAAAGTAGAATTACCATTTACATTTTTCAATGGAAAATGCTTGCATGCTTATGTGTATTGTTTGAATCTGTACAACACCAAATTAATGAATGCAACTCAATTTTTCTTTCTTCCAACATTAACAATTACATTTTAGATAGAAGTAAATATCTTTTGAGTAATTTTGTCTGGGACTTTGTAAGAAAATTAATTATATAACATGCATGTTTGTTGTTTTTTATTCATTTCATTTTTACTTTGTAAATACATTATTGATAAAATATCCATTTAAGTAAGAGCTATACATAGAGGTGATAGAACCATTGACACACTTAAGGGGTCGCTTAAGCGGCACATTTCATAAAATTTTAATTTTCAAAGTTCATTATTTTTTCATATAAATATTCATGCCATACATCAAAACCAATGTTATAACATATTATATCATAATTTATTAAGATTACTTCACAAAAAAGTGAAATTTGATGAATATTGATAAAACTACCATTTTTTGTTATGAGCAGTTTAGCCCAGGAAATATGTTTATAGACACAATTTTATTGTAACATAAGTTTGTTCAAACAATTTTCAACGTAGAAGCTCACTTAATTTTCATAGTGAGTGTTTAGAACATGCATAAAAACACACTTTAAAAATCAAGTGAAAACACATGTACTTTCTGTTTCAAAGAGGGACTACTTTTTTGACATTGAAAACTATGGTGATAGATTTATCAAACACGGTTAAGGTAATCAAAATTTTAAGCTCCATACTACCTCCATTAGGGTGTATTTAATAATTCTGCTAAATGTTGTTTTATATAAGCTTTGCTGTGAAGATGAACTTTTGCCCCCACAAAATGACTGAAAAAAAAATTTCTAAGAAAAGAAAACGTATTTCTAGGTAATTTTTCACGTTTATATTTTGCCATTCTGTTCTTATAGAATGTATACATAATTTTGGAAAGTTTTAGAAGAGTCGGACAAAAGACTTCATAGTTATGAGCATTCAAAATTTGGGGCATTTTATCATTTCACCGCTTTCACGACCCGTTAAGCTGGAAGACCAACCCACACTAAGAGTTTGCTTGGACTGGTACTCGAACCCACATGTCAAGGGGCAGAGAGTGGAAGTTAGTGACTTCAACTGCTCGGCTCCTGTAGAGATTGTGTTTTAAAGATAATTCAAGTTTAATAAATATTTCCATAAAACAACAAAAACCTCCAAAAACATGTTTTTAAAGAATTCTTGAATAATTGTCATTTATTATGAAACCATTATTCTCAAGAAAATGTGTTTAATATTTAAAAATTGTCATTTTGTTAAAATTTGTTTGCTTTGTAAAACAATTTAAATAAACCAATATTTTAAAACAATATTTGTTATTGTTGCTGACCATTTATCATTTTTATGTAGATTTGTGTTATGTAGATTTGTGTGTATATACAGTACAAACATGCCAAAAAATATATCTGCAGAAAAAAATAAAACCTTTAAACCTTATGTCAGCAAGAAAAGGAAGTTTGAAAAGCGTGACAGTACATACAAGTTTTGTTTAAGATTTGTTTATTAATTTTAAATTATATTAACCATTTGAATAAATAAATGTGTTGTTGTTTTTTTTGTCAAGGTCCTGTGAACTTTTGTTAACTTAAACTCAACAAAGAACTTTCATGAACAATCACTTTCATTACAGCCCTTATTTTTAATTATAAATGAATTATATTTGAATAAACTGTTTGAATGAATAAATGTGTTTATTTTATAAAGGTCCCGTGAACTTCCGACATTTGTTAACTTAAACTCAACTTAGACGTAAAAACTTAGAATCATGTAATTTCACTTGATAGTGTTGCACATGTTACAGTGTTTTTCTGTGTTACATGTATACTTGCCCCACAGTGTGACAAAGGTGATGACACACCTCCACAGCAGTTGTCAAATATCGCAGTTTTAATGATAGTTTTCTAGGTCTTTCTAATTAGGCATAAATTTAGGTAAATTAGGTAAAGCCTAGTCCTGTGTACACTATTGTTGTAATTATTTCCAAATATAATATATATTTATTTTGCATGTGCAACAAAAAATACTTATTTATTTCAATAGAACCATTGATGCACCTTTTTTGTATTTGTTTTCAAGAAAAGGCCTTGTAAAGATTGAATAGAGTGACAGTACATACAAGTTTTATTTATAAATAATTGTTTACTTTGAAGTTTATCATTTGTGGATCTTCATTTAAATGAATTGTATTTGAATAAACTGTTTGAATAAATAAATGTGTTGTTGTTTTTTTTGGTCAAGGTCTGGTGAACTTTGACATGTGTTAACTTAAATTTACACTTAAAAAAACTGACTTTGCATCCTCCACAGCTGTTTGCGATATTTAAGACACCACAGTACACACAAATATTAGTTTTAATGATAATTTTTTTTTAAATTTTCAAGAGGTACTTCTAGTTCGATATAAATTTATGTAAATTAACTTTCATGAACAAAGCCCAGTTTGTTCTCAGAAATATTTAGATGCTTTTTTATATTTTTCTTCATTCACTTTCATTACAGCTCTTATTTTTAATTATAAATTAATTATATTTGAATAAACTGTTTGAATAAATAAATGTGTTTCTTTTGTAAAGGTCCTGTGAACTTTGACATTTGTTACCTTCAACTCAACTTAGACATAAAAACTTTGTATCTGACTTTCAATTACTATTTTGGACTGGTTCACTAAGTCAATATATACGCTTACAATACTATGACTGTGAACCAGTCGTGATTAACAAGTGTCGCATGTGTTACAGTGCTGTTTGATGTGTTGTGTATGCATGCCATGTGTTTTCACACCTGCCTTGCCCCACAGTGTGACAAAGGTGTTGTATGCAGGAGATGTGATGACACACCTGCATTGTGCATCTTCCACAGCTGTTTGCGATACTTGAGACACCACACTACACACAAATATTAGTTTTAATGATATTTTTTTTACAGTTTTCTAGAGGTACTTCTAGTTCAGTATAAATTTATGTAAATTAACTTTCATGAACAAAGCCTATTTTGTTCTCAATAATATATAGATTTGTTGGCACCTAAAACTTTCTATTTTTATCCATATGCAGACAATGTTTCCATAGCATATATAAATTATTTTACGAATGAAGATCCACTACTTTAGATGTAAAATGTAATGGCTAAACCAAAATTAAACAAAGTCAAGACATTTTTTTTATATTTTTATTTACATATTTACAACACTGTGGGAAGAAAGATGTTCAAATAGTCCACTTCGGGCTAGCCCCAGTTTTGCCACCGTAGACGTAAGGTCCACCCTGGGACTAGCCCTCCATCTATACCTGAACATCTTTCTTCCCACAGAAATAAAGCACAGGAAATATTGAACGAACTAATCACTGCACAAAAGAATACTGCACTGTTAAAAAGAAAAGAAAAAAAGAAACAAAAAAATCTATACACCTATTTACATATTTACAACACTGTGGGAAGAAAGATGTTCAAATAGTCCACTTCAGGCTAGCCCCAGTTTTGCCACCGTAGACGTAAGGTCCACCCTGGGACTAGCCCTCCATCTATACCTGAACATCTTTCTTCCCACAGAAATAAAGCACAGGAAATATTGAACGAACTAATCACTGCACAAAAGAATACTGCACAGTTAAAAAGAAAAGAAAAAAAGAAACAAAAAAATCTATACACCTATTTACATATTTTTATTTACATATTTACAACACCTGGGAAGAAAGATGTTCAAATAGTCGACTTCAGGCTAGCCCCAGTTTTGCCACCGTAGACGTAAGGTCCACCCTGGGACTAGCCCTCCATCTATACCTGAACATCTTTCTTCCCACAGAAATAAAGCACAGGAAATATTGCATGAACTAATCACTGCACAAAAGAATACTGCACAGTTAAAAAGAAAAGAAAAAAAGAAACAAAAAAATCTATACACCTATTTACAAAAAATTTTACATATTTACAATTTCCTTGTGAGTCTGTGTGTGTCATAGTTGAGAAATGCCCCAATCACTATCTAACCGCCAAAACCCCAACACCAAACCAGCCACTGCCCCTAACCCAGTTTAACCTGCTTCACCAGCATTCCCTTGTCCCTCCGCAAACCAACGTGCCTTTGCCAAGACCTTGTCTAAGTCGTTGGCCCTTCTCCTTAGCACCCAAACCAGGCCTCCCTGCAGACCATAGAAAAGTGCAATGCTGCCATAATGGCTAACTATAAAATGTGTTCACATATGTGAAAAATGACCAAGAGAGCCATCATGGCTAATAAAAGTACGTAGAAAAAATAACCAAGATGCTGCCACGATGCCTAAAACATATTTTATGCTCACAACATATAAACGAGTTGTGTAACATTACCTAGATGGAGCCACCATGGCTAATAAAGTATTATAAACACAACATAATAACAAAGTTGTGCTAAATAACAAAAATGCTGCCAGTATAACATACATATTTTATGTTCACAACATAATATAAACTAGTTGTGAAACATCACCTAGATGGAGCCATCATGGCTAATAAAGTATTATAAACACAACATAATAACAAAGTTGTGCTAAATAACAAAAATGCTGCCAGTATACCTTATACATATTTTATGTTCACAACATAATATAAACTAGTTGTGAAACATCACCTAGATGGAGCCACCATGGCTAATAAAGTATTATAAACACAACATAATAAAAAAGTTGTGCTAAATAACAAAAATGCTGCCAGTATAACTTATACGTATTTTATGTTCACAACATAATATAAACTAGTTGTGTAACATCACCTAGACGGAGCCATCATGGCTAATAAAGTATGTATAACACAACATAATAACAAAGTTGTGTTAAATAACAAAAATGCTGCCAGTATAACATACATATTTTATGTTCACAACATAATATAAACTAGTTGTGAAACATCACCTAGATGGAGCCATCATGGCTAATAAAGTATTATAAACACAACATAATAACAAAGTTGTGCTAAATAACAAAAATGCTGCCAGTATACCTTATACATATTTTATGTTCACAACATAATGTAAACTAGTTGTGAAACATCACCTAGATGGAGCCACCATGGCTAATAAAGTATTATAAACACAACATAATAAAAAAGTTGTGCTAAATAACAAAAATGCTGCCAGTATAACTTATACGTATTTTATGTTCACAACATAATATAAACTAGTTGTGTAACATCACCTAGATGGAGCCATCATGGCTAATAAAGTATGTATAACACAACATAATAACAAAGTTGTGCTAAATAACAAAAATGCTGCCAGTATAACATACATATTTTATGTTCACAACATAATATAAACTAGTTGTGAAACATCACCTAGATGGAGCCATCATGGCTAATAAAGTATTATAAACACAACATAATAACAAAGTTGTGCTAAATAACAAAAATGCTGCCAGTATACCTTATACATATTTTATGTTCACAACATAATGTAAACTAGTTGTGAAACATCACCTAGATGGAGCCACCATGGCTAATAAAGTATTATAAACACAACATAATAAAAAAGTTGTGCTAAATAACAAAAATGCTGCCAGTATAACTTATACGTATTTTATGTTCACAACATAATATAAACTAGTTGTGTAACATCACCTAGATGGAGCCATCATGGCTAATAAAGTATGTATAACACAACATAATAACAAAGTTGTGTTAAATAACAAAAATGCTGCCAGTATAACTTATACATATTTTATGTTCACAACATAATATAAACTAGTTGTGAAACATCACCTAGATGGAGCCATCATGGCTAATAAAGTATTATAAACACAACATAATAACAAAGTTGTGTTAAATAACAAAAATGCTGCCAGTATAACTTATACATATTTTATGTTCACAACATAATATAAACTAGTTGTGAAACATCACCTAGATGTAGCCATCATGGCTAATAAAGTATTATAAACACAACATAATAACAAAGTTGTGCTAAATAACAAAAATGCTGCCAGTATACCTTATACATATTTTATGTTCACAACATAATATAAACTAGTTGTGAAACATCACCTAGATGGAGCCACCATGGCTAATAAAGTATTATAAACACAACATAACAAAGTTGTGCTAAATAACAAAAATGCTGCCAGTATAACTTATATGTATTTTATGTTCACAACATAATATAAACTAGTTGTGTAACATCACCTAGACGGAGCCATCATGGCTAATAAAGTATGTATAACACAACATAATAACAAAGTTGTGTTAAATAACAAAAATGCTGCCAGTATAACTTATACATATTTTATGTTCACAACATAATATAAACTAGTTGTGAAACATCACCTAGATGGAGCCATCATGGCTAATAAAGTATTATAAACACAACATAATAACAAAGTTGTGCTAAATAACAAAAATGCTGCCAGTATACCTTATACATATTTTATGTTCACAACATAATATAAACTAGTTGTGAAACATCACCTAGATGGAGCCACCATGGCTAATAAAGTATTATAAACACAACATAATAACAAAGTTGTGTTACATGAAGCTGCTGATGCAATGCTGAATGTCTTGATTTACAAAATATATATTCAGGTTTTCATGTTGTTTACTTTGCTGCTTATGTAATGTATTATCTATTTTCATAATATTTTACAACATTTTCACACATGCCTCATACAAAAGGTCTTATATTGATTGATCTTAAGAGAATAAATCTTTAACAACAAGTAGTACTACAAATAACTGAGTGAATGACCAAAAAAATATCAAAATATGTCACCTCATGAATTTGTCACCTCATGACTACATATTACTCAGCACATACCTGAATATTTAGCTTGCTAAGCTTATAGTATTTAAGAAATAGCAATGTCTTGACAATATCCTGAAGAGATTGTATTTTATTTTCTTAAAAAGATGTCTTTCTACCATAATTCTTTTGTGGCCCAATAAAAACTAGAACTATCGCTGAATGCGATTCATACCCCCACCAATGTCCTTGACAAAGCTGGTACAAGGGTAAGATGGTACAAGGGTAAGATGGGTTCTGCACATTCCCAGTTGGGGTGAACATTTGAGTTAAGTTTGAAGAAAATCCTTACATTAGTATAGAATTTATAGGGCAGACATGACATATTGTCTAGTATTGATTGTAAGTAAATTAAAAGACTTAAAAAGGGGCATAACTTTGCCAAAATGCAATACAGAGTTATGAAACTTGACCTGCATATCTTTTTTGTGATACGTCATATATCTTTTAAGTTTCGGGCAAATAACTGGTAATTTCAGAAATATTCAAAGTACATGTTAAAATTGAAGAACATTTTCTAAGTCAATTTTGACCTTAAAGTGTGACCTTGACCTTAAGCCGGCACAAAGGTAACATGGATTCTGCACATAACCTTGTTGAGTTGAACATTTTAGGAAAGTTTGAAGAAAATTCTTCCATAAGTATAGGATTTATAGAGCGGACACAACATATTGTCTAATAATTGTATGTAAATTTGAAGACTTAAAAAGGGGCATAACTTTGTCAAAATGCAATACAGAGTTATAAAACTTGACCTGCATATCCTAATTGAGACACTTCATATATATTTTAGTTTCAAGCAAATACTTTTTCTAGTTTCAGAAATATTCAAATACATGTTAAAATATAAGAATATTTTCTAAGTCAAATTTTGACCTTCAAGTGTGACCTTGACCTTAAGTCGGCAAAAGAGTAACATGGGTTCTGCACATCCCCTTGTTGAGGTGAACATTTGAGCCAAGATTAAAGAAAATCTTTCTATTAGTGTAGGACTTACAGAGCGAACACGACATAATGTCTAATATTTGATTGTTTGATATTTGACCTTCAATTGTGACCTTGACCTTGAACTGACACATGGGCAACATGGGTTCTGCGTATCCCTTGTTGAGGTGAACATTTCAGCCAAGTTTGAAGAAAATCCTTCAATTGGTACAGGATTTATAGAGCGAACACTATAATGGAGACGGACGGACGGATGGACGGACGGACGGACGGACAATGGACGGACTCCACAAAGCGAATCCATTATAGCCCCCCCCCATTTTGTGGTGGGGGTATAATTATAAGTACATGTAAATGCCTACACAGGTTGTGTTTATTTTGCAGTACGCTTACTGGCCATTTGGGCTGACTGCAACAAGGCATAGGGATAGATAACACCAACCCTGATAATGCTGCATTTGTTTTATAACAAGTACATTACATGTTTAATTTTTTAAAATTTATTGAAACATAGCAGCAAATAGTGAAGATTTTGATCAGACATCTCTGTATGAGCTTGATAATCTGTCTCGACACTATTTGCCTAAGCCTGATCAATTTGTGCTTAGCAGGTTAAGAGTTACAACTTCAAAAATTGGCAGAGTGAGACTACACTGCCATTGTTTTTACTTGTCAAAACTTTTATAGACTCAAACTATCATTTGCATGTTGTGTTCTTATTCCCTTTTTTTGTCTAAACGGGTGGGAATGCAATGCACTGGCAAAAGTCAGTCGGCACCATTGCATTTCTCATGCTTTTGAAACAGTTACTTTCTTACGTTTTCTTTTAGTTGAAGATATAAAGTGACATGTTGTACAAATGTACTATGTGATTGTTGGCCAAAGCTTAAACTTTTTTACACAAATGGTCTGGTTTGTAAATTTGCAGCCTACATTATGTGTTGAGTGTCTGAACAAGCTTTTCAAATAGGCTAAATGCAGTTTATTGGTGAATTGCACCACTAACCCACTGAAGCCTTTGCATAAAAATCAAAAAAGTTCAATGACACACATACACACACACTTAGGTAGGCCTATTTGTAAGATTACTTTAAACATAACCTCAGCAGTGCACATTTAAACAATGTTGGTTGTGTCTGCAATTATAATGACTGGCCCATGATATACAAACACTCTTAAAAATATTTTAGTTCTGGATCAACTTTTACACCAACTTAGCAAAACTCTGTACACAGTTCTGCATAAAGTGACTAGCCAAAAGTTTTACAGACACACCAACCTCCCGTCATAGTACCATGTTTAAATTGTCGGAGGTATCGAAATGTTGGTTGTAATTTGTTTGAGGTACAACATTTCACATGAAGCTAATTACTTTAGTTTCTAGATTTCATTTGGGAAAAAGACAACCACATCAGATGAGTGTTTGGATTGAAAGTTAATTAACTGGTCTACATTGACATGAACTTGTCCTGTTAACTCATAGCCTGCTAAGCAAAAATTAATAAAGCTTAGACAAATAGTGTAGATGATATCAAGATCAGCACGATTCTGCGGGAACTGGCTTATCAGGATCCTTACTATTTGCTGCTGATTATCACCAATAAATGAGAATTTATATTTGTTGTAAAAGGAATATATAGCGTGGTAGGGGTTGGGAGGATGCTGAGCATGTTACGGTGGGCTAACAGTGTAAGAATATACAGCTTTAAGCTCAAGATGATGACAATTGTTGAGGTAATAATAACATGTACTGTTGTATGTTTACCAAACCGACAACATTATTCTAACTAGTCTGACATCACCTTAAATCCTTTTTTCATGCAAATGAATTAAATGATCAAATGAGAATTAATTGTGTCATTTCAGGATATTTTAATCACAAGTGAGGCAGATCTTTAATATGGGGAATAATGGCAAGTTTTGCTTTGCACATTACAAATCAAACCTAAGTCATGCCTGGCTTATTAGCCTACAGGAGTGAGAACCCATTAATAAACTATCTAGCCAAGAGTTATGTCTCTTGTGCTCTGTCCCTAATCACATCAATGCTACCGAAGTTCAAAGCAAATCTTATATAATCTTAATATTTGCCAAGCTATGCCTGGCTGTAAGGGCCAAATAAAGATTTGGAATGGCAGGGGTTAATCGTTTGTGCTCTGCACCAAGTCGATACTTAGTTTTAAATGTGTCCACACAGTAACCTTGTTATGCTAAGAGGGAGTGACACTTCAATGGAATTCATCTTGCCCCAAACTATCCATGTGTCAAGTCTTAAATAAATTCCTTGCAATATAACCTAGTAAAGCAGTGAATCAAATTCAGCAATCAGTGATAATGCACACTAGATATGTTTCTTAAAGCTCTGCACATCACATGGTCAAGTTTATAGAGAATCCCTTGCAAAGTGACCAATCTGAGACTTCGACTGAGGACTAGATATACTTTATGTCAAACACAAAGTCCAATAATGACCCTTTGCATTTTCTATTTAACTAATATATGTTACATTGTACTATCATACCTTTCTTAAATATACATGCATATGCCAACTTGATTGAAAAAAAAAGATCTAGATGAACAAGCATTCACAGGATTTGCTCTTTTTGCCTAGTGAAAAGTCTTGACAAACAAAATGTAATTATTTTCTGTTTAAAGTCATTACTTAACCCTAATATTGCTATTCTTTTCTAGGGATCCACAAAGTCCTTGAATAATTTCAGGTGGCAGGTTTTGCATTTCTTTTTTTTTTTCAATTTGATCTTCCTAATCTTCTTTTGCTATTTCTAATACACTGTAAAATATCGAGGTCCAAGACAATGTTTAGATGTGTTCTGTTTCAATGGCTTATTAGTCCGATTAGCTCAAACAGTTTTAAGTGACTAACTTAGCTCTGTTAGCTTTCTAATATACAGGTAGTGCCTTTTGGTAACATTATTCACATATTTTTTAAATAATCTCACAGTACAGGTCTGATAAGTATCAGACTCACATTAAATATTTGTATTTACTTAATACAGAATTACCAAGGTTTTTTATACTTAGCTCTGTTTGCTATCTAAAATACAGGTAGTCCTTTAAGGTAACATCATCCACATACTATTTTTAAAATAATATCACAGTGACTTTAAATAATTGAGTTTAAATTATCAGGATGTAAAAATAATGTGTTTTTTTATCTGTTTCAAAGATGTCAAACATAATGTCAATGAAAAAACTATAAGCCTTTAATCTATGATACAAAAATGTTTTTGAATAACAACATATCATTAGACCAATAATTTTCAGTCTATTTCTACATGATACAAACGTTTTTAAAGAATGACAGTCAGACTGATCATTTTCAGCCCTTTTCAACTTGATACCGGTGTTTGTAAATAACTTGATATAATATAATACATGTATATAATTAGACTAATTTCAGCCAGTCTCCATGTGATTAAACAATATTTTAAATTATGACAGTAAGGCTCATCAAATTAAGCCTTGTTCAAATTGATACAAAAATGTTTTAAATATTGACATTTCATAAGATAACAGAACCTTTTAAATAAAGCATACTTTAAGACTGATAAATGTAAGCCTTTCTCTACTTGATAAAATGATTTTTTAATTACATTGTAAGACCATTACATATTGGCCTTCCAGTAATTTTATTTATTATACTTAATACAAAGATGTTTTTAAACCATGACATACTGTAAAACTAACAAGTATAAACTTTCTAACATTTATCATTTTGATACAAGACTGATATTTTAAGATTTATATGTATATGGTCACGCTCATTATACATAGCTTTTTAAATGTTGTTTCCTTTTTTTATAGAACTACTGAGAGAGTTTTAATTAATTATAATGATAAATATAATCTCAAAAGGTTTACATGTATATTTCCATAACATAAAACATTTAAAAATGGAAAAGTCATTCATTTGACCATCAGCAATGACATATTGCTATGCATTTTTATAATAAAATTTTACCATTGATACGTACAAAAACTGTCCAGGCTACAAAAAATGTAATACATGCAATATCACAAGCCGAACATCATCAGATATATTTTTAAAAAGGTGGCAGCAAATAAGGTAAGTTAAGAAAACTCACTTTTGTTCACCATCTTTTGTAGCCTACTAGTACTATGTAACATCTTTATTGTTTTTGAAATACATCACAGCGACCAATTATGATTATTATTGGGATGTCCAGCTATTTGAGTGGAGGAAAACCCCAGACAAATGTCTGGGAAGAACCACCAGCGCACCACAGGTCAGAACCATTTTTAATAAAAGAACAATGTTTGCAAATAAGGCTTAAATACTAAATGGTGGCAGTGTCCAAACAATGTCATACATATGCTATGGCAGAAAATGTTTGACTTTTCCAATAACATCTTGACTATCTGAGAGCTTTGCATATATGAAATTTTATCTGTAACTGAACATATAAATTAAAATCTAAAAAATAATATGTTAACAGTGTTTAGAACCCTTTCATGATATGCGTCTCTTGTATAGAGCTTAAAATTATCTACTTAATAAACAAGAATAACCAACTTTGCTCTATGTCTCACAATGCACAGTACATCCTTCTTAAAGGTGGTATCTGACATTTTCTTTCTCTCATGCAACCAAATGGTGCCTGTAAAGAGCCATAAGAAATGCTGATCATAGATGCCTTACATCCATTTGAAAAGTAAAACATAGCACCTCACTTTTCATTACAAAAAAGTATTTCCAAACCACGCTGCACAGTGAGCTATTTTTAAACTAAGAAAACCATGTGACCATTGATTTTTAAGATCGCATTGAGAATCACTCATGTATTCAGCTCTGATGTCGAAATCTATTTTAAATTGAAATCCCCATTTGCTTATTTAGACATTAAGGGATATATTTACGACTTATACTGCCTAATTGTTTCGATGTTTTAAACAGCCTGGACTTAAAGTTAAATCAGGTATTATGTACACATGCCCCAAATCAGGGGTAACATGTTGCAAGATGTATAAGATATAAGCAAACTGTTGGATACCACCTTTAATCAACAATTATCAATTAAGGATATGAGCATATCCAAGCTCTTTTGCTTTACAATACATAGCAAATTATTCAATATTTTCTAAGGTTACAAGCAGGACAAATTTAGCAATTATGTCTATCAATATATAGTGATTTCACAAAAACTGTTTTGTTTACATGGCAAGGAAAAAGAAAATCTTTTCACCATTAGCAATGACAAATTGCCAAGTTTTTATCATGAGCAATTTCCAGAAACATGTTTAAACATCGTCCAGGTTACAATAAATGACATTACCATGGCAAAAGCCAGAAAATCTTTAGAAAAATCCAAATAAAGGTGGCAGCAAATGACTTGGGTAAAATTTAGAAAAATATCTCCAGATTTTTGTTTTTTTCGTCATCTTTTGTAGCCCATTAGGACTTTACAGGACATGGTCATTTTTTTTAACAAATGTTAATAAATAATAGCTTAAATATATATGCCAGCAGCATCCAAACAATGTCATGTGCATGTGTTGGCAGAAAATGCCTGACTTTTTCAATGCCATGATGTTGTGAAAGCTTTGTACATCTGCAATTTTATGTAATTCAACACAAAAAACTAAAATAAAATAATTATATTGGTTTACAGCTTTTTGAGAAACACTTTCATAAAATAGCCTTACTGTATAAAGCATAAAATTATCTGCTTAATTTAAAAGAATTAACAAGCTCTAATGTCTTGCAGGCATTGTGTATCCTTCTTCATTTATAATTATTAATTGCACATGACCATTTCTCAATAAGTTTTAATTAGGGCAATACGTTGCCACCCATTCCATCAAGTTCACCCAAGTTATAAGCCTGACCGACTTAGCTTTATTGTCTCACAATACATTGCGACCCATTCCATCAAGTTTACCCATGTTATAAGCATGACCAACTTTTCTGTATTGTCAAACAATACATTGCGACCCATTCCATCAAGTTTACCCATGTTGTAAGGTTGACTGACTTAGCTTTATTGTCTCACAATACATTGCGACCCATTCCATCAAGTTTACCTATGTTATAAGGTTGACTGACTTAGCTTTATTGTCTCACAATACATTGCGACCCATTCCATCAAGTTTACCCATGTTATAAGCATGACCAACATTTCTGTATTGTCAAACAATACATTGCGACCCATTCCATCAAGTTTACCCATGTTGTAAGGTTGACTGACTTAGCTTTATTGTCTCAATACATTGCGACCCATTCCATCAAGTTTACCCATGTTGTAAGGTTGACCGACTTAGTTTTATTGTCTCACAATACATTGCGACCCATTCCATCAAGTTTACCCATGTTATAAGCATGACCAACATTTCTGTATTGTCAAACAATACATTGCGACCCATTCCATCAAGTTTACCCATGTTGTAAGGTTGACCGACTTAGCTTTATTGTCTCAATACATTATGACCCATTCCATCATGGTCACCCATGTTATAAGCATGACCAACATTTCTGTATTGTCAAACAATACATTGCTACCCATTCCATCAAGTTTACCCATGTTGTAAGGTTGACTGACTTAGCTTTATTGTCTCACAATACATTGTGACCCATTCCATCAAGTTTACCCATGTTGTAAGGTTGACCGACTTAGCTTTATTCCTCACAATACATTGAGACCCATTCCATCAAGTTTACCCAGGTTATAAGGTTGACCGACTTAGCTTTATTGTCTTACAATACATTGTGACCCATTCCATCAAGTTTACCCATGTTGTAAGGTTGAATGACTTAGCTTTATTCGCTCACAATACATTGTGACCCATTCCATCACGTTTACCCATGTTATAGGGTTGACCGACTTAGCTTTATTGTCTCACAATACATTGCTAAAATAGAGCTATAGAGCTTAAAATTATCTACTTAATAAACAAGAATAACCAACTTTGCTCTATGTCTCACAATGCACAGTACATCATTCTTAAAGGTGGTATCTGACATTTTCTTTCTCTCATGCAACCAAATGTTGCCTTTAAAGAGCCATAAGAAATGCTGATCATAGATGCCTTACATCCATATGAAAAGTAAAACATAGCACCTCACTTTTCATTACAAAAAGTATTTCCAAACCACGCTGCACAGTGAGCTATTTTTAAACTAAGAAAACCATGTGACCATTGGTTTTTAAGATTGCATTGATAATCACTCATGTATTCAGCTCTCATGTCGAAATCTTTTTTAAATTGAAATCCCCATTGTGCTTATTTAGACATTAAGTGATATATTAACGACTTATATTGCCTAATTGTTTAGATGTTTTAAACAGCCTGGACTTAAGTTAAATTAGGTATTATGTACACATGCCCCAAATCAGGGGTAACATGTTGCAAGATGTATAAGATATAAGCAAACTGTTGGATACCACCTTTAATCAACAATTATCAATTAAGGATATGAGCATATCCAAGCTCTTTTGTTTTACAATACATAGCAAATTATTCAATATTTACTAATGTTACAAGCAGGACAAATTCAGCAATTATGTCTATCAATATATAGTGATTTCACAAAAACTGCTTTGTTTACATGGCAAGGAAAAAGAAAATATTTTCACCATTAGCAATGACAAATTGCCAAGTTTTTATCATGAGCAATTTCCAGAAACATGTTTAAACATTGTCCAGGTTACAATAAATGACATTACCATGGCAAAAGCCAGAAAATCTTTAGAAAAATCCAAATAAAGGTGGCAGCAAATGACTTGGGTAAAATTAAAAAAAAAAATATCTCCAGATTTTTGTTTTTTTCGTCATCTTTTGTAGCCCATTAGGACTTTACAGGACATGGTCATTTTTTTTTAACAAATGTTGATAAATAATAGCTTAAATATATATGCCAGCAGCATCCAAACAATGTCATGTGCATGTGTTGGCAGAAAATGCCTGACTTTTTCAATGCCATGATGTTGTGAAAGCTTTGTACATCTGCAATTTTATGTAATTCAACACAAAAAACTAAAATAAAATAATTATATTGGTTTACAGCTTTTTGAGAAACACTTTCATAAAATAGCCTTACTGTATAAAGCATAAAATTATCTGCTTAAGTTAAAAGAATTAACAAGCTCTAATGTCTTGCAAGACATTGTGTATCCTTCTTCATTTATAATTATTAATTGCACATGACCATTTCTCAATAAGTTTTAATTAGGGCAATACGTTGCCACCCATTCCATCAAGTTCACCCAAGTTATAATCCTGACCGAATTAGCTTTATTGTCTCACAATACATTGCGACCCATTCCATCATGTTTACCCATGTTATAAGCATGACCAACTTTTCTGTATTGTCAAACAATACATTGTGACCCATTCCATCAAGTTTACCCATGTTGTAAGGTTGACTGACTTAGCTTTATTGTCTCACAATACATTGCAACCCATTCCATCAAGTTTACCCATGTTATAAGGTTGACTGACTTAGCTTTATTGTCTCACAATACATTGCGACCCATTCCATCAAGTTTACCCAAGTTATAAGCATGACAAACATTTCTGTATTGTCTCACAATACATTGCGACCCATTCCATCAAGTTTACCCATGTTGTAGGGTTGACCGACTTAGCTTTATTGTCTCACAATACATTGCGACCCATTCCATCAAGTTTACCCATGTTGTAGGGTTGACCGACTTAGCTGTATTGTCTCACAATACATTGCGACCCATTCCATCAAGTTTACCCATATTGTAGGGTTGACCGACTTAGCTTTATTGTCTCACAATACATTGTGACCCATTCCATCAAGTTTACCCATGTTATAAGCATGACCAACATTTCTGTATTGTCAAACAATACATTGCGACCCATTCCATCAAGTTTACCCATGTTATAAGCATGACCAACATTTCTGTATTGTCAAACAATACATTGCCACACATTCCATCAAGTTAACCCATGTTATAAGGTTGACTGACTTAGCTTTATTGTCTCAATACATTGTGACCCATTCCATCAAGTTTACCCATGTTGTAAGGTTGACTGACTTAGCTTTATTGTCTCACAATACATTGTGACCCATTCGATCAAGTCTACCCATGTTATAGGGTTGACTGACTTAGCTTTATTGTCTCGCAATACATTGCGACCCATTCCATCAAGTTTACCCATGTTGTAGGGTTGACCGACTTAGCTTTATTGTCTCACAATACATTGCGACCCATTCCATCAAGTTTACCCATGTTGTAAGGTTGACCGACTTAGCTTTATTGTCTCACAATACATTGTGACCCATTCCATCATGTTTACCCATGTTATAAGGTTGACTGACTTAGCTTTATTGTCTCACAATACATGCGACCCATTCCATCAAGTTTACCCATGTTGTAAGGTTGACTGACTTAGCTTTATTGTCTCACAATACATTGCAACCCATTTCATCAAGTTTACCCATGTTGTAAGGTTGACCGACTTAGCTTTATTGTCTCACAATACATTGTGACCCATTCCATCAAGTTTACCCATGTTGTAGGGTTGACCAACTTAGCTTTATTGTCTCACAATACATTGCGACCCATTCTATCAAGTTTACCCATGTTATAGGGTTTACTGACTTAGCTTTATTGTCTCACAATACATTGTGACCCATTCCATCAAGTTTACCCATGTTATAGGGTTGACCGACTTAGCATTATTGTCTCACAATACATTGTGACCCATTCCATCAAGTTTACCCATGTTATAAGGTTGACTGACTTAGCTTTATTGTCTCACAATACATTGCGACCCATTCCATCAAGTTAACCCATGTTGTAAGGTTGACCGACTTAGCTTTGTTGTCTCACAATACATTGCGAACCCATTCCATCAAGTTTACCCATGTTAGAAGGTTGACTGACTTAGCTTTATTGTATCACAATACATTGCGACCCATTCCATCAACTTTACCCATGTTGTAAGGTTGACCGACTTAGCTTTATTGTCTCACAATACATTGCGACCCATTCCATCAAGTTTACCCATGTTATAAGCATGACCAACATTTCTGTATTGTCTCACAATACATTGTGACCCATTCCATCAACTTTACCCATGTTGTAAGGTTGACCGACTTAGCTTTATTGTCTCACAATACATTGCGACCCATTCCATCAAGTTTACCCATGTTATAAGCATGACCAACATTTCTGTATTGTCTCACAATACATTGTGACCCATTCCATCAAGTTTACCCATGTTATAGGGTTGACTGACTTAGCTTTATTGTCTCACAATACATTGCGACCCATTCCATCAAGTTTACCCATGTTATAAGCATGACCAACATTTCTGTATTGTCAAACAATACATTGCAACCCATTCCATTAAGTTTACCCATGTTATAGGGTTGACCGACTTAGCTTTATTGTCTCACAATACATTGTGACCCATTCCATCATGGTCACCCATGTTATAAGCATGACCAATACATAATGTGAAACGAAACAGTCCATACTTTGCTGTATTGTCTGACAATATGTAGCATATTGTTCTTAGGTTACTGGTGTGACCAACTTTGCTGTATTGTCTTACAGTATGTAGCATATCGTTATTAGGTTATAGGTGTGACCAACTCTGCTGTGTTGTCTTAAAGTATGTAGCATATTGTCATAGGATGTTATGAGAGTGGCCAACTTGCTGCATTATCTAATGTGTAGCAAATCATTCCTCGAAATTTATGAGCATAACCAACTTTGCTGCAATCGCTTAAGTGTGACATGTAGTATAATTGCTCTTAGAGAGTTGAGAGAATGATATTTTGCTCTTATACCCAGATAATAATCGGTAAAGCCCATGACCAGAAAAGCTCAGTCGCCCAACAATACATTTTGTATTTTTCTTTATCACAATGAATTAGGCTCATTACAGTGAGCAAGAAAGCTTGACAATGTCTAATGATATTGTATTTTTCCTAAAGAATCATTAGTTTAGGTAATGATCTTAGGCCAACTAAGCTTAAATGTCTAACAATAGATAATGTATTTTTCCTAAATAATAATCAAGGTTATAAGCTTGATCAACTAAGATCAAATGTCTAAGAATATAAATCGTATTTTTCCTAAATAATAATCAATAAAAGTTATGATCGTGACCAAAAAAGTTCAAATGTCTAATACAAAGTGTATTTTTCCTAAATAATAATCAATTAAGGTCATAAGCATGACCAACTAAGTTCAAATGTCTAAGAATACATATTGTATTTTTCCTAAATAATTATTAATTCATGTTACGAGAGTGACTATGTAAAAATGTCTAAGAATACAAAGTGTATTTTTCCTAAATAATACAAAGTGTATTTTTCCTAAATTATAATCAATTAATGTTATGAGTGTGACCAACTAAGTTAAAATGTCTAAGAATACATTTTTTTTCTAAATAATAATACAAAGTGTATTTATCAATTAATGTTATGAGCTTGACTAGAAAAGTTCAAATGTCTAATACAAAGTGTATATTTCCTAAATAATAATTCATGTTACGAGCATGACCAACTAAGTTCAAATGTCTAAGAATACATTGAGTATTTTTCTAAATAATAATACAAAGTGTATTTTTCCTAAATAATAATCAATTAAGGTTATGAGCGTGACCAACTAAGATAAAATGTCTAAGAATACATACACAAAATGTATTTTTCCTAAATAATAATACAAAGTGTATTTTTCCTAAAAAATAATCATTTAAGGTTATGAGCGTGACCAAGTAAGTTCAAATATCTAAGAATACATACACAAAGTGTATTTTTCCTAAATAATATTACAAAGTGTATTTTTCCTTGAATAATAATGTTATGAGCGTGACCAACTAAGTTCAAATGTCTAAGAATACATTGGGTATTTTTCCTAAATAATAATACAAAGTGTATTTTTCCTAAATAATAATAAATTATTGTTATAAGTGTGACCAACTAAGTTCAAATGTCTGAGAATACAAAGTGTATTTTTTTAAATAATAATACAAAGTGTATTTTTCCTAAATAATAATCAATTAAGGTTATGAGTGTGACCAACTAAGTTAAAATGTCTAAGAATACATTGTGTATTTTTCTAAATAATAATACAAAGTGTAGTTTTCCTAAATAATAATCAACTAAGGTAATGAGCGTGACCAAGTAAGTTCAAATGTCTAAGAATACATACACAAAGTGTATTTTTCCTAAATAATAATACAAAGTGTATTTTTCCTAAATAATAATCAATTAAGGTTATGAGCGTGACCAAGTAAGTTCAAATGTCTAAGAATACATACACAAAGTGTATTTTTCCTAAATAATATTACAAAGTGTATTTTTCCCTAAATAATAATCAATTAATGTTATAAGCATGACCAAAAAAGTTCAAATGTCTAATACAAAGTTTATTTTTCCTAAATAATAATTCATGTTACGAGCGTGACCAACTAAGTTCAAATGTCTAAGAATACATTATGTATTTTTCCTAAACAACAGTACAAAGTGTATTTTTCCTAAATAATAATCAATTAAGGTTATGAGCATGACCAACTAAGTACAAATGTCTAAGAATACATTGTGTATTTTTCCTAAATAATAATACAAAGTGTATTTTTCCTAAATAATAATCAATTAAGGTTATGACTGTGACCAACTATGTTCAAATGTCTATGAGCATGATAAACTAAGCTCATCTGTTTAACATCATTGTATTTTTTCACAATTACTATCAGTAATGGTTACAAGAATACAAACAAAGCTAACAACATCTAACAATACAGAGCATATCTATTAAACCATGTAAAATACAACTTATCTATCTTGGCAAACAATAATATTCATTTTATGAGTCTTAGTCCTTAAGTTCTTATGTGTAAGAATACATAGCATATCAATTAATGCTATGAGCAAGATCAACTAAGCTTAATGTCTAAAGATACAAACTTTACAATGTGTATCTTTCCTAAACAAAAACCAATTAGGTTATGAGTGTGACCAACTAAGCTCAACTACCTAACATCAGTGTATTTTTCCCAATTATTATCAGTAATGGTTAAAAGAATACAAAGATTGAAAATCTAACAATACAGTGCATATCTATCAGCCATGTAAAATACAATTTATTCATTTTGGCTACAATCTTACTTCGATTCATGAGGTGACATGTGGTACATCTTAATAAATGTCTAGTAATACTTATGAGGTGACAAGTAATAAGACTTAATATTATTGGGCTAACAAGCTATAGCAAATTTGATGAGTACTGAGAAAATAATTGTAGATTAGCATGACTGTAAAGTAAAAAAACAAATATAAACATTCCTAATTGTACAGCATATTCTTTTAAATGCCCAGTATATAATGTTTCAATGTGTAGCATGTTATGCAGGTTTTAACACCAATACTTGTATATCTTCATACTTTAGGTATTACAATAAAATAAATACAATTCTACATGAGGCCATGTTCAGAGTGATGAATATATACAGTGTATGGAGAAGCCATTATACAATATCTCCAGATCAGCCTTTGCATTAAGTGTGTTTTGTACACTATTTGACTGTCATCTTATAAAATCACGTGACCCTCAGCATGAGGAATGGGTTATCAGACTTACGAAAAATCTGGAATAAAGTGTAAAAAAGGCCTTTTGTCTGAACATTTTGTGGATCAACTGTGTTATAAAGGTACTAGCTTCATGTTTCCAAAGGAAAATATGCATAAAAAAGCTTAAAAGGGAAGGAAAAGGAAAATAATTTCACCTTTATTGGACTCTAATAATAGTGTTACACACTCAGTTACATGGTTTGGTAATACAAAGTAGAGTGCAGAAAACTGACTTGATGTGTTGCACAAGGCGCGTCTAGAGGACATAGACAATGTCCATAAATTGGACAACCAGAACTGTTTATATTTGACACACCAACAATAACACACATAGTAGGTAGGAACTCTATGAATTATATAAACAATATGAACATGAACACTATGAATAATATGAGTAAATCCAATTTTCCACCATTTGCAGGGCAATACGCACAAGCAATGCAGGGATTATATCAATTCCCACAACAAAGTAGCCCAACCCCACCATGGGTTATAGTACTTATGAGACAAATTTAAGCAATCAGCCAGAAAGTCAACAAAATAGATAGCATTGAGCAAACTGTTAATTCTGTTAACAAAAGATGATCTGTAGTAGTGTGGTTTTCGAAGTGTATGGACCTGTTTACATGGGTTTAAACTGTCAGTTACAGTATAAGTTTTAGTGCAGTTTAAAACACACATGGTGCACAAGATTTTTTACCTTACTGGAAAATTTTCAGTTACTCGCTATACAGGCAGGGGTAAGTGTAATCTTGTAACCTTAGCGTGGTTGCTTCTTGCCACATTTCTTATTGTTGGTAAATGTAGTTTTCATTTAGTCTTCATTTACAGTTAATTGTTATTTAATAAAATATACTGTCATCTTTTATTCTTTGACTATCAACGGAATTGTGTTCTTAGTGAGTTGGTTCTATATAATGTACATGTATATAATACCGCATATATAAACAAATAAGAAAAGTAGAAAGTAAGTCGGAAAACTTGTACTATGAGAACATTGTGTTGGAAAATATTCTGGTATGTCGTGTAGTGACTTTTGTGGATAGTAGATACTACAGTGTATTCATTTGGAAAAGGACCCCGATCCAACACTACATGAGTGGAAGTTTCTTTTACCATGGCTAGCAATACTGATTCTAATAATACTCTTAATACAATGCCCGCAAGTAGTATTGCTGATACCACTATAGGCGCTGCTGCTATCGGCGGTTATGCTATGGAGCATGAAACCAATGCAGAGTCAAAATGGCTGGAAGGAAGTTACCAAAGTATATAAGCGTATCCTTTATCATTACGTTAGCAATAACATGGACAGAGATGGAAGTAAGTAAGGTGTATACTTGGATGGTCGTGAGACTATAATCGAAGACTTCAGGGCCCAGTTCGTTCCTTAGGACAATTGCCGAATGACAATGCATTAGAATGTACTGTCGCCATGCGTTTAACCAATCTTGCGTTTATTATTAGAATGACTTTTCTTTCCTTTAACATTGAAATGACCGACATGTTTTTAACTTACGACTATTGCATCAAGTGACATGCAGATCGCACGTATGAAAGAGGCATTTCATGTTACGAGACCCATAGTCTCTGTAAGAGACGTGTGTTTATTTGATATTCTTTTATATTGTGTGAATGTCAACATCAAGAATTGATGGACTCCTTTTCATAGACATGCTGTTGATTTTTTTCATGTTTAAGCTGAATGTTATGTATTCATGTTAATATAATTCATTAATATTTGAGTTATTGTACATGCATGTCATACATGTTTAATTATATTTAATAGTGTTTAAAAGTGTAGTAACATGTATCTATGTATATTTTGATATTATAATGCATGCCGTATGTTTCAGAACGAAAACGAAAAATATTCATCTTGAATAAATACATGGAAAAGTTAACAACAGTTTGTTTTTGGACTCACCCCAGCGACTAACGGGATGGGATGGGATGGGATGAGCCGGCAATTTGCCGATAGTGCGCAGCGACATTTCTATCATTATAGCACAGGGGCACTTATGAGGTGCCCAGGGACTGAACCCGGCCGGTCCATTATACTGACACCGACGAGTCAGGCGTAATGCTGTCCCCTTAGCCCCGAGCGTTAGGAGGGAAGCCACTACTACCAACTTTAAAGTCTTTGGTTAGACCCGGCCGGGGTTCGAACCCACGACCTTCTGATCCGCAAGCCGACGCTCTTCCATCTGAGCTATTGCGGCCGGTTCAGCGACTAACGTATCTGATCTTGAAAAAAATGTTAGTGATATTGACCGCCGAGTAAATGAAGCTGAAACATCACTATCATTCATTGGAGAGAAGTATGACATACAAGCAAAACATGAAAATATACGAATCTATTGAACAATCGATGATCAATATAAAATAACACACAGATTTCAGAACAAAGGCACTTGACAGTGAATACTGAAGTAAGAGGGATTATATATGTATTTATTATCAAGGTTTGAACAGTAACTTGTTTGACTGGTTTTCGACAGTAAGCTACCGCTTTGCAATAATGTGTATGAGTTTTCTTGGTGTAGTAGGTTTGTAAGATTGGTCATTCGACGAACAACCAGGCTAGGGGGCAGTCAAAGCGTAATAATTTAAATACTACACAGTTTTTTTACATTGACTTGATTTAATTTGAGTGTAGTTTACTCATTTTGTTTTTGCTTTGTGCACATTTTGTTTTTTTATTGCGATTGACTCCGGCGCCGGAGGTTTTCAGTACTGGAAAAACATGCAGGACAGGAGAGTGGCTCAGCTGCCACATGGTCAAAGTGAAGGTAGACCCTCAGGGGATAGGAATGGAGAACTATTTGAAGCTTTTGGGCAGTTCAAAAACTACTTCAACTCACAATTAAGTTCTCTCAAGAAAGAGTTATGCCAGCAAAAACCTGTTATGAAGTTGGATATTCTAACATTCAAAAGTGCTTTATGTAACGTACAATATACATTCAATGCGTGTTTTGCTCGACTCTGTTGTGAACTGCGACAGCCCCAGTCTTGCCAAGGTAAAGTGCAAAGAAGGTTTAAAGAAATTACATGGTGCACGAGATTTTTTACCTTACTGGAAAGAAATTAGAGGGCTTGCAGATTCCTTCTCAGGGGGCTAGGCCACTGTATCAGAATATAAAAAACCTACTTTAGGTTCTGATAGTGAGGACGAAAAGGGAATTAGCAATGCTGAGGTTAGGGCAGTGAAAAAGTTAAAGGCTAATTTTTCACCGAGTTCTGTGAATTCTTTTTCCGTGCTGCATGCTATTATGAGAGCGGAGACTGCCATGGCGCCAGGGCCTCCCGCACAGCAGCTGTACGTCAGGCCAGTCTTCCCTATTCCTCCCTTGGCTGTGGGATTTAATCGCGGGCTGCTTTTTCTGCCCTGTCCTACCAGAGCAAGTGCTACCGCCATGTGCTTCACCTGCGGACTCCAGGGTATTTATGCCGCCAATGCGTGTTGTTTAGCAGGGTGCAGCAAGACCTTGGGGTCAAGGCAGAGCCTTCAGAGGGAGCTAATAAGCCCAGTCAATGATAAGTATTTTGAAGATTTATCTCATATTGACTCACATTGCATTCCACATGTTGTTAGTCCGCTAAGTGTGTCTTAATTCTATTGACAAGAAAAGACTGATTTGGGATCTGAGGATTGTTAACAAGCATAATTGGAAAGAGAAAATGACATTTGAGGATTGGAAATTGAAAATGAATACATTAAAGATGGGGAAGTAACAAGTTAACAATGCAGCTTGTAACTATAACTGTAACAGACAACAAGGTAGAAAGTAAAATAGCAGATAGTCTAGTTCCCATCAGAATAACAGTTCATTACTGTCAAATATTTTATGTGATGAATCCACAGTTGAAGTGTGTTTAGTTCCCAGAATAGTCATCTTTTTTTAAATATTTATTTTTTTTTGTTTTAATTTTGATCTGTCTAAAGGCTCTTATCATACTGATATTTTTAGAGAGCAACAGACATATTTAGGCTTTACATTCAAGGGAAAATACTGTGTTCCGTTTGGCCTGAGTTGTGCCCCTTTTTGTATTGTTAAGTGGTTTAGAGAAATAGTTAAATATTGGCACTACCACGGTAATAAGATTGTTATGTTTTGGAGGTCGGATGGGGTACAATTTCCAGTTTGGAGAACACACGTGTTGACGCACTGTTAGTGAGGAATAGTTTACAGCAAGCATAGTGTAACAATGATAAGTCTATTTAGGCCCATGTTCAGAGAATTGAATGGATAGGTTTTATTTGGGACAGCGTACGATTAACTATTGAAATCCCAGATAGACGATTCAATTGGCTGG
This sequence comes from Sinonovacula constricta, assembly GCA_007844125.1. NCBI lineage: Eukaryota > Metazoa > Mollusca > Bivalvia > Cardiida > Solecurtidae > Sinonovacula > Sinonovacula constricta. Next base: position 18,341,582 of record CM017565.1, read on the forward strand.
TGCCCCCTATCAATTTAGTTGGCAGGACAATGGTGCATCAGTAAGAATGTAATGCGCATGGAGTTCTAGTTGTCCCCTTCTGGCCCAGTGGAGCTTTCTGGCCTTTGGTGTTTGATGCTAACTGATCAAAAAAGGAGTTTGTGAAAGAGTATTTGGTATTTGACAAAGGACAACATATTTTTGCGAACAATAGCAATGCTGTCTTCAGCTCTAGATGATTTTCCAGCAAAGTACTTGCTGTTCGTATGATATAATCAAGAAAGCTCACATATCTACTGGTCATGGTGGCCATGACAGAATGTTAAAACACATCAAGGAAAAGTATGCCAACATAACAAAGACTCCCTTGAATTGTTCAAGTCCTATTGTGTTGTTTGTCAAGAGAAAAGAAAACGTCAGAAGAACAAGGGTGGTGTTGTTGAACCTATCCTATCTAGTGAGTTTAATTCTCGTGCCCAGGTTGACCTAATTGACATGCAGTCTCTACCTCAAGGACAGTATAAATAGATTATGGTTTATCAGTGTCATCTTACGAAGTTTGTGATCCTACACTCCTTAACATCGAAAGGAGCAGCAGAAGTAGCCTATCAGCTACTATATATTTTCCTTCTCTTCGGCGCCTCCCCCATTCTACAGAGTGACAATGGTTCTGAATTCATCGCACAGGTTATCACTGAGCTGAAAGAGTTGTGGCCGCAGCACCTTATGGTTCATGGAAAACCAAGACATACCCAAAGCCAGAGCTCAGTAGAGAGAGCAAATAGTGACATTAACGACATTCTGGTAGCCTGGAGGAGTGAAAACAACACCAACGACTGGACAGTCGGCCTGAAGTTCACACAACAACAGAAAAACTGTTCACACCATGCTGGTATAACCAGACACCTTACAAGGCACTTCTGTACAATCCAAAAGTGGGACTAACATCTTCAAATCTGCCAAGTGAGATTCTGGAACGACTACAGTTTGAAGATGATCTCCTAGCTATCTGTGGCCACCAGAATACATCTACTAAAACCAACGAGCCACAACCTAAACCTCCTAGAACCGACAAACCCAACCTACACCTGCTAGAACCGACAAGCTACAACCAACATCTGCTAGAACCGACGAGCCACAATCTACACCTGCTAGAAACGATGAGCCACAACCAGTGCCTGCAGCTGATTCCAACTTGGCTCAACGGCACGAAACAATACTCCAGCAGAGAAAGAGGGCTCGTGATTTTCAGTTGTCGCAAGCTGAGAAAATGGTCAAAAGATCACGTGTAGATCTAAAGTCTGGCGAAGTAGGAGACAATGTTGCTATTACTATACCTATGGTTGACAGAGGAAGAGGTGACCCACGAAACATTCTTGGTGTAATTCTGGATTGTGATGAACACATATGTACACTATTGCTGTCAAGTCTGGAATAATAAGTTCCAAATACGCAAGGAATCAATTTGATCTACGTCCACAAAAGCTGCTGACTAATTGTGATGTTAACATGGAATGTACAGTGACACTTCGCCAAGCTGTGAAAGCAACAACATCAGGCGGTCAAGGGTTTTTTCGATGCGATTGTGCAAATGGTAAAAAACAATGTCAAACCAACAGATGTGTTTTAAGGCTGGTAAAATGTGTAACAGCAGATGCCACAACAGTCTCACATGTGAGAATAATTAGAACAATGTATGTGAATTAAACATGAACATTTTGTGTGGTGTTGAAAATGTACATTTCAGTCTGATAATGGTATGTTGCTGACATTGTGTTTTTATATGTGAAATTATAGTAGGAAATTGAATATCTCATTATATTATCTGGATCACTCATGGCAGATACAACTGATCATTTGATGAGCTTACATAATGTGCTTTATTATGCTAATTGTTTTATCCTTATATTCAGAGCTTTAATAAAAATTAAAGATGGTGTAAACTTCAGTCTTTGTATTTTGTTTTAAAAGCTTGTTTCTTGGTTTAGCCATTTCATGAAATGACTAAAGCAAATTTTTAGCTATTTCATGAAATGGCTGAAATATTTAGCCGTTTCATGAAACGGCTGAGTAAATTAGTCATTTCACGAAAAGGCTAAAAATTTTAGCCATTTCATGAAACGGCTGATTTCGCAGGTTGGCTGTAATATATACATGAGGATATGTTTTGTAACTGAATGATGATTAATTTCGCTATGCGTACGAGCGTCTTTATTGCTTTAAATGATATAATTGCTGGAGAATGTAAAATTACATCAATTTATGTCTATTTACAAACTTTAAAAATACTACTTTACATTATTATGGTGTTTTTAACCTAATATAAATTTATATAGATTTTTCTTTTTTATACATTTATACATTTGACAGATGCCTTTAAGATGGGTCAATTGAAACTTAGAGAAAACCTTCCGACAGAGTTGTTAAATACACATGAAGATTTGAAGGAAATGGTTAAAATGTCGAAGGCCAAAACTACTTATTAACAGTACAACACTTACTTTAAGTCTTTTAGCTCACGGTGCATGAAATATGAAATTTGTTTGCTACCTTCTACAGACTATCATATAAGTTTGTATCTTACTTTGCTTAAATTAACAAAGCCGTGAGCATCTAAAATTAATGCTATTGTTTATGGGATTTCGTGGGCACATTAAATAGCAACTTACTATGATTTCTGCTCCTTAGATTTAGTAACATTTGCTAAAATGGATTAATTAGAAACAATGCTAAACCAGTAGCAAAAAAAGTGCTATTATTGTTGAGGATTAAACAAAATTTTAAAATTGGTAATTCTTAACTCACTTTTAGATTTACGTTTTTTTACCATGTGCTTGTTAAGTTTTTCTGGATTTTTAAGGTTTAATGAACTGGTTCCTATTAAAAGATCTGATCTTGTATTGATGGACGATTGCGCCAAAGGTAACATTCGCAAAAGTAAAACTGATCAACTTCGAAAAGGTGATCATATGTTCATTTGTAAAACTGACACCGATTTGTGTCCGGTGAAGTTTTTAAAGAAATATATCTATGCCGCAAGTATTTCAAACTTTTCTAGAGAGTTTTTGTTCAGGAACATACAGTTCTGTTAAAAAAGATAAAGAAGTTTTAACTGGACGGAAACCTATGACATATTGCAGAGCAAGAGAAATGTTGCTACAGAAACTTACAGTTATTGGTCTTAAATCAGAACAGTTCGGCTTACACTTATTTCATTCAGGGGGAGCAACTGCAGCAGCTAATAGTGGCTGATCGATTTTTTAAAAAAACATGGAAGGTGGAAATTGGAAAAGGCCAAGGATGGCTTTGTTAGAGATTCGGCTGAAAGCATGAAATACGTGTCTTCTCATTTGGGCATATAATAAGCTAGTTGATAATGGGTTTTTTATATTTGAGGGTGTGTGTGTATTTATGTCCAGTGGTTTGTTGTTTTTATCAATGCCTTTATATCATATAGAATGTTTAGAAACTGCTGATTTACTGTCAATAAATTACCCTGCTTGCTGGGACACATAAACTAAGTTAGTTTTATTCTTATGGCTAGATGATAAATATTTTATGTTTGGCATGAAATGAAATAAACAGGCAACTGATGAAATATTACACCGTATTTAACACGGACTTTACAGTACGTAAAGCTTTAGTAAGAAAAACTTAATAGACCTAGATGCATCATCATTCACATTTCACTGTGCACATCACCTTGGAGGATACAGAACTAAACCTAACCAACCTCGACTAATCCCAGTTAAAGTCAACTATTACCAACAGAGAGAAAAAGTCAGATTTAGCATTTCAAAAATGTGCAGACCTGAAAAAAAAATCAAATACAGGCGTATCAGTTCAGCTTCTGAAGGAATGATGGGAAGCTTGCCAAAAGTTGTCAACAGTTTATGCAGCAGACAAGGTTAAAGGGAACAGTGAAATTCATAGGGGGAAATCTCCACATAAATGGCACAATGTAATACAGATAATCAACAAAAAAAGGACGTCATGAAGATCTTAGCATCATATGTTGGAACATCAATGGTTTATCCAGGAAGATTTGTGACCACATGAGGTAACAGTATTAATTGATACCTGGATTTTAAAGAACACTTAATATAATTTAGAAATTAATGGATACAAAGCACATCATGTATGGTGATAAATTACCATATACCAACAGAGGACGTTATTCAGGGGGTATATGTATCTATATTAAATATAAAATTAGTTATACCGGTAAAATAAGTATAGGTGATTCCAAAAAATTATATTATTATTATATACCAACAAGTAGATGAAGATAGATTTGGTGCACGTTTGCCGATACTGTGCAGCGAGATTTCTATCATTATAGCACAGGGGCACTAATGAGGTGCCCAGGGACTGAATCCGGCTGGTCCATAATTCTGACACTGATGAGTCAGGCATAATGCTATCCCCTTAGCCCCATGCTTTAGGAGGGAAGCTATTACTACCAACTTTTAAAGTATTTGGTTTGACCCGGCTGGGGTTTGAACCTGTGACTTCCCGATTTGCAAGACAACGCTCTATACCACTTGAGCTATTGCGGCCGGTTTGAGTAAACAAGAATTCAGTTGAAGAGAGTTATGGAAAAATTTAAACTTGTGAAAATAAACTAATCTTATTATTTGTAATGGTAGATTACAAACAATGATGTGGAAGAGCTCACATTTATAAATCATAATTCAAACTCAGTATTGGAGTATGGTTTAACAAACTATAATGATTTTATACATTTTTCTCCATTTTATATAGAACCACCAAGCGACCTATCCAACCATTCGACGATTTATTTTTTGTAAACAATGTGAATGCCTCTTGGAGTCATGTGACAAATAATATAGTGGCGAACCATATATAGAATGGAATCACTCAAGAGTGGATTAATTCAGTAATAGGTTATCGAGTAAATACCTTGAATTAAACCATATCACAGAATCAATAAAAATAAAAATTATAAATGAAACATTGCGCTCTTTTACAAATCTTTTATGGTTAAACGCTTTACTTCAGTTTGGTAAATATAAAAAAATCTAGAAAAAATGCACCAAATCATAAAAGAATGCTATGGTTTAACACCGACTTATCAATTCAATAAATCAAGAAACCAGTACTTGAGGTTAAGAAATATGGAAAATAAAATCGATTCCTGTTTTAAAAAGTTTTGTAAAAATTAAGCGCATTAAAAAAAAATGATTGAAAAGGTCTGAAGAGTCCGAATAGCATCCCTTGCAAAATATGACCCCAAATCATGTTGGAAAAAGATTAAAACCTAGTATCATCCTTAATCAAAAGACACTACATGTGTTCCAATAAACAAATAATTCGAACATATTAACAGATTATATGGGGTGCACCAATTATTTATTTATTTAATAAAGTCTTTCCAGATGATTAATCAGAAGGAGTACTTATACCTATAGATAGTTTCCATGTGATATCATAGGCACTGATAAGACAGTTTAAGGCAGCCATCGTTGAAGGCAGAAGCTAATGCTGGCCAAAATCTGGAAATATGTGCTGTATTAAACTGACCACTATGTATTTTTTTTTCAGTCGATTTTATTGAATTTTATATCAAATTTAAAAGCTTTTATGAATTATTTTAAATATCAAAACTATATTTTGATAGTTTAAAAGGTAAAAAAAATACAATCAAAATGATAGACTGTTCATTTTGTTTAAGGGTGAGCCAATAATTTTATTTATGTCTGTATCAATTCCTTGTGCATTTAGCAATTTTAAAAATATTGTATTTCCAATGGTGTATAGCTTTAAATTTTTGAACCACAAATGAAGAAAATACAAGAAAATAAACTTTATGCCTCTATACAATTCATCTGAAAATCCTTTATAGTTGCGCCATCAAAGATGCCTGCCAAGATAAGGGATCTTCACTGACGTGGAAACTATATTTAAAGGTGGTATCATGACACCAAGAACTTTAGAGCCATTACATTAAATAATAGTCAAACAAAAATATACTCTTTAACTTCTAGTTAAAAGAATAACTAAATAGTCAAATAATTAAAAAATTAACGATAATCAGTTTGGACTGAAGCTGACTGTAAATAAAACTTAAAATATGAGTTTTGAGAAGGGTCGTTACACAAATTATGATTTCTAAATAAAAATTAGAAATTGTAAAATCATTCAAATATCTAGGCTTTTATTTACATAAAAATGGAAAATGGAACGTAACAAAGAAAAATTTCTAAACATGCTGCTTATTTATTTATTATCAAGTTGAATTACCAGTTTCGCAAAAGAGTGAACCCTTTGATTCTCTGATAGGATCGACCCTCAACTATAGCACTGAGACTTGGGGTGCAGTTAATAATAGAACCAGTTATAGAAAAAAAAAACACTAAATTTTGCAGAAAAATGCGGGGTGTTAACATATCTACCAATTGAGAAGCTCTTTACGGCAAAATTTAAAGGATGCCCTTGTATATACATCAAAAACCTATAATAAAGGTGTATACATAAATATATATTTGACCACATATTGAGTGTCCATTGCAGGACTTTCAGAAGCTGCACATACAGAGGCAATTTTCTAGGATGCAGGGAATGATCATTGTTTAGGCAGGCAAGGCCAGTGGCATTGCCATGTGCCAATTGCCAAAGCAAGAGGCCCATCAAGAGCATGCTTTCATAACCCCTTCTATACCACACTAAACCCATCACCCCCATCCAACACACCAACCCTCCACCCATCACCCCAACCCTCCACCATCACCCCTACCCCTCCACCCATCACCCCTACCCCTTCACCCCTACCCCCTCCATCCAACACCCCACCCCACCCAACCCCTCCACCCATCACCCCATCCAATACCCCAACCCTCCACCAAACCATCCAACACCCCCACCCATCCAACACCCCCACCCTCTATCCATCACCCATCACTCCATCCTCTCCATAAACCCTTCCCTTCTTTCACCAAAATTAAAGAGGACAAACAAAGATGAGGTAAGGCTGAGGTATGAATACGGAAAGAAGAAAAAGTAGATAAGTGAATATTTAGAGGGAATGATTGAAGGTGGTATCAGACACACTTTGTATCAGAAATAAAAATATTTAGAAAAATGTCAGATCCAGATTTTAGTTTTCAACTGTGGTTGAAACATTTTTGGGGTAGGGAGAAGGTGGGCAGAGTGTCTTACACCAGCTCTCCAAGAAACTGTTCAGCAGATAAGTGCTAGACAGATAGTACACTTTCAGTGCTGGCAATGCATTCTTGGTCTACTGTGACCTCTGCAGCCAGGAAGTGCCAAAGCTAGTGAATGTGTTGATATCGAGGTGGCACATTCAACATGCCCATACAAGCTCAATTGAAGTGAGTGTAGGACAGTGGTGACCTCATGCAGTTTGGCAGAGGAAACTTGATGTGAGGTTTGACACCACAGATCCATCATGTTCTTTCACCATGCAATAGGGCAGTGTGGATGCAAACCGTGAACGCCTTAGCTCGAGTCATGAGAGATAGTGCTTGATATAAGGGTAGGCAGGAGTTTCTTGAAATTGCTCCAGGCTGTTCTATACCTGGTTAACTCACAGCCTCCACTGGCACCTATCATATCACCAAGATAAACTTAGTTTGACTTTGAGCAAAGTTCCATTCACATCCACCAGAGTGACTGGTCTCCCATGAATTGGATGCCTGGTTGTGACATCTTTGCCATTCAAAGTCTGGGATGGCAAAAAGCTTGCCTTTGATGCCACTACACATTTTGAACACCCATACATTGCACCAAGAGTACTCAATGAGTTTACTCCAACCCCACTCTGATACACAGTGCATGGAAAGAATGTCTTAAAGAAGGTCAAGTCCAAAGCCAGAGACAATGAACTTTGTCTTCTTCATTCGACTCTTAAGACACTTGTCTTCCAAGCCCTCCTACCATGCCTTCAGCTTAATGGTACATTTTTCCAGGAGTCGGCTATGACCATAAGATCATCAGCATATTGAAGCTCACAAGGCAAGCTAGTGAGAGACGGTGCCTTCATCTCATAGATGAAAAGCAGCGTGCTGAAAACAGAGCTTCCATCACTAGAATGAAAAGCAGTGGGCTGAAGACGGAGCCTTGATAGACACTTATTTCCACACCAAATTCACCAAGATCTATGTTGTGTCATTAAACACTAAAACATGATCCGTTGATATGCATCACAGCTCTTTTTAGAAACAGAGCAAAGAATAACAAACACATCCATCTTAGCCTGGTTATCTACTAACTGATCCACTGAATTAAGTTGCATGAAGAGCTGGTATAACACATTCTAGCCACTTGCTGTCTACCCCAGAAACTGACCCAACATCAGAAGAAAACAACAAGATATTGGTGGAACTGATGGATGCTCCCTGGGGATTTACTGGGTCACATGAAAATATACTCTATGTAGCTAAATCAAAGGGCTATACCTGTCGCTTGTTGCTGTGCTTATATTATGAAATCTCCACTAACATGGTATGCTTCTTATACATAGTTTTGTTGAATGTAGCAAATGGATGCTAAAAAATGTCATGATTTTCAAAGTTTATTATCTAGCCATGTACGAAAATGGCCACACCCCTGGCGGCCATGTGTTTGGGCAGATCATATTTGTAGAAACTAAGAAATATCCAACTTGCGGTAAAAGGTTAACTAGACAGATGGACCGACCAATTACTAGATGCCAAGGACATAAAAAATAAAGCAATAAAAGAGTATGTGAGGGTATGAGTCTCCTTCAGGGCAAAAACTTTTATCTTCCTTTACCCCCTACAAACAACCCCCTTAAACTTTGCATTCTCCCAACACCTTCCCTCCCCAACATGAAGCACCCTCATTATCTTCCACCCTGTTCTCCCCAAATCCTCCCTCCCCCACCTGCAAACAACCATCCCCAACTTATAAACAACTCCTTAACTTCTACCCCATTCTCCCCCACCTTTCATTCCCACCTACAAACAAACTTTTTAACTTCTACCCCATTCTCCTAACACCTTCCATTGCCCACCTACAAACAACCCCTTCTATCCCATTCTCCATCACCTTCCATTCCCTACCTACAAATAACCCATTTACTTCTACCCCATTCTCCCCCACCTTCCATTCCCAATCATACATATACACACATACCATAATCACACACATCTACAAATCACAGCAATCATACCCATCCACCATATCCCAACAATCACACACATACACACATACCACAACACATACCCCAACACTCATACCCCAACGCTCATACCCAAACACACATACATACCCCTAGATACACCCCCATCCCCCCCACACATACCCCTACCCACATCCCCCCACACACAATCCCTCCACACACACACATACCCCCCCCACACACACACACCTCACACACACACACCCTCCACACACACACATACCCCACCCCACACACCTCTCACACACACACACCCTCCACACACACACACACCCTCCACACACACATACCCCCTCCACACACACTCCCTCTAATACACCTCCACACACCTACTCAACCCAAGCACACTCCCAACAGATCACTCCCACCATGGCTGGCACTCGACATGACACTGCCTAAACCCACCCACAATGACCACCCCTAGCATCCCAGAGCTCTGCATGTTCAACCTCTGAAAGTTCAAATGGACAGTCAAGATGTGATCAAGTATAAATTCATGTAACCAACACTGCTTCTTAAATTTGAAGCAAAATCTGCCTCATTCCTAGAATGAAGTTAGCACCCCTTAATATAGCAATCTACATCAAATGTACGGTACTTAAAACTTGTCATTAAACCTAAGTGATCTTAGTCGTCTACATTAAAAAGTACATTTTCTTCCTAAATATTCCAATCATAATAGGTAATGAAAGAATGACAAAAACTTCAGAAAAATCTGCACATTTAAAGCGAGTGTAGTTAAGTATCAGCAGAAATACAAGGTGTCTAAGGTGCATATTGCACCGAATTAAATAAGACTTCCCAAAGAAAGATACTGTCATGTACTGGGAGTCTACATAATGAATGGTTGATTCTGTCACCAAAAGCAAAAATAAAACTTTCAAAAAAGTCTTTTATAACTATATCAAAATACATTTTGTATTAAGATGTATACTAAGATACTAATCGTATTAGTATTATATCATGTATTTTTAAAATTGTTGTCTTTATGTTCATATTCAAATGTAAAACAAGTTATTTATCAAGAGTAAGAAAGGGCATTTATTAACGAAAAATGTATAGTTATTTATCATTTGTATACGTTCAGATGGAAACAACAAATTTTTAATTTGTCAAATCTTCTGGCAAAAAAGAAATAAAATTAAAAAAACTAAAGTCTTCAAACCTTCAGTTAACTCTTGCAGGAAATAACTTTATACAAAATCTTTAGTTGGACATCGTAACACAACGTAATAAAACGTCAGATCTTAGTCTTCCAACTAGAGGAGAGGGGATTGGAGCTGCATATACAGCCTCTCATAAAGGAACTTTGAAATATGTGGGAACCGAAGATTTTTTAACTAAAGATATTGGCAAAGGAAATTAATGAAATGATTGCTTTTGTAAGGGAAGATTCCAGAACTGAAGATTCTAAAACTAAACTTTTGAAATGAACATTTTTTAATTAGATTAAAGAAGCTGAATCTTCATTGAAACGGCTTGTGGATCGGGAGGTCGTGGGTTCAAACCCCAGCCGGGTCAAACCAAAGACTTTAATGTTGGTAGTAGTGGCTTCCCTCCTAACGCTCGGGGCTAAGGGGACAGCATAATGCCGACTCGTCGGTGTCAGTATAATGGACCGGCCGGGTTCAGTAATTGGGCACCTCATAAGTGCCCCTGTGCTATAATGTTAGAAATGTCGCTGCACAGTATCGGCATAAATGCCAGCAAATCCCTTCATTTAGATATTTTTATGTTTTATAGAAAATATATTTTCTCCTTTGTATAAAAATATCTTATGGTTATAAGTGGAGAAATTATTTGTAAGTATATTTATTTATTTTACAAGGAGAAGACAATGTGCAGTTTTATTTGAATTTTTTGGGATAATTAATAATTATTTGATGGGAAAACTATATGGATATGCAGCCATATTTTCTAAGTCCAACTTTGGGTCATATTTCTACCAAATTCTACTTAGAACTATCAAACTTGATTAAATCCCTATGTACCTTAATGCAATCTATCGACTGATTATTGACAGAAAAGCTGGATTGCAAAACAAACTTTAACTACAATGTAGAGTTTTTCACCAAAAGTTTTAGAGTTGAACCAGGGCCATATTTCTCACTAAAACCAATATGAAACTATAATATCAATAGGTATGACCAATAGAAAGATGAATACAAAATTTTTTTTCAATCCATTAACTGGTTTTTATGATAAAATCTTGATTGCAGTTGCACACTTAACTTCAGCATTATAGCTATGCTGATGCCAACAGGCATGCAGATGCCAACATTTCAGATTCAGATAAACTGGATATTTCTTTTTAAGAATACTCCCATAGGGAATTATGTCTCTAATGTCTCACAACTAAAGTCGCCGTTTGGCTTCTACATCATTTAGGGACAGGAACAGGAGACTAGTAAATAATAACACCGAAAATCAAGATGAAAAATTGACCACCGCAGCCGAGAATCGGGCCATGGGCCTCTTGATTACCGGTCAAGCCCGCTACCACTACACAACAGCGACAATGTCAAATCTTTCATGTTAATTATATATATACATAGGATATGACGTTGCTACTTCAGAATGCTCCCATAGGGAATTACATCTCTAATGACTCACAAATAAAGTCGCCATTTGGCTTCTACATCATTTGGGACAGGAGACTGGTTAATATTAACACTGAAAGTCAACCTACAAATTTGACCGCCGTAGCCGAGAATCGAACCACAGGCCTCTTGATTACTGGTCAAGTGGTAAAGTGGTAGCGTGCATGACCAGTAATCAAGTGGCCCACGGTTAGATTCTCAGCTGTGGCGTTCAATTTTTCATGTTGATTTATGGTGTTATTAATAATTAGTCTCCTCTCCCAAATGATGTAGAATCCAAACGGCAACTTTATTTGTGAGACGTTAGAGACATAATTCTCTATGGGAGCATTCTAAAGAAGGAACGTCATATCCTATGTATATGTAATTAACATGAAAGATTTGACATGGCCGCTGTGGTGTAGTGGTAGTGCGCTTGACCGGTAATCAAGAGGCCTACGGTTCAATTCCTGGCTGTGGCAGTCAATTTTTCATGTTGATTTTCGGTTTTATATTATTTCTTTTCAACTTTTCATTCACAGAACAGCCAAGCTTTTTTTTAATTCATCGCAGTGACCATGATCATTAAGCGACATCCAGCTATTTGGTAGAGGAAAAACCAAGACAAATATCTGGGTAGAATCACGAGTGCACTGCAAGTCAGCTGGAAGACTTTCCCACATTAAGTCCTTTGACCCGATTGGGACTCGAACCAACACAGTGAGAGGCTTAAGACAGTGGAGCTTAAAAACAAGCATGTACCTGGTAAATATTTTGGTTCATCTTTTGTAAATTTAGAACTTGGTCAAATTTTGTTATGAACAGGTGCACACACTGAGCAGTGGATAGTGACTTATACACCCTCAAATTACAAGCCAAGGTTAAAATGACTAATTAATCTAAACCCTTTATGCTTACATTCACTGCATGAATTCTCTTGCTGTCTTTATATAGTTTATTTTGTTGTTTTACAAGATCTGTCACAAGACAACTCACTTGATCATATGAATGTTTTAACCTGCATGCATATACTCTCAAAATATCTAAGTCCAACCAGGGCCATATTTCTTATTAAAAATGCCAACATGGAACCATCTAATTAATATTCGTAGGTATGATCAGTTAAGAAAAACTTGAAGTCTCTCTTTTATAATGAAGGTTCTTAAAAAAATACTTAATTTTTTTAAATAAACTTGTATAACTGTTGGGTTTTACATTTCTGGAGATGTTTTCCAAATCAAGCAGATGCAGTAAGGCCTTCACCCAGAAAGCATGCTAAAAAGACCCAACATGATACCAGTCATTCATATTATCCTGACAATGAGCCATTCAGTCATGAACTGGGTTACAGCAAGCAGGGGCGGAACCATGATTTTTTTCAGGGGGGGATCCAATATTCTTTTTTCAGGGGGGTGAAATACTAATACTACTAGTGCCATAAAGATGCAACACAGCCTGAAATGATAAATACACCCCCCCCGACCCTGATCTGCCCATGGCTGTGGCTTCTGTAGCCAGAATTAATGCTCTATCTTTGGTGCTATTATTAAGGAGCACTGCTAAATGGCTTAAAAGGTAATAAATATTTTCTCAAGGATATCAAGGCATGTATTAGTAGTGCTAGGTTAGGTTTTACTGTAATGTTATATATGGTGACTAAATATAAGGGTTTATTTAGGAAAAAAGAAGTTAAATGTTATTTGTCAAAAGAAAGAGATATGATGCCTGATATCCTATGATGTCTAGATGTTTCATATCTGCAAACATTGCATTCAGACAGGATAATGTGACTGGGTTCAGTCTCATGCCAGATGTTCATAACATGCTTATCTCGGAGACTGCACTACTATATCTGCTTAAAAAGAATTGGTAGTAATAATTTTTTGTATAGATCAAGCATAAAGTCAACAGCATATTGTTGGATAATCTGGATTACTGTTTTGAAGGTTGTATTACTAGTTGATAAAAGCTAACTTCTTCAGTCAAATTAAGTAACAAGCCCAGTCCACCACAGAAATCTGTTTTTGTATGATGTGAAAAACTTTCTCATGGCGTAATCATGATTTGGAAAATTTGCTAAGTGGCCTTACTGGTCTCGTGTAACGTATGATATAATGTTTGATGAAAATATGTGGAATGTTTCCAATTACCACCTTCTTAAATACTTCCTTTTGGGATATACAGAGATTAGAGAAAGGTTTGACTTGCAAATGGCCCCATTGGCTTCTTTTTTAGAGAACAATAAGGTGAAGGATCAACACATCTAAGATCCAGATCAGCCAGATCTTTCTGAACACAAACTACACTATTGTGAAGCTGTTGCATGATGTTTTTATCAAATTAAGAATTTAGTATTTGTTGCTTAAAAGGATTAAGTTATGTCTCCTGACATACCCATAGTGAACACATTGGGCTTAAGGGCCACTAGGTCTATGACTTATGTTATTAGGGACTTAGTTTTGTTATCTCTGGGATTCATTAGGAAGCTTGTAGCCTGCTACAATCAGGCTGAGGCAAATAGTGTAAATCCAGATCAGCAATCTCCCATTGAGATCCATGTAATCAAGGTCTGCACTATTTGCTGCTCAGTATCCAGCAACAACTTGTAGACACTTTTGAAAGGGAGAGTAAGATGACTAAGAATTACTATAATTTACTAAGCATTTACTGATCATGGTCACTGCAATCTTCATGTTGCTTGATAATAAGGGTCACTTGATTTTTTATCTGTGTTACTAGCTGATACTAAGGTCATTTTGGAATGATTAAATAATGAATGGCTGTCTGTGTGAAAAGTGTAAAGTGCTAACTCTTGAATTTGAATATTTCCTCAATGAATATTTAAAATACTTGACTTGACAATATCCACCAACACCATGAAAGCCATGAGTTTTTTAATTTAAAAAAAAGACATCCTAAACAGGTGTCAGCTGTCTAGATGGCCATTCCATAGAAATCAGATTTATTTAGGAAAAAAGACTTTCTGGACCTGAAAATTATGATTGGAAAAAAGTAACCAGTGTCCTTACAGGCCTTAAGAAACCTCTGCTTTTACTGTCTTCGGAGTTCACTGGGGTATAATGATTAGGGCCAGGTTTGACTTGCAATGATATAAATGGCTGCATTTCCTGAGACGATTGGGTTGAGAGGCCTAAAATCTTAGCTTCCTTAACATAATCAGATTAGGTTGATGCAAATAGTATGGATCCAGATCAACCAGATTTTACTGGAAACCTTTCTGATCATTATCTACATTATAATAATTATTTGAGTCCTTACCATGTGTCTTGTAACCTTAGCATGATGTTTTAATTTAGATTTAGTATGGGCCTCCGACTATGTCTATGACAGGTGTTTATGGGTAGGTTCAAATGCAAATTTACTCTCAGCCTGCTAGCAGGAATTAATCAGAATTATTGCTTTTATCAAATTATTAAGAATTTAGAATTTGTTTCTTATTAGAGCTAGAGATAAATGCTCTTCTGCTCAAGTTATTTCACCTCACATACCATAACCATAGTGGAAACACTGTGATTCAGGGCCTCTCTCTATGTTTATGACTTATTTTATTAGGGACTTGTTATTTGTGGGGTTCAAAAGGAAGCTAAATTTGTAGCCTGCTACAATCAGGTCAAGATAAAAAGTGAATATCCAGATCAGCCAGCTCTCACTAAGATCTGTCTAATCAAGATATGCACTAATTGCTGCTCAGTCACCTGTGAATAGATGTATGATGACTTATTAAAATAAGTTGAAATAAAGTGAAGCATTACTAACTGGAACCTAAGGGCCTTACTTTTGGAGCATCAGGTTTAGGTGCCTGTGATGGATTAGAAAAAATATCCTAGTGGGGCTACAGTTCTGTCACCTATCAGCCCAGTGTTGACCAAAAGTAAAGGACTTGACAAAACATTTCATAGTAAACTCTGAGATTAGTAATTATCGTTTCACAAATGTCTAGAAGATAATAACTTTTTTCTAAATAATAAAGCACTTGAAACCTGCACATTTGTCAGGTATATTATCCTTTTTATAAGCCAAGTTCCCCAAGAAATAAAAGACTTGACTACATCTATTTCCCTTTCAAAAAGAGTAAAAGACTTGATTTCTGCACCTTGTTATAGGGCTATGGTGCTCCTTCAAAAAGAGTGTAGGACTTAACAACTGCACCATGTTATAGGGATACAACACTCCTTCAAAAAGAGTAAAAGAGGACTTCTGCACCTTGTTGTAGGGAAATAACGTGCCTTCAAAAAGAGTAAAAGACGACTTCTGCACCTTGTTGTAGGGAAATAACGTGCCTTCAAAAAGAGTAAAAGACGACTTCTGCACCTTGTTGTAGGAAAGTAACACATCTTCAAAAAGAGTAAAAGATGACTTCTGCACCTTGTTGTAGGGAAGTAACGCATCTCAAAAAGAGTAAAAGATAACTTCTGCACCTTGTTGTAGGGAAATAACGTGCCTTCAAAAAAAGAGTAAAAGACGACTTCTGCACCTTGTTGTAGGGAAGTAACGCATCTCAAAAAGAGTAAAAGATGACTTCTGCACCTTGTTATAGGGAAATAACGAGTCTTCAAAAAGAGTAAAAGATGACTTCTGCACCTTGTTATAGGGAAATAACGAGTCTTCAAAAAGAGTAAAAGACGACTTCTGCACCTTGTTGTAGGGAAGTAACGCATCTTCAAAAAGAGTAAAAGATGACTTCTGCACCTTGTTATAGGGAAATAACGAGTCTTCAAAAAGAGTAAAAGACGACTTCTGCACCTTGTTGTAGGGAAGTAACGCATCTTCAAAAAGAGTAAAAGATGACTTCTGCACCTTGTTATAGGGAAATAACGAGTCTTCAAAAAGAGTAAAAGACGACTTCTGCACCTTGTTATAGGGAAATAACGAGTCTTCAAAAAGAGTAAAAGACGACTTCTGCACATTGTTATAGGAAAATAACGTGCCTTCAAAAAGAGTAAAAGACGACTTCTGCAAATTGTTATAGGGCATTAACACGCCTTCAAAAAGACTAAAAGACGACTTCTGCACCTTGTTGTAGGGAAATAACGCACCTTCTAAAAAGAGTAAATACTTAACTGCACTGTAAGTCATAGGCAAATATTGCTCTTTCAAAAAGTAAAATACAAGGCTTTGTAGTTTCAGTTTAGTTATGACAAGGGTTCATGACATGCTGCTGCAGATAGATATTTACCAATTAATAACTGTTTATGGTCCTGTTGTCTTTATTTTTCAGCATCTCCACAAGTTCACATAACGACCAGATAATCTTTATTTTTTATAAACTTTACCAGAATAATCCTAAATCTAATCAACAAATCATCATTTTTACCAAGAAACAAAAGTAATAAGTATATGAAAAAGCCAAAATTTCACAAGGAAACAAAAATATTAGTTGAATTCTTCTCACTGATATAACCTTGTTTTTAAATGAGTAATTTTATATAAATGCATGTACAAATAGTAGAAATACCTCAGTTTTATTTTATTTTGCTGGCTGGAAAAAAAATCTTAATGTTTCATTTATCAATTTACATTTCATTAGATCTATAACTGTTGCCGCTTAAAACAATCATTGTCATTCCAATGATATCATGTGCACTGACATTTTTAATTTTGCATGGGTTACCTCATATTTAGAAGTATATTTGTTAATATTTAAAGTTGCTACGGTAATTTCTTTAACTGATCATTGCACTATTTGGATACTGTGACATGGTGTGGTGAAACATCTCGTACTTATTTATGTCAGCACAAAAGATCGATGCAAAACCAGCAAAAACCCTGAATTGGTTGAATTTATGTTAAGTTATTGTACTATTACACACAGAAGATTAGTCAAAAGAATGTTCTTTAACAGTGCTCTGATTGATAAATATTAATGGACATGTTGTTTTGTGCTTCCAGGAGTCTGTGAGGGGCCCAGCTCCACCAATTAAAAACTTGTCGGAGGAGTTCGCTAGACAAGTGGTGGTGCCGTTAGTGTTTGATATAGACACATAACTCTTTCTGCACATATCAGGAGATTTTTTATTTTCTTCAAAGAAGTAAAGGACTTAACAACTGAACCATGGCATTGGGATATAATACTCTTAACAAGAAGAACTTGACAACTGCACCGTGTAATATTATAGGGATATACTACTGACAAAAATAAAGGACTTGACAACTGCACCCTGTTACAGGGATATAACACTAACAAAAAGACTAAAGGACTTGACAACTGCATCCTGATACAGGGATATAACACTAACAAAAAGACTAAAGGACTTAACAACTGCACTGTTTGATATAGACACATAACTCTTTCTGCACATATCAGGAGATTTTTTATTTTCTTCAAAGAAGTAAAGGACTTAACAACTGAACCATGGCATTGGGATATAATACTCTTAACAAGAAGAACTTGACAACTGCACCATGTAATATTATAGGGATATACTACTGACAAAAATAAAGGACTTGACAACTGCACCCTGTTACAGGGATATAACACTAACAAAAAGACTAAAGGACTTAACAACTGCACTGTTTGATATAGACACATAACTCTTTCTGCACATATTAGGAGATTTTTTACTTTCTTCAAAGAAGTAAAGGACTTGACAGCTTCACCATGGCATTAGGATATAATACTCTTAACAAAAAGATTAAAGGACTTGACAACAGCATCACATTACAGGGATGTAACACTCTTAACAAAAAGGCTAAAGGACTTGACAACAGCATCATGTTACAGGGATATAATGCTCTTTCAAAAAAAGGAATGGACTTCTGCACATGTCAGGAGATTTTTTACTTTCTTCAAAGAAGTTAAGGACTTGACAACTGCACCATGTTATTGGGATATAATACTTAGAAAAAGACTAAAGGACTTGACAACTGCACCATGTAATGTTATAGGGATAAAACAATGACAAAAATAAAGGATTCAACTGCACCATGGCATTGGGATATAAAACTTTTTTAACAAATAGACTAAAGGACTTGACCATTGCACCATGTTACAGGGATAAAATGCTCTTTAAAAAGACTAAAGGACTATAAATTTTTAATATTACTATATGCCTATAAATTATAATTAGTGGTGTCCCCAACACCAAATCATGTCCGAAGGAGGCTACGGTTCATGCAATGAAACAAGGCGAATTAATTATGTTTGTTAGAAAGTGGACTGGACATTAGATTGTAGAAAGAAAGCACTTCTTGCTTGGAGTATATAGTTCCGTTTGTATGTATATAATGTTACAATAGATTTATAGTTACATGTGACTTACTACCTATACTGTAGATTTTTCAATTAACTGTTTTGATTTTAAATGAGATTTTATACAGAATTCTTAACTACACACCCTGACACCACTATATACATCACAATTACACATCACCAGATAATTTAGAATACAAAACGTTGCTTATCACCCAGATATATTTAGACTTAAGATATTTTATGGTGTACAAATTTAATTGATAGCATACATAAACCCTCATGCCATTAATATAAAACCTCTGTCATACTTAGAATTTAATCCTCTGTACATTAATTTATGCTCGCCCAATAATAATAGTTAGGGCAAGGGTAAATAAATCCAAGTAGTTGTTTGTTCAGTGAAAAATTGCTATTATATTCAAACTGCTGTGAACATGTCTAAAAGAAAACACATTGCTTATGACAAAAGCTTCAAACTCAATAGTTGTAGAATTTGCTGATAATTCAAATAACAGCGACGCAGAAAGAGAACCTTATGAGGGACTGGAGAAAGGCCAAGGGAATAATCATGGATGGACCCAGAAACGACGAGTTGTCTGTTTAAGTCCATATGAGGATCTAGAAAAAGACGTGTTTTAATGGATTTCTGAGTTGCGACAGAACGGCTTTGTGGTGACAAAAAATGCCATACGGTAAAATAAGGCATTGCAAGTATCAAAGAAGGTCAAAGATCATTAGAAAGGGGAGTGCTCAAGGCATCTATGGGATGGTGTTCAAGGTTCATGAAAAGGCATAATTTGGCATTCACCAGAGGACACATATAACCCAGAAATTACCGGCGGATGTGGAGTTATTTTCAGTCATTTCGTTTCAGCAGTATGTGATAAAGGAAAGGCAACATTTTGACTTTGAAATGTCACAAATAGAAAATATAGATGAAACGCCAATGTTTTTTGCTATCCCAAGCTGAAACCGGCTGCGATTTCAAGAGAAAAACACAACCAAGTTCCCACCAGGGATCTGTGTATACGTGCAAGAAAAGGGTTGGGTAGACGACAATTCTACAAAAGTGGATTAATGATGTGTGATTTCATAGACCTAGTGGATTATTTTGCAAGAAATACCTCTTGGTCTGGGACCAGTTTTGCGCACATTTAACAGACAGTATAAAGAACATTCTCAGAGAGAAAGGGACTAGACAGGCTGTGATCCCTGGAGGCTGCACTTCAGTGCGACAGCCACTGGATGTTTCGACTTACGGCTGGATCTAAGCAAAATCTGTCCATTTCGACTCATAAAAACCACCTCGACTTATGAGCGAAGTAACTTATGGTGAGTAATTATGGTATATGTTCTAGGGATACATAATGCTCTCAAAAAGAGTAAAGGTCTTGACTTCCAGATTCCAGCTGATATACTTTTTTCAAAAAAGAAAAGGACTTAACAACTGCACTCTAATTATGTAATAGGGATATATTACTTGTTCAAAAAAGAGTAAAGGACTTGACAAAGATTATTTCCTCAAGAGTACAGGACTTTACAACTGCATATGTCTGGATATGATGTATTATTCCAGAGTAAGCAAAAAGACTAAAGGACTTGACAACTGGATCATGTTAAAGAGATATAACACCAACAAAAAGACTTAAGGACTTGACAACTGTATCATGTTACAGGATATAATGCTCTTTCAGAAAGAGGAAAGGACTTGAAAACAGCATCATGTTACAGGGATATAATGCTCTTTCAAAAAGAGAAGGAAAGGACTTCTGCACATGTCCAGAGACTTTACTTTCTTCAAAGAAGTAAAGGACTTGACAACTGCACCATGTAATGCTAAAGGGATATAACACCGACAGAAATAAAGGACTTGACAACTGCACCACGATATAGATATAATGCTCTTTCAAAAAGAAGAAAGGACTTCTGCACATGTCAGATTTTTTACTTTAGAAGAAATGGACTTGACAACTGCACTATGGCATTGGGATATAACACTAAGAAAAAGACTAAAGGACTTGACTACTGCACCATGTTATTGGGATATAACATTAACAAAAAGACAAAAGGACTTGACAACTGCACCATGTTATTGAGATATAACATTTACAAAAAGACTAAAGGACTTGACAACTGCACAATGTTATTGGGATATAGCATTAATAAAAAGACTAAAGGACTTGACAACTGCATCATGTTATTGGGATATAACACTAAGAAAAAGACTTAAGGACTTGACAACTGCACCATGTTATTAGGATATAACATTAACAAAAAGACTAAAGGACTTGACAACTGCACAATGTTTTTGGGATATAACATTAACAAAAAGACTAAAGGACTTGACAACTGCATCATGTTATTGGGATATAACACTAAGAAAAAGACAAAAGGACTTGACAACTGCACCATGTTATAGGGACATAACATTAACAAAAAGACTAAAGGACTTGACAACTGCACCCTGTTACAGGGATATAACACTCTAAGAAAAAGTCTAAAGGACTTGACTTCTGCATATGTCAGGAGAATTTTTACTTTCTTCAAAGAAGTAATGGACTTGACAACTGCACCATGGCATTGGGTTAGAACACCAGCAAAAAGACTAAAGGACTTGACAATTGCACCTTGTTATAGAGATATAACACTCTTATAAAAAGTCTAAAGGACTTCACTTCTGCACATGTCAGGAGACCATTACTTTCTTCAAAGAAGTAAAGGACTTAACATCTCCACTATGTTACAGGGATATAAAACTCTTTCAACTACTGCAAAAATGTCTGATATTACTTAAGCTTTTTATAGAAGTACAAGAATTTAATTTTGTGTTGTTGTTTTTATATAATGATAATGTTAATATGACTAACTGAAAAACCACAGATCATACTATTGCTAAAAAGACGGCCATGATGACCCTTAATCGCTCACCTGATGACACAGGCTTTAAGTAGGCTCCAATCTGGCATCAAGTAAATAAGTTATTTACTTTAGAAGTCTTTGGTGAAGATTGGACCATTAGTGTGGCCACTGTGTTGATAACATTTTCTAGAATTTTACCAAGTAACCTACTGAATCTCACCTCAAAACATATGTAAGATTTCATACTGGCAAACATGCTGGTCAAGTTTGGTGAAGACTGGGCCATCAATGTAGCCTCTTAAGTGTTTTCACAAGGGTTTCCTAAAATGTAACCTAGTGACCTACATTTTGACCACACATGACCCAATAACGAACTCATTCAGGATTTCATGTAGACAAATATTCTGACCAAGTTTGATGAAGATTAACCAATAAATCGGGCCTATAGTGTGTTCACAAGCTTTTTCTAAGATTTGACCGAGTGACCTACTTTGTGACCCCACGTGACCCAGTTGCGAATTCATCCAAGAATTCATGCAGACAAACATTCTGACTAAGTTTGGTGAAGATTGGGCTATAAATGTGGTCTCTAGTGTGTACACAAGTTTTTTCTAAGATTTGACCTAGTGACCTTTTTAGCCCCACGTGACCCAGTTGCGAATTCATCCAAGATTTCATGCAGACAAATATTCTGACCAAGTTTGGTAAAGATTTGGCTAAAAATGGGGTCTCTAGTGTGTTCACAAGGTTTTTCTAAAATTTGAAGTAGTGACTTACTTTATGACCCCACGAGACCCAATAACGAACTCATCCAAGATTTCATGTAGACACACATTCTGACCAAGTTTGATGAAGATTGGCCTATAAATAGGGCCTGTAGTGTGTTTACAAGCTATTTCTAAGATTTGACCTAGTAACCTACTTTTTGATCCCTCGTGACCCAATTAAGAACTCATCCAGGATTTCATGCAGACAAACATTTTGACCAAGTTTGGTGAAGATTGGGCTATAAATGTGGCCTCTTGTGTGTGATTTGACCTAGTAACCTACTTTTTGACCCCACGTGACCGAGTTACAAACTCATCCACTATTTCATGCAGACAAATATTCTGACCAAGTTTGGTGAAGATTGGGCAATAAATGTGGCCTCTAGTGTGTTCACAGGTTTTTTTTTTAGATTTGACCTAGTGACCTACTATTTGATGCCACGAGACCCAATAACGAACTTATCCAAGATTTCATGTAGACACACATTCTGACCAAGTTTGATGAAGATTGGCCTATAAATAGGGCCTGTAGTGTGTTCACAAGCTTTTTCTAAGATTTGACCTAGTAACCTACTTTTTGACCCCACGTGACCCAATTAAGAACTCATCCAGGATTTCATGCAGACAAACATTCTGACCAAGTTTGGTGAAGATTGGGCAATAAATGTGGCCTCTAGTGTGTTCACAAGTTTTTTTTTTAGATTTAACCTAGTGACCTACTTTTTGACGCCACGTGACGCTGTTACGAACTCATCCAAGATTTCATGCAGACAAACATTTTGACCAAGATTGGTGAAGATTGTGCTATTAATGTGGTCTCTAGTGTGTTCACAAGGTTTTTCTAAGATTAGACCTAGTGACCTACTTAGTGACCCCACATGACCCAATAACGAACTCATCCAAGATTTCATATAGACAAACATTCTGACCAAGTTTGATAAAGAATGGCCTATAAATAGGGTAGTGTGTTAACAAGCTTTTTTCTAAGATTTGACCTAGTGACCTACTTTTTGATCCTGCGTGGCCCAGTTACGAACTCATCCTGGATTTCATGGAGACAAACATTCTGACCAAGTTTGGTGAAGATTGGACTACAAATGTCGTCTCTAGTGTGTTCACAAGGTTTTTCTAAGATTTGACCTAGTGACCTACTTAGTGACCCCACATGAAGCAATAACGAACTCATCCAAGATTTCATATAGACAAACATTCCGACCAAGTTTGATGAAGAATGGCCTATAAATAGGGCCTGTAGTGTGTTTACAAGCTTTTTCTAAGATTTGACCTAGTGACCTACTTTTTGATCCTGCGTGACCCAGTTACGAACTCATCCTGGATTTCATGGAGACAAACATTCTGACCAAGTTTGGTGAAGATTGGGCTATAAATGTGGTCTCTAGTGTGTTCACAATCTTTTTCTGAGATTTGACCTAGTGACCTAATTTTTTAATCCACGTGAACCTGTTACGAACTCTTCCAAGATTTCATGCAGACAAACATTCTGAGTAAGTTTGGTGAAGATTGGGCTATAAATGTGGTCTCTAGTGTGTTTACAAGCTTTTTCTAAGATTTCACCTAGTGACCTACTTTTTGACCCCACGTGACCCAATAATGAACTCATCCAAGATTTCATGCAGACAAATATTCTGACCAAGTTTGATGAAGATTGGATAAAAATTGTGGCCTCTAGTGTGTTCATAAGGTAAAATGTTGAAGACGAACGACGAAGCGGTATCACAAAAGCTCCCCTTGAGCACATTCTGCTCAGGTGAGCTATAATTGCATGAAATGAATAACTGCTTACAATATATATTAATGTAAAGATGTTTATGTATGATAAAATACGGAGAAGTGCAGTATATTCTTGCATCCTTAATAACATCTGGATGTTTGGAAAAAAAAGACCAAATATTACAGAAATAAAGCAAAAGGGTAATGCAATCTAGACCCATTTTGTCAGAACAACTTGTTCTTCCTGTGCTACAAATATTACAAATATCAAATCGTGTCACTTATAATATCACTCTGTTTTTGAAGCTTTTAAACAAAGAAGGCTAATTAAATTTTCTGGACATACTTTATGAGGCCTCATGTAGAATGTATTAACTTGTACATGTATATTAATCCTGGCAGCTCATGTACAAGTTATAAAGGGCATGTTGTACTGAAATGCAGTCGACTCATTTATTCAAACTGCTAAAACAAAGGCTCAAATATGCCATGTCTAAATTAATCCTAAATGTGTAGTTACACTTTGGTTTATTAAAGTAGAAAACTTTCAATTAGGAAAGTGCTTATAAAATAATCAGCTAATTTGGGTTACTCATTTATGAAGACAGTGTTTGAATAAATGGAGTTCACTGTGGCATTACTGGCAGCATTTTATATAGGCAGCAAGAATTTTCTTAAGGCAGCAAGCATTTTATATAGGCGCAAGATTTTTCTATAGGCAGCAATCATTTTATAAAGGCAGCCTACCGTCTATGCCGGTACACCCTCCCCTCTCGGTAGTCCACAGGGTGACGCCTTGGCCTGAGGTCATACCTGAAATAAAATTACAAGATTCTGAGGCATTCCTTGTATCTCAGTTAAAGATCATTAAAATATATTTCAATGCATTTTTAATAGATTTGTTGATAAATAAATACTAAGTTTGTTTGCACACCAAGACAAGTAGTGAAATTAAACCTTATATTTAGCCTGTTGGCGATGTGGTTGCATAAATAAAATGCATCAGCAGAGTGCCCCAGGTGCATTTTTTGCGACAACTGTTGGTGATGTATAGTCTACGTTAATTTCACAATTAACTAGTTTCACTACAACACCAGAATTGCTACTTTTTATTTAATATTGAGGATCAGATATTGTGCAGTAAAATGTTGTAATAGTCTAAATTTAATGACAGTAATAGTCTAAATTTAATGACAACTACGGCTATTAAAGCTGACTTTTGTCAACCTTAAAGTGTCTATGTGTAGGAGCACCAGCTAGATATATTTAGAACTTAACAAAAACAAACTAGCATTTACTGTTTCTGAAAATCCTCAAAGTACCTTTATCACCATCACCATAATAAATGCAGTGTTTTTTCTGTCTCATTTATAGAAATCATAAGCGGAAACAGTTTAGAATTAACTGATCAACAACCATGCCCAAAATCACTATCTTCTTGGACTCAAGCAATGAGATACTTTTTGACATTTGACAACTCCATGGAGAACTGGTAACATAGTATTTGTTTGATCAGTCTTGTCACTTGATTTTAAGGGTAGTTGCTGGGGAACTGTGCTTCAAACAGTTCATGATTCCTTTGACAAATAGATTCTGAATTTGGTTATTCTGTGAATCAAAACAATGGTTAAGTAAGAAGAACATCATGATGAAAAAACAAGCATTGTTGAGTTCCTTTAATTAATGATATCTAAGTGTACCATATGTCACTTTCCAATTTCCTAATTCATGTACTCATTATCCAACCATACACTGCATCACAGAGAAAACTACACAATTATGGATAGGGGTGGGTGGCTTTACAGATATATTGGTATATGGTGACTGACCCTGCCCAATACGTATCTGTTCAATGCTGTGCCATACCAGTATTTCATGTTCATTTATATAAAGTTTTGAATTGTTTTTGCATCATTTTTTACATTTTATTGTAATCTGGGTCTTACAGCACACTGACACTTGATAAGTCATACGGTGCCAAGTACGACATAATAACACATACAATGAGTATTTATTCAATTCGAAAGAACTTTTTGATTCATTGGAAGAATGAATCCATCTTAAAAGCTTTTAAGCTACAGTGTGTTCTTTCTGCCATAACCAGCTTTTTTTTTTGGTATGCCTTATTATCCATAGGTAAATAAATACATAGAAGATGTCCAATATTGCCAATGAGTGATATATCCATAAAAAAGATTTAAATGAAGAAGGAAAAGCTTTTATCTTGATTATATTGATGCACTTTACTCAGAAGAATACATAATAAACAGTTAAAGAATACTTACCGAACAACCCAGGACCGTCGCGCCACCCGTCTTCTCTGAGGGGGAGGTCCAGCAGCGGGGGGCTCCTCGGCAGCAGGGGGAGGAGGCGGGGTAGGCTCCCTGGCAGCAGGGGAAGGAGACGGGGTAGGCTCCCTGGCAGCAGGGGGAGGAGGCGGGGTAGGCTCCCTGGCAGCAGGTGGAAGAGGCGGCAGCTCCTCCTCGTCCACCTCCATAGAGTCCAAGGATGGCTCCCAATCCATCGCCTCCATGGGTTGGGCTGGAGATTGGTTAAGACATTTTTAGTTCTATTATAATTGGGTTTACTTCAGGCAGATGTACTGCAAATTGTTCTGTTGTCCTATCAAAAGTCCTTCAGTTATCCTTAGGTGTTCATGTGAGGCAGATGTAATGTAACTTCAACAGGATACCAGATCAGGTCACATTTGTGAATTATCCTTGCCATTACAAATGAGGGAGCATGAGAACTAAACCACTACTTTTGTAAAATTTATCTATATTGATACATGGCCCAACAGGATTTTTAAAATATAAAATTTTCATTCATAAATGTAAAAATTGGCTGAAAGTCAATCCTGCAATGATAATAAAAAACAGTGACAAATAGTTATACATTTAAGTACTACTAATACTACAGCTAATTTGAACAGTTACTGGCTGATTTTTATGTGAAAGTATGAGTATAAAGCTGTGACACACAGCAGGATAAGAGGAAAATTCTTTTGAATACAATTCAGCTGATTGTTTTAATTCAGATAATATGATTCCCCCTTTTTGTTATTGAGGCAACATTATCTTGAGAAAAGTCATATATGCATGAGACTACTTTCTATGTTATACTAGATGAGTATTAACATACCTATATACAAGGGAGATAACTTATATTTCTTTCAGTTTGAAAATAGTACATTGCTTAATAAAAAACTGAAAAAAGTGCATATAATTCCATAGAGCTTACCCTCAGCACGGGGCCGTTTGGGAGAGGGATGGTCCTCCTCCTCCGACTCCAGAGCTTCATGCTGTAAGGAGAGTGTGAATCAATAAGTTAAAGAGCTCTAACAGAGGGACAGATTATATATTAACATTTTTCTGTCTTGAATAAGCCTTTTAAAAGTCATTTGCTTGAATCCACTTGCAGGTCAAGTCCCGAGACTTGGCAGCAGTAGCCGACTAATCTGGATCTTTGATTTGCCTGAGCTTGATAATTATTATCACTAGCAACACCCGGGTTTCATTGGTGGAGAAAAGCATTAGACCAATACCAGAGTAGAACCACTGGCCTACTGCAGATCAGCAGATCAACCAAATAATTAATGAAAGTTGGGTCATTTGTGTATATATTCATGTATATTTAATTTTATTTATTCCAAATTTATTATAATTTATAGAAACTCATTTATGCCTGTAGATTAAAAAATTAGTTTTAAAGCAGTGATTATAATTTTGCTTTACAGGTAAATACAAAACTATGCAGTTTTAAAAAGCACTTTGTTTAAAGGTCATATCCAACAATTTGCCACTTTAACTATTTAATACTGACAGATAACTATAGCACAAACAATTGTCATTGGGTATTTAGGAATGTTAACTGATCAAAGAATCTGTCTGGCTTTTATTTTTATTTTAATCACAACTGTGATGGTAACGATAGTAATAGTAATGCCGTCTGGCTTTTAATCCTTTCTCTTATAGATCTTTGCAATGGGGGATTCCCATGTATTATAGACTTTCAATCTGATGGAAAATGCTTTTTCAATGGCAGACAAGTTACCTGTTATTCAACACAATTAACTTGTATAAAAAACAGAATATAAGTGTTACTTTAGCCACATGATTGTGGTCAAGATACTTGTGGCTGGCTCCGCAATATAGCACACTGCATTGTTGCTGAAGAGCTAGGATTCAACTCACTAAAATCATGTTTGTAGTTTAACAACTCCTAGAAAAATGTAGGACATCAACAAGCTATTTGTAGCAAGACCATTTATTGTTTGAATTTTAATCACTATTTCTAGCTCAATAGCTGCCTCCAATTCAACTATGTGTCTTCAATAAAATTATAAACAGACTATATTACAAATTCAAAAACTAAACTTCATTATTTCCCCATATAAAATCACTTAAAAAAAATAAATAAATGTGCAAATTTTGCTGCATTCTATGTAGTGGGTTTAGAGCTATAATCTTGAAGAGTGCTTGCAAGGCTTTAACCTTTATAGCATGAAACAAAAATAAAGGACCACATTTCCCATGAAATCAAACCAGGATTATCAAACTTGATTGTACCATCAGGTTAAGGCAGACATGTCCAGTTTCTTACCAGACCTGGTAGCGCAATTGGTAGATCATTTGCTCCAGGTACGGGAGGCCCAGGGTTCGAACCTGGGCCATGACATACCAGTCGTTTAAAAAAGGATAGTGGTATAGCTCCCTAATGCTCCAGCAAATGTAAGAGTAGTTCCATGACAGGTTGGCCCGGTGTCAGGATAATGTGACTGGGTGTGGTATGACAGGTGTTCATGGCATGCTATAAACAGTAAAGGCAGCACTGTATCTGCTTCATGTGGGCACCGTCTTCATGAAATACTGTTGGTGGGACGATAAACCCAATAACCAATAACCAAACCAGTTTCATACAAATCCAAAAGATAGTTTCTTTAGATATAAGCTTGAGAATACTGGTACTTAAATCTTTAACCTGCATATATCTTCAAAATATCTTTATAATAAACCTATGCCATATTTCAAACAAAAGAATTCCGCAACCCTCAAACTTGATTTAGTAGGCATGATTACTGAGCTCTGTTGCTATGTACTTCTTTCGTATCATTTCAGCATCTCAGTCTAAAATAACTTGACAGGCTTGGAAAAGAATGGTGCACTCAAGATTTTTATTTGTATTTTTGGGTTTAACGGCACACCGACACATTATAGGTCATACGGCGCCAACAAGATTTTTAAATTCAGATCACAGGGGTGACAAAATAAATAACTGGCAGTTAATTTCTGTTAGCATTTAGGAGCATTCATTTTAGACCTTAAGTTAAAATGCAATCGCATAGAAAGTATTGTTTGTTTAATAAACAATTATCTGACGATAGTGACTTTACTGTAACTCTTGTCCCAATTTATAATCTAATGCCAACAGGATACAACATATTAATCAAAAGATCTGGTTTGTTTTGCTGGTACCCTGCAGCTACCTTAAGGTATGGTGACAATGTTCATTTGATTTTCTGAGATTTATCCTATGAAACTCACTTCGCACATGCACATTTTCTTCTGGAACTATTCACTAACAAGAAATTTTCCTTTATGAACACTTACTCAATGGACTTAATTCATTATACATGTCATGCTGGCAACCTTATAAACTCAGAATTACTCAATACAATCATGGAAGATAATATAGAATAAGAAATACTCCCAAAAAGCCAAGTCTTACCGGTCTCTTAAAACTCTGCAGACCGCTCGGGCCCGCCACAGGGCTATCCCTGGGCGGGGCCGAAGTCGAAGGAGGGGTGTCCTCCCGCTCCACTAACGGCACCACCACCTGTCTAGAAAACTCCTCAAACAAGTTCTTGACAGGTGGCGCTGGGCCCCTCACAGACTCCTGGAAGCACAAAACAACAAGTCCATTAATATTTATCAATCAGAGCACTGTTAAGGAACATTCTTTTGACTAATCTTCTGTGTGTAATAGTACAATAATTTAACATAAAGTCAACCAATTCAGGGTTTTTGCTGGTTTTGCATCGATCTTTTGTGCTGACATAAATAAGTACGAGATGTTTCACCATACCATGTCACAAGTATCCAAATAGTGCAATGATCAGTTAAAGAAATTACCGTAGCAACTTTAAATATTAACAAATATATTTCTAAATACAGTCAAACTTGTGTTAGCGGTCACGTGTTAAGAGCGGTCACCTTGCCTTAAGCGGTCAGTTTAGGTCCTCCCAAGCAATTTGTTCTTTAATTGTCGTCTAATCAGCGGTCAAGTGCCTTCTGCGGCCAGCGGTCAGCTTGATTGGACAAACCCTTCTTTAAGTGACTCCTAATTAACGGTCAGTCAGCATGTGTCAATCGTCATTAGTGATCACATAATTAATGTGTGAACGTTAATCCGCCTGCTCCCCACCCACTTGTCAATATTATCACACTGTCTGTCCCGATCTCCCAATCAATTTGTAGATATAATCCAGCTTGTAATCGGAGCACAATAAAGTGTCTCAGTCAATATCTATTCAGCATATATCGTAGTGAAACGGGTAGCAGAAGCGTTAATTTATGAGAGAGTTAATTTATGCATAGATTAACACCACGCACCGAATTTACTTAACTAGATGTTCATACAGTTGTAGTAGTTTTTGTTATTGCTTATACAAACCCTGTTTAAACGATATTAAATATAATTTAATGTTTCAAATGACATACTACGTGCTGTGCTGTTTTAGTTAAAAATAGTTTAAAACATGCATCATCCGGAACTTGAATTGTCCGAACATATGTACACTTTTCGGAGATTTGTGACATTTCAATTTGACGAAGATTGTGGTACCTTCAGTATACATGTCATGTGAAACATTTAAAATTGTATGTTTTTACTGTAAGTGACCAAACTACTTATACTGGAGCAATATTTTCTTTTATTTAGTGAGGCACTTCTGATATTCTGAGTCATTTGTTGACATTCCAAAAGCATTTACGTTGTTGTTTTACATATCTATTCGAACAGTACTTTGTAGTTGACCTACTATGTAAGCAATACTTTTTTATAAAGAAACATGCTTATATAAATAGGTTAACATTCAATAGTATCATATTTTCTGTTAAGCAGCCAACTTGTCTTAAGCGGCCAATTTTAGACTGTCCCTTGGGTGGCTGCTTAATACAAGTTTGACTGTATGAGGAAACCCATGCAAAATTAAATATGTCAGTGCACATCATATTATTGGAATTACAATGATTGTTTTAAGTGGCAACAGTTATAGAGCTAATGAAATGTAAATTGATAAATGAAACAAAGATTTTTTTCCAGCCAGCAAAATAAAATAAACGAGGTATTTTTGCTACTTGTACATGCATTTATATAAAATTACTTATTTAAAAACAAGGTTAAATCAGTGAGAAGAATTCAACTAATATTTTTGTTTCCTTGTGAAATTTTGGCTCTTTCATCTACTTATTACTTTTGTTTCTTGCTAAAATGATGATTTGTTAATTAGATTTAGGATTATTCTGGTAAAGTTTATAAAAAATAAAGATTATCTGGTCGTTATGTAAATTTGTGGAGATGCTAAAAAATAAAAACAACAGGGCCATAAACAGTTATTAATTGGTAAATATCTATCTGCAGCAGCATGTCATGAACCCTCGTCATAACTAAACTGAAACTACAAAGCCTTCACCATTACATATAATTATGTCATGTCTTAATTATGTTATTCTTATTATCAAGATAAACAAAAGATGTGTTTCAAAGAATGCAACTTACTTGAAATCGCAACTTCTGACCCAACCCCAAACTTTGATCAGAATTTTTTTATACATTGCATATGTGTTTCTTGCAAAAAGAAATAACTGAATTGTACTCACAAGCCAACGCTTGTAGGTCTGCAGGGGTGGCCTAGCGAACGGGTGCCTAGGAGGGGAGGGCCTCAGACCTAGACGTGGTCGAGGGCGTCCGGCACGCCAGTCTGCCTCAGGACGCGGGGCAGCTGGATCAGCCAGGTAAACTGGGCGACGGGGCTCGGCTGGCTGGGGAGGGGGTAGAGGCGGGGTCGATGGCGAAAGGAACCATCTCCCAACCAAGACAACACACAGACTCACAAGGAGTCCCAAAAACACACCAAAAAGGCAAGCTAGTGATAGCTGAAATACAAGAGAGAAAATATTTTTTGTATGACTTGGATTGAGGGCCAGTGCCAGATATTAAGTAGATTTTAAAAACATGGGCCAATTCATTACAAGATTGACAGTTTTCTCTCTAAATTGTAGGTCAAGTATAATTTATAGTAACAATGTTGAAGAGTGTGGGATGGGATGGGATTCGCCAGCACTTTTGCTGATACTGTGCAGCGACATTTCTATCATTATAGCACAGGGGCACATATGAGGTGCCCAGGGACTGAACCCGGTCGGTCCATTATACTGACTCCGACGAGTCAGGCGTAATGCTGTCTCATTAGCCCCGATCCTTAGGAGGGGAGCCACTACTAAAAACTAAAGTCTTTGGTTTGATCTAGCCTGGGTGCGAAGCTGCGACCTCCAGATCTGCAAGCCGATGCTCAACCACCTGAGCTATTGAGGCCAGTGTTGTGTAGTGTAAATGATGACAAATCTATGTAATGCCAACACATAAAAGGGACACTTGAAGAAACTGTATCAAACTTGTCTTACTCTATTATTTACTTAAAAAGTGGATATAACAAACTGTTTTTGTCTGATAATGTATTTCAGTTAATTATTAAATGAAAAGCTTAAATATTAAGCATGAATTTTTTATCATTCAAGATAATATTTCAAATGAATTGTTTAAACCATGTGTTTTATTGTTTTTCCATTGCAAAAATAGTTATACCATTTAATTAGTGTTAGTCTTTTGACATGACCTGGAAAAGGTAGTTACACTGCCAACAATTAAGAAAACAGCCCATGTTTTTAAAATTCAGCATACAATGAATGGATTGACAAATTGACTTTATCCTTACCCAGAACATTAAAGGGGGGTAACTCAGATCAACATTGACAGATTAATTGCAACGTATCTGCAAACTGGTGCAGTATTTATAATTATAATGTATATTTATAAAACAGTAGTAAAGATGTACTAGAGACACATAAAAGTATTATTATTCAAAAGTTATTGGTAAAAAATGCTTCCAAAATTTCTTGAATTAGAAAACCTTATACCTGGGTTGAACCACAAATGAACTGTATTTGCAGTTTACAGATGTAGCAGTTTGGAGGATACTAGGTTTGTGAAAATGTGGCCGACAATATTCAGGGCATGGTTAAACACAATCTGTCAATCGGTCTATAAGGGACCCCAGACCCCCTCAACTCAAATTTTGTATATGTATCAAAGAGAATTTTTCGAAAAGTATATGAAATGATGCCACTCTTACATAATATTACTTTTTTCATTTAAGAAACATACACAGCTAAAAGATAAGCAAGGTTAGTTATGCAATTTTTGAAGGTGTCAATTTAGATAATTTATTAAGTATGTCCAAAGCTAACAAATTTTTAAAAATGGATGAAATATGTCACTTTTGTATAAAGACAGCAAAGTTGAGGTGTTCCTTATATAGAGCCATAAATATATGTCAAAGCTGAAATTATATAAACAGAGTTAAAGATGACCTTGAACTTATTTGGTGTTGCCTATTTTTTTAATACAGTCAAACTTTGGTTATTCGAAGATGTCAAGAATGCTAATTTACTTTAAGCAATGCACGAGTTGGAATAATCCAAATTGCCTCCACTTACAAAATTTTCTGACTAGGAATCCATCGATTTTTAATTGCCTAATTCCCTGTGGTAATGTGCAAGGAGCAATGTATATACCAAAATACTTTAAACAGTGAAACATAAGAAAAGTTCATTGTTGGAAAAGAAATTAATAATATAATTAAAGTCATGTTTTTCTTTTTCAAAATAATAACAAATCATTTATGCATGTATGTATAAAGCTTTGTTGAATAGACATGAACATGCTATCGCCAAAAGATCTGTAACATACACTACATAATGATCACAAGCACATACATGTATTATTTAATCACGTAGTATTAAATTGTGTCTGATTTGGGTATCCCTCCATTGCTGGGCGCTTCTTAATATTGCTTAGCTAAAATTTTGACAGCTATGCTTGCAATTTTTCAATTGAGATGACGATGAGAATGGTAAGCATATAAACTCTGACAGTTTGCAATACTGCTGTGAGAAGTGAAAATAAGTTATTCTTAAATTGGATTGTCACTCAGCTTAACTGTCCAGCTAATCAACATGTCATATCCAATAAACAACTTCAACCAACCAATAAATGAAACCAAACAATGTTACTGAGTGGTGACAGTACACAACTGTCGAACGGTGACACTATCAGACATTGGGGACAAAAATTGACAAATTTTCAAATAATGCCAAAACTTTGATTAATGCAAATCATTAATTGGTTGATTTTTTTTCCATTAAATTATACAGGGGAAAAGTTGGGACCGACCAATGACTTCGAATGATGCCACGGCTTCAGACAACCTGAGTTTGAATAACCAAATTTAACTGCATTAACATAAAGGAGCTATTATATTGCAATAAAAATTGGATTATCTGTTTGTTACACAATAGTGACCTATCTTTCAGTTATATAGAAACAGTGCTTACTTAACGTCGCAGCAACCAATTATGATCATTACAGTGACATCCAGCTATTTGGTAGAGAAAAGACCCTACACAAATGTTTTGATAGAAGCACTGTTTATAGCATTACCACTGCTTGAAATCTTTTTGTTTGTATTCCATAAAAAAGCTTTACATTTCTCAACTTTTATTATGTTCCTTTATTTTAATGATAATGTGCAGTTTTATTCTGTTAACAAATGTGTTTCGAGTTACATCATCATTAATTATGTTATGGCAAGACTTCTTTATACTTTTCGAACAGTAAAAGTACAATATTTTATTCATTCAAGAATGACAAGTTAGGATAAACAAGTCCTAGGTCCTTATTCACCAATCATTCTTTAGTAGAAACATTTTAGTCATGGATTTCAATTTACACTATCCTATTTACTAAAAGATCAATGTCTGAAATTCTGCAATGAAATTAAGTTACAGATAACTGGTTGTCACATTATACAACTCCATAAAGCAAGAACAAGCAGTTTTAAGCTGGACCTTTCCAGCAAAACCTATGTTATACTTTTACCTGAGATTTATTGACCCTACTTCTACCTTTTTATCAAATAATGGCTTGAGCTAATGAATAGTTGGTGAATAAAAGCTCTAGTTTGGTGTGTCTGGATTACCCCTTTACAAACTGTCAACCAATTTTTAGAATTGTTGGGTTAAAATAGGTCACAATTTAGGCACATAATAGCATAAAAATACCAAAATTTTTGTATCCTTTAAAATGCAATTCAAATATAATAATAAATTACCTTTTTGAAAGATTATCTTAAGGCAGAGAAAGCCTACTGGACTCTTCAACGAAATGAAAACGCATTGTGAATATTGTTTTGATTGCCTAAGAGACACCTGGTTGCAAAATTTAAATGAACTTCAACATTAAGTTACTGAAATTCAGCATGATGAATCCAATAAATATTAACAAAAGAAATTTAAACGCTTTTTTTTTCTAAAATGGTAAGTCTGATATAAAAAGAAACTTAAAAATTACAATTTTTGATGCCCTGACAGTACTTTCTGCCTATTTATGAATTGTCTTCAATTGAAGGTGTTGTATTGGACTTTCTCTGCCTTAATTTAACATCCATCCTTCTCATCTTAA
This sequence comes from Sinonovacula constricta, assembly GCA_007844125.1. NCBI lineage: Eukaryota > Metazoa > Mollusca > Bivalvia > Cardiida > Solecurtidae > Sinonovacula > Sinonovacula constricta. The sequence continues at coordinate 18,377,693 of CM017565.1, forward strand.
ACAAGCTGAAGTTTGCCTTTCTTGACTTCCTTAGCACCTGATGGGACATCATCTGAAAAGTTCAATTTATATTTTATTATAAGAAAAACAGTGAAACAGTTTATCATCACTGGTAACAGTGCTGCCTTCACTGTGTACAATAAACCTGGCATGATACCACACCCAGTCACATTATCCGGACACTGGGACAACCAGTTATGGAACTACCCTTATACGGGCTTGCATGTTAGCAAGGGGCCTACCCCACTTCAATTTTTAATGACTGGTTTGTCACGGACAGTGTTTTAACCAGGTGCCGCCTGTACCTGGAACCAGTGCTCTACCACTTGTGCTCCGGAGTCCAGTACAAATCAAGATTTTTTAAACATACATAAACTGGATACTCAAGAGACTTGAGCATAATGTGATAAACAACATGAACAAAAACAAATATTAAAAATTAAAAATGGAAACAAAATATAAACATCTGGATCTGCACTGTCTGCTGCCAAATCTCTAATTGTATTTTGTTTTTATCTTTGCCTGTGGTTGATGCTTGCACTTGACAAAGAATTTGTGATGTTTATATGTAAAGCATTTAAAACAAGGATCTTTTGTTTTTCAAAATACATCACAGCGACTAATTATGATCAGCAAAGCAACATGCAGCTATTTGGCAGAGGAAGACTGCAGACAAATGTCTGGGTAGCACCACCAGCCACAAGTCAACTGGAAGACGTTCCCACATTAAGTCCTTTGCCCTGATCAGGACTCAAAGCCATGCGGTGAGAGGCTTAGCAGTCAGAGGAGTTTCAAATCGGCAACAACTACTACGCCACGGGTGCCCCCACAAAGATCTTCATTTTGAAAGTAAAAAAGACGTACAAGTTTAGAGGGAGAGTTTACCTTTTTTTTTTAATCAGTTCACATCTAAGATGTCCCACCGTTCCTATGCTGTTGGAAGCAGCAGCTGATCAGCTTGTTTATGATGATCTGGATAGTGTCCAAGAACACTGAACTGAAACATAGCTAACTCAAGGAAAGCATAACTTTCAGACACAGAAAAAATCGGTACATTTCTAACTTTTAAATTATCTTTCATAAAATAAACACCTGCTGGCTTTTCAGCTCTTCACCTTGTTGGTTCGAGTTCCAGTTAAGGTGAAAACTTTGAGGAGGTCTTCCTGTTAGCCTGACATTGTGCTAGTGGTTTGACCAAAACTGAGGAATTAAGGAAGACCTCGAAACATAGAAAGGGCACTTCAATGTATAAGAAAATAGTCATAGAAAAATCGGTTGACAGCCTGTATACATTCTCATATTCATCTTTGACTTGGGGCTTAAAATGGCAAATGGGGCAATTTGTTGGCCGATAAAAACTGTAAACATGTACAAGGGGTATTCCCTAAATTCGTAATAATTTCTTATAACTGATACTCAAAGGATTTATATATTTAAGCTGATTTTGTCTTCAATGTATTCCTTCTGAATATAAATGCACTTTTTTCTTCACTTACAGAATACCTCAAGATACTCAGATGCTGGTATACCCATATAGACAATATTTATGTCACTGTCTATTTACATTCTGGAGTCAAAATGATGGTGTGCTAACATTTTACTTAAATTTGGAAAAATACGAAAGGCACAATGAGCTTAATCAGGTTGTATTGGTGTTGCCTTTTTAAAATTAAGAGATTTGTAAGGATAAAAATGGTAAAACCTTCAATTGTATTCACCGTTGCTCTATTATACAATCCCATTATTTTAATTTTCTGATTAAGAACAAAATTGACCTTGGCAATGTAACATTCATATAGATTAACTTTTCCATGAAGATCGAATAAAATGTATCAATTAATGCCTCATATCTTAGCTGTCACTGTATTTCTTGCATCAGTTTGTAAGAAAACTTATCAAAGCAACTTCTTTTTTAGTTGTTACAAATTCTTGATGTGATAATTCATTTTGAATCATTATCTTGAGCCTTCTTTGTTCAAACATATGTTTAAATTTTATGAATTTCAATGGAAAAATTATTGAGTATAAACCATTTTTTGCAGTATGCCTTCTCTTCCAGTATGCCTTCTCTTCACAAAATGTGTCTAATTTTGACCTCTACTCATCGCGTCAATGTATTAGAACAGTCATTTAAATGAATGGGCAAAGGAAAAATGTGGCTAAACCAGTTGATCATCCCCTTAGTACTGTGTCTATGGAATAAAAGACTTCATAAATATCCAATTTAAACATGTAATTTTGTGATATATCTATTATGAATTTAGGAAATTCCCCTTGTACAACAAGCTTCCTAAAAGGAAGTTCATTCTATAAAGAATGCATAAAAGTTATTTGTTTCATGGCTTTGTTGGCACCTCATAACTATACATCCCAAGAAATGCACAATGTTAGGATTAGTTTTTTAGCGATTGTCTGCCACAATGTAAGTGACTGGAATACAAAACAGTCGATCAATCTGTGGGTATTCATAAAACCTTGAAGAGGACATCAGTTCTATAATTATGTTTTTTAAAGACTTAACCATACAAATGGCTAATCAGCTTGTAACAAAAAGGTTCTTAAAGATCAGTGCAGATAGCTTCCCATTGGCTGTCTCAGGTGACATCAATAATTTCAAAAAAGCACTTTTAGCAGTTAACACATTGGAGATGTTTTAATTAGAAATGTTTGGAAAATTCTTCAATACAAACTTTCAAAAGAACAGCAATTTAGCTTCTATATAGTGAACCAGCTTTTCTTCTGCCCTACCAGGTCTTATGCTGTTTACTATTTACTATCTTTAGCCAGGATTATGATATACCGATCTGGTATGTTTTTTGTTTGGGTTTATCGTCCCACAAACCCAAGGCCTACACCAGTTATCTGGAGACAGTGCCCCCTTGAAGCAGATATAGTGCTGCCTTCATGGTGTATAGCATGCAGGGACACCTGGCATGAAACCACACCCAGTCACATTATCCTGACACCAAGCCAACCAGTCGTGGAACTACTCTTATATTTGTTTGAGCATTAGCAAGGGAGCTATACCACTACATTTTTAACAACTTTGGTATTTTGCAATCCAGGATCAAACCCAGGGCCTCCCGCAACCTGGAGAAAACACTCTACTAATTGCGCTACCAGGTCCAGTAAAACATAAAAAAGTAAAATCTGTAACACTGAAAAGTACTTTAGAGACACAGCTATACACGCATATTGGTCAGCATTATGTAGTAAATAGATCTTTGTCAGTTGTACAATGTGAAGATGTAAACATGCTGTAAATTTTGTAATTTAGACAGGATATAAAAGCAAAGCTTGGAAGGATGAAGGTTATGTTTTTTTTTTTAAAATACAGTCTAACTTGTACTAGCAGTCGCGTGTTAAGAGTGGCCATTTTGGTGTAAGCGGTGACTTCAATTCCCCCCGAGCAATTTCTTCTTTAATTTTCTTGTAATAAGCGGTCGTTTGTGTTGTTGTATTAAGCAGCAAACTTGTCCTAAGCAGCCAATTTTCGACAATCCCTTGGGTGGCTGCTTAATACAAGTTTGACTGTACATCGCAGCAACCTGTTATGATCATTTTAGGGAAAATCCAGCCATTTTGATGAAAGAACACGATGAATGTGTAAAAACATATGAGACCAGATACAATATACTGTAAACAGCACAGACGTCTATGTTGCTTAGTTGATCATTTTGTTTGTTGGGTTTATCATCCCACCAACAGTATTTCAGTTATCTGGAGACGGTGTCCACTTGAAGCAGATATAGTGCTGCCTTCACTGTGTATTGCATGCTGGAACACCTGGCATGATACCACACCCAGTCACATTATCCTGACACCGGGCCAACCAGTCGTGGAACTACCCTTATATTTGCTTGAGCCTTAGCAAGGGAGCTATACCACTACCATTTTTAACGACTTTGGTATGTCACGGCCGGGGATCGAACCCGGGGCCTCCCGTACCTGGAGCCGACGCTCTACAGATTGTGCTACCAGGTCCGGTGATCATTTTGTACAACATGTCATGATCACATAGAAATGAAGTGTTTGATGGTTACATACCCCTGCGAAATAGAATCCGAGTTAAGTTGGAAAAGCTCGTAAAATCATGGATTCCAAGTTAATCCATGTTTACTTACTTAGACAAACTTGGAATATCTCGGACTTCGACTATTGAACCAAATTCCAAATAAATCCAAGTTATTCCGAGATAGCCAGTATTCAGAATATCATGGATTTTCTCGGACTTCTAGTCGAAGTTGGAAATGGTTGGACTTTTAGGTTGGCTCCATAAACTATAAGTTGGAAAAACTAAGAAAAACTCGGACTTTTAAAACTCAACTAGGAAAAATTGGGAAAATCTTAGACTTTAGGCTTGAGCTGAAAATTGATTTTCATATTGGTAAAGTCCAAGAAATTCCAACTTCTGAAAAACTCAGACTTTTGGCACTCAACTCGGAAATACTGGGAACAACCTGGACTTTACCCTAGGGCTTAAAACCACATGCTAATTATTAAAGTCTAAGAATTTCCGACTTTATCCAACTGTGTTAGGCGAATTTACCTTACAAGGCTGTTTGACTTTAAAGTTTCACAAAGTGGACAATCATTAGTTTTTACTAATTTGTCACCTAAGTGGGGTTTTTTTTTAAACATATATTTTTACAGGAGCTCCAGACTCGTGACCTTCCGTTTATTTTTTTTTTGCCATTTGTTTTGTTCCGGACATGATAAGATGAATTTATTCCCGATTCATATTAAGCAGGGTTTTTTTTACTTTGATCACTTTAAATATGAATATTTGTGATTTGCCACTTCGTGAAAACATTGACGATTATATCGAACACAACAGTGATATCTAAATTAGTCTGCACTAATAATCAAGCCAACTCTTATTCGATAGATGCAATTAATTGCACTGTGCTGATTCAACACAGGCAAAATGTGGCTTTATTTATCTGTGACCAGTATCTTGTCTATCATATCAGTGTCAGGGATCTCACTTTTTCATATCTGTGACAGCTGAGCTAGATGTCTGAAAATAAGGACAACCACTCACAACATGATTGAACTGCAAACTATACATCATATTCCGCATGTAAAATCCTGAAGGTGATAAAGAATAAAAACAAAGCATCACAGAAATAATCACTAAAAGACTTCAAGTTTGAGTAATGCAATTTATTCTCAGAAAATATTTTCATTTGATGCAAAAATACAGAGTCAGAAAGTGTCGAAACAAAGCTTAACAAAAATATTGACTAATGAATTTTGCAAACCTGAACTTTTCCATCTTACTTTGTCTGTGTCATTAAACTCCACCCCCCCCCCCCCCCCCCCAAATATAACTAGCACAGTAATACAAGGTTCTACTTATTAAGGAAAACCCACAGCTGGTGAGATCTTGTAGGTTATAGATATGGACAAGATGGTGTCTTCCATGCATACTTGCAATAAAATCTTTATTTCATCCCACACCAAAACGCTTGCGACAAGCTCGTCACAAGTATGCGACAAGTTTGCGCAAGCTTGCCGCAATCTTAATAAGGTTGCATTTCTTAAATATTATGGTTGCGGATGCGAGCACACTCGCTTGCTTGGAAATTAAGGTTGTGGTTAGGTTTTGTTCGCACACTTCTCGCAATCTTAAATACTATTAAGATTGCGAGAAGCTTGCGGCCTTGCAAGCTTGTAATCTTTTAGTCCATTGAAGATTGCGATAAGCTTGCCGTCTTGCAAGCTTTAAATTAATTAAATTTAATATTAGGATTGCAGATAGATTGTCGTCTTGCAAGCATAATTTATTCCAAGACATTAAGAAATTTATTTTGTATTTCTTTAAATAAATAACATTTGAAAGAGAACTTTGCATGACCAGTTCAAACAAAGATTCTGGTCAAGTTCTGTGAAGATTAGGCTCCCAAAAAGTCTTGTTCTCAAGGGTGTTCTCGGGTTTTTTATAGATTTGACTAAGTCACCTACTTTTTGATCATGTGACCTATTTATTAACTCATCCAAGATTTCATACAGACAAACATTTAATGATATTCTGACCAGCGTCCAGGTTAAGATTGGATCAAAACGGTAGCCTTTAATATGTTTACGAGCAAATTGTTGATGCAGCAAGATGGACAGTTGGTTATGAGAAAAGCTCGCCTGACTGTGACATAAAATAGCTCCAAATACTAATTGCCAATTTTTTTTAACTTTATTTTGTCATTATTTATTATTAAACAGAGATCACACAACCATATGCAAAACAGTCCCAGACTTACTCTCCCTAGAAAGTAATTTGGTAACAATACTTTACTCCTGTCTTGAGTTATTTATAGAAAATCCAAAAATATATTTTATAACTTGTCTTGACGACAGTTGATCCCTAAAGCAATTCTAAACATATTCTTCCTATGAGATAGCTAGTTACCTACTTAACTTGATCAATCCTCAAAAAAGAAGATAATGAACAGGAACAAAACAGTGACTCAGTCCATAAAACTAATGGACAACAAAAACAATTCCAAACTTAGGTATCCCATAAACAACCTAACTACCAAATTTGATATCAATATCTACATCTGATATCAATATCTAAATCCTGACTAGATATGGAAAGCAAACTGCTATTTTGAGTTACAGTGACCTTGACCTGACTGATCACAAAAGCAATATTTAACTATGTTATCATTTAAGACAGCTACAAAACATGTGGTTATAATAGCTCATTAAAAAAATGATCCAATTCCAAAGAAGTCATTTTTTTTTATAACTTTTGTTGTTGTTGTCTTTCGAAAACCTGGTCAAGTAGATCTACAGTCTAATATCTAATATGACAACAAAACTACAGAACAGACAGTAGGGTATCATGTTAAAACCACTCTAATTTTATTGGGAATGTGAATAAACACCATTTAATAATAAAAGTTTGAAAGTCGCTTTTACGGTGTTTCAGTAAAAGTCAATCGTAACTTTCGAAAAATAACCGAAGAAATCGCCGTGGGGTCCCGATTTACAATAGCACATGCGCAGTCTACACTTCCGGCCGCGACAATTTTCAACGAAATTCAAAACATGTGATGAAAAAGATGAAAAAATTGACTTTCCGTTACTGGACTACTAGGCAGAGGTGAGACATTGATCTACTTAAACAAGTATAAGAAGCACCACATTTTAAATCAGGTTTTCTGAACGTAGTAAGTTTAGTACATTAACGGTTTAGGCTCCGGGAATAGTCGTACCAATACAATCTCGTACCGTTACAATTTCGTACCGAATTGTGAATAGTCGTACCGGGTGCTGGTCTTAATGTACCATTACCGTAATGTACCAGGACTTAATGTACCATTTTGGGATCGAATGTACCATCTATAGTTTATATAGAGATTATGGTAGGACTATTGTTCAGTGTGGAGGACCCCATTGAGGGGTGATAATTAGGTGTGAAAATCTCCCTGGGGCATTCTGTTGTGTATTTGTCAATTGATAAACCTGTTTGTTAATATGACAGGCTAGTTTTTAACCATTTATAAATCTGTTTGAAGAATAAACAACAAGTCTTGTATGGGTTATTAACAATTGTTCCATGTGATTAAGAAATTATAAGATTGTTTTACTAAAGTAAAGAATTTATCAATAAACTTTAATAGTAAAAAATAATTAAAAACTCATTAAAATTTCAATACATACACATTTAAATATCATATACACAAATTTACATGTTTTAACTTTATTTGAACTAATAACAATATATATAAACGTTAACTATAATTCCCTATATATTCTATATATGGTACATTCGATCCAAAAATGGTACAATAAGTCCTGGTACATTACGGAAATGGTACATTACGTCCTACAACCGTCGTACCACATATAAGATATATGCGTAAATTTTTAGTATGGAGATTGTATGTAACAACTTAAAGGATTTTATCTGCACTTAATTTTTTAAACATGTATTGATGGAAAGTGATACTTTTTTTGTAATATTGTAGTTGTTTAGATCGACGCTGTTGATTTTTTTGTTCATTTTTTCATTTTACGCACTCAATATTGTAAACATGTGATATTTTTGTGTGTGAGTATTAAAAATGATATTTAATTTGATGACACTTTGTTTGTTTTTACTGTCCACTCAGTTTTGGTATCTGACGATTATCCCTTAATGAATTATGATGAGTTTTAGTCAATTAGATTTAATCCATTAGTGAGGATTTTGCCATGTAATTATATCAAAAACCTTAATAAATGTAATCATTTATTCATTCAATGCTGTATTTTTTCGTTTTTTATTTTGTTTAAACTAATCAGATGTGATTTACAATTCGTTCATATATCTTTCACGAAGAAAAATAACAAATTAAATCTTCTGATGAATTTCAAGTGAGAAGTGACACCTATCTAATCAAAAGTTAATTATCAAATATTTCACAGGAATGCATGAGAGATAAATGTTTGTCATGCAACTATCTAATGAATAGACCATTGTTAATACCTCCACTACTAAGCCTAATTATCACCTCTAATTAACCCATTACCCCATTCCCTGTACAAAATCATATATGGTACGACCTTTCCCAAAATGGTACGAGTATTACCGGTACGAGATCGTAATGGTACGACTATTCCTGTCAAATATTTTCGCCATTTTTTTTCAGTTCCGACATTTCAACTTTGTTTTTTTCTTATCACAAACGTTTTCTGAAACCGCTGACTTTTCCATAAACATTTGTTATCTACTGTATATTTAATTTATGCTTCAGTTAGAGTTGATACGGTTCTGACAAGTTCAAAAGTTTTTTGACATTTTTGTCATATTGTTTATTTTAGAGTGACCTGATTAACGGTAATATCCAGTGTTAAAAAATAAATTTAGGTCACCGGTAATAGATATCCAAGATAACTTGTACATGATGGTTAAGCACATCATAAACTGTCTTTGCTTGTATGGTATTGCCACTCATGTAAAGTATTTTATTTTCTGTAATAACAGCCAGATGCAAGTGAACAAAAAAAGAATCGGCATTGCAGACTGATGTCAATAAGGAAGTCAGTGAAGAGCAACGCATGGATGACAGACAAAAGGTACAAAGATAACTGCAGCATTTTGACCATTTGTACCAGTTATTGTATTAATGTATTTGCTACCTTTTAGCATTTACAGTGTTAATCGTTAATTGCATGGCACAGCTGTTGGTACATGAAGTTGTCATTGTTGGGAAATAATGTTGTTTTGATTTTGTTTGTTTATAGTTACATTGCGCTGACACATTTATGGCCATATTGGTGACGTCCAAGTAATTATTGGTGGAGGAAAGCCTCCCCAAATGAAAGTTCTCGCCCCGACCAGGACTTAAACGTGGTCCATGGGTTATTTTGCTTTCTTAACCTAAACATTCAAGTTGTATTTTACTGGTTAATTTTAAACTTTACTAGTGTCTACAGCAATAAATTCTCTTATAATTTCAGGAGACGCTGATGATGACGCCGAATGAGCTCAGAATCAGTGTGGAATCAGTACCAAAAGTGTTTTTTAGAATTGTAGAAAAAATTTAAATAAAAAACTATATCAAAAGTGATTGAATAGTTGTTTTTTCTGTTCTGAAACAAATTTACAAATTTTTTATGCTCTAAAGGTAGGGTCTCTAAAGAAGCTAATCCTAATGCTAATGGCAATGTGGTTTCAAATTCTGAGTCGGCGGTTAGATAATGTCATTTAAAACTCACTGTGATCATTTCAGTGTGCAAATATATTTGATAGATAAATGGCAGACATCGGTATCTAAGGTTTTCAAACGAGCCATCCCTACCTTTAAAGTAAGTTTTTGAAAAATGTCCGATTCCTAGTTAATCTAAGTTTTTTCCGAGTTTTGCTAAAATGTTGGATTATGTTAGACTTCCTCAGATTTTGAATTCTCGGATTTTTGTTAGACTTTCTTGGATTCCAAGTTTATCTAAGTTTTTTCCGAGTTTTGCTAAAATGTTGGATTATGTTAGACTTCCTCAGATTTTGAATTGTCAGATTTTTGTTAGACTTTCTTGGATTCCAAGTTTATCTAAGTTTTTCCTAGAATGAGCCAGCGTCCAAATACCGCAAGATTCAAGATAATCCGAGTATGTGGGAATCCAACTTAAGTTGGATTTTCTTGGATTCCGTCTTCCATCAGAACTTGGAAAAAAGTCGGAATTCCCAGGAAATCCTAGGAATTCCTAAGAATTTTTCGCAGGGGTGGTGAATGAAAATGGATCCTGGTACAGGTTAAGATCATTAAAAGGCATGTTTTTTTCAGAAAATAAAGATACAATAATGGAAAGTATCATCAAAACACATTATCTTTAGACTAAATGGCACCCAATATACATGCTGGGTGATGGAGTCTTTTTCATTTTTTAGCCACATTGACATATCAGCACTCCTAAATTAAGACTAAACAGTACATTTCTGAAAAGTCTTCAAATGGCAAAATTCATTGATAGAACACCATTGTTAAAAGGATTTACCCATCTGCAGTCATTTTCAAGCCAAAGGTACAGACGGAGATTCTTCCGGAAATGTCACTTAAGGTTAGATGCCACCAAATAAGTTTGTTCTATATTCTATAGAGAATCACGAAAAGTTGCAAACAAATTGCACCATGACCAAGTTATGATGGACCCCCATAACCACATTAAGGTGAAAAGAGCTATTTATTGTCTATATATATGAGTGAAAAGAGCTATTTATTGTTTATATATATGGGTGAGAAGAGCTATTTATTGTCTATCAGAAAGACTCAGAAATATGACAACTTTTGCAACTTGTAAGAAGGTTCTGTTTCATAGAATGCACATACCAAACTGCCAGTCTGTAACCCCCAAATTTCAAAGAGATATTCTGGTAAAAGTGGATCAGTCCATTAATGTGCATAGATGTTCAAGACTTTTGCTTTCTTTTAATTCTACATGGTGTCAGCTTTCTTTTGACACCAAAAGATTAAGATCATCTTTAACATTGGAAATTTAATGCCAAAACATAGCAACAGACTGTTACTAAAGAGTAAAAGTCTATGTCACACATTCTACTTCCGGTCGGTATTAAGAGTAACGACCCCTCAAAGGCACTACAAATTTTGGCAACTTTTACACTAAGTGACAATATACTAGTGTTTTGTTTGTAGGTTTCACACACATTAACTTAATCAATTAAGAAATTGTACACAATTTTCATGTCGAATATATAGTACAAGTTTATTGCAACACTTACACCTTACCCCTAATTGGGTAAGATTTTTATTGCAAATTTTATCTTTTTATGCCCATTATTTTGGGGACAATGTGTATGCAACTGCATAAATTCAAAATCACAGCTAAGAAATGTTTCTATAAGTGGGTCTTGTCTGAGCATACATCTAGGCATCATGAGTAATTTGCCATTATTTTCTTAACGTTTCCAAGATATTTAAGCACAATGCCATTAAATATTGTTTAAAGCTATAATATCACTTGTATGCATGTTGTTTAACTTTATACATGTTATATATATTTATAACAGTTTTAAATATTCCATTTTTTAAAATAAATACTAAAAACTAATTTTTTAGTATACTTCATTAATGGATGATAAGGGGGAAAAAAGTGAAAAATGCAAATGAAATGAAAACCACACACACACACACCACCCCCTCCTCTTGACTGAGAGACAACTGCTCTACTGACAGCACCCCTGAATCTGGTTACTTGCTCGTTTTACAGTTTTATTACATTCCGACCTGCACAAGTTTTAAATTTTAAATTTCAATGTTAACATGCTATGATTTTGATGGGTTTCAACTGTCAATATTCATTTGGATTATAGTCAGGCAAAACAAAAGGGGGGAGGGGGTGATGAAGACCAAATATGACATACTTTCTAGGGGGTCCAGAAAAAGTGTTTCTAAAATGTACGAGATGCTTTCTGAAGTGTATCTGGACAAAAGGTTAATAGTTTTTAATGTTTTTATTAATTTGACTCTGAAAGTCTGGAAATGCACAAATCATTAGCCACGTAACATTTTTGTTGAAAACTGGTTCGAGTTCTTCAAAAAAATATGCCGAAATAAGCAAACACATACTGACCTTTGAATTAGAACCTAAAATGCAGGTATATGTTTGCATATAATTTACTTTATTTATAATTTAATTTAGAAATAATTTACAGTAATTACTGTACGGGAGTGATTTTGGAATTGGGCGTGAGGTGAGGCCATTTCTCATTAAATATAGTTGAGAAAAATTGTATAACCGGGCCGAATTGACCCCCCCCCGCCCTTTGTCTAAAAGCATATATAGTGCTGCCTTCATCATGTATAGCATGCTGTGAACACATAACATGATACAACACCCTGTCAGTGACACCTGGTGAGGCTAGCCAGTCACGGAACTACCCTTATTTTTACTTGAACCTTAGTTACCAATAGCATTTTTAATGATTTTTGTAGGTCTTTGACTGGGACCGAACCCAGGGCCTCCAGTACCTCATCCTAGAACAGAAGGTTTACCAAATGTGCTACCAGGTTCAGGACAAATTATTTATAAGCTCATATGCAGTTACAATTAACAAATACACACATCTAGCTTGTGATAAAAGCCTCTTAAGTGTAGTATTATTGCCTTCTCAGAACCCCCTTTTGATTGAAAGTGTGAATGATTGGCTTGCTTTTTTAAAGTACAATGTAGATTGCAGCAATCAAATAAGATCACTATATCGACATCCATATTCAATTTGGTGGACAAAGACCCCAGACAAATGTCTGGGCAGAATCAAACAGTATACCACAAGTCCGGTGGTAGACCTTCTCAAATTAAGTCCTTTAAATAGGACTCAAACCGATGCAGTGGGAGGCTAAAACGGTAATGGAAGTTACAAATCTGTGACTCTACAACTACATCATGGGAGGGGCTTATTTTACAACTGTTCTCTGAAAATAAGCTTATGCAAATAGAAAAGTTGGTGACAAAATTGTATTGAGCCAAGAACTTTAAATATTTTAATATTTTTGTTTATGAAATAGTAGCAATACTGTTAAGGTAATTGCAGCAACATCAAGCTCTCTTAGTGGAACAAAACCCAAAAACTCTGAGAACCACCAGAGCATTGTATAACAGCTGGAAGGTAACTTTACAAAGAGACCATCTTGCAAGTCTTTGGCCCCTCCCAGGACTTAAACAATCCATTAACAGATAAATAATAAGAGCTCTGAAACTTGTTAACTGTATTTTAACAAATCAATAAATGTGAGATTTCAAGATTAATTAACCCAGATCTTCTTAATTTTTATTGGTTAAAAAAACAGAAAAGGGGATGCTGTAGTCAGAGGCATAAAGTAGATCACATTCAGACATTCATTTTTCTAAATGTTGCACTAAATTTTATCCTTTAATATTTTTTCAAATTTATAAAAGGAAGGACTTTTGTACAATTTGTACTTAATGTTTGTCTAATATAATGACACTACTTGAATCTTTAAAACTTTTTGGCTATTTTATATACTTGTATAAACATTGCATATTTTAGGCTTTAAGTTGTTAAAACAGTTATAGTATGCATTTTGTGTTTTGAGTGTATCTCTTCTATGCTATGAACATATATGTTTATAAAAATATCACAGCAAACCACCATCTACACTTTCTCAATCCATCAGAACAAAATATTGGCAGAAAATGTGCAAAAGATCCCCATGCAACCTTGCATAACCAACAAATATCGCCAAATATACCAACCATCTGGCTGGCAAAACAGTTTTTTCCCGCGCCAAAGCGTGCAGCACGTGCAGCATAAAGAAAATGGCGGAGTACTGCAAAATTTCAAGTATACATTTCGACTACTTCGGCAATTGTTCGCATAAAAAACTAACCAAATCATATAATAACAGCATATAATTACACAGAGGTGCCAACATTGTCATTGAAACAAATGGCCATAGGGCTGGAAACAGGGGATGTGTAGTTCGGTGGGGTATCGCAGACACACAATGGCGGGTATGAAGTACAAACTAATTGTAGCAAAATTCAAATAAATAAATGCTAAACATGTTAATGTACGTGCTTAATAACATTCTGGCATGTAAATGTCACATTACTACGAAATAAATATACCATAGCTAACCAATTATTACGAAATGTGCATAAAATTTTAAAATGTACGAGAGCAAAAGGAAACACAACTTACTTCAGCAATCATTTTCCTGTTTATGTGAAAGCGGGACTATACAAGAGGATCTCACGTGACATGACGTATATACAATACACACACCTGATTAAATATTTAATTTCATTGATGGAATAATGCATGTTTCAAAAAAAGAGACAAGCGGAAAATATTATAAATAAAAAACAATGATGTATAAAGTTGTACTACTACTCTTTTTTTTTCTACACTGATCACGTGATCTTACATGAGTACAGGTAAGTTATATTCAGGTAACACATTATCAAAGACTGTGTGGCGCAATCGGTAAGGATGTCAGTACCACTGGCTATCTGGGAATGTTGGTGTCTCAACCAACATTTTTTTTCGTTTGAGCTTTTAATTGATAATAATTTAAAGTGAATCGATTCGAACAGTCGTAACTTTAACAGCATAAATAAAACCATAACCATAGAAAGGTTCGCCTAATCAATAGTTATCGCTTAATTAAAAATATAACTCGTCAGCCCTCCACGGCGTGGGTTCGAGTCCCGGTCAGGGCGAGAACTTTCATGTGGAAAGATTTTCTAGCTAACCTGCGGTGCGCCGTTGGTTTTACCCGGACTTTTAGTTTAGGATCTTCTTCCGCCAATGATGAGCTAGACGTCGCTAATATGATCCTGATTGTGTCGGTGCGGTGTAAGAAATAACCCAAAAGAATAAAATATTTTGTTACGACCGGTGTCGCTATTTAAGATTAATTAATAAAATGGCACGTTTACTAAACGACGAAATGGTGTCACAGAAAGAACAAGCCAGCAACAAACTAGTACAATAGTGTTTTTATTTTATTACACAATTAAATCTATGGCGTAACAAAATAATAACAAATATATCAGACAAAATTTCAGATAGTAAAATAAATGTTAGCTTACAGTTTGTCCCTTTAAGAGGTGTCCCTTTAAGAGTCCAATTATTAACCCAACGTCGAATAATCCTGAAGAGTTTTCGGTAGACTGTCCTCGTAGATATGCACAGTTGAAATAATCCAAACGTAGAACAATATACGAATGTAAATAATATAATTCCAAATCCAACACTTTAATATTTATATCACTGTAGAATATATTAAGTCCACGTAAGTTCCAACACAGAAAGATTTAATATAGAAGCTGCAAGTATTTCCAAACTATATGTCTAAACTCTATGTCCATCCAAACTTCCTTTAAATCGGCTGACAAGCCCCTATATCGAACCAAAGAATTTCCAGAACGCAGAAGCTCTAGAACATTCACGAAACCAGAACATTCTCGAAAACCAGTTATAAATAAACAAATGAACTTTCTAGCATTATACTTTTCTTTCTAGCAGTTACGCGAATGCTACGTCATCCGAAATACGGCATGCGAATTACGTCATGACTTCTACCATAAACAATCCCTTGACCTGACTTGCGTAATCTTAAACGCTGTGTGCTACTGTACATAACAATTTTAATTTGAATTACATATTCATTTGGCTCAAAATTAATAAATCAAATGCAAACAAACTAATTGTGTCCATGATTCGTTAAATCAAACAAAATATCGTATCAAAAACTTCTTACTTTTTTATAGTTAGAGTATATTTGAAATGACATTAAACAAGCTATTTTTGCTTTTAAATTTGAGTCTCTACTGTATTAACTGTGGGTCTGAAATAGATATCAACGTCACAGCGATTTACCAGCATGATGATATAAAGTGAACTGAAAACTAGGTGGTCACGTGGTTTTCTTAGTTTTTGAAAAGCTAACTACGAAATGAGGATCGGATAGGAAATAATTTGCTTATAGTCTTTTGTTTCACATTAAGTCTGAAATAATCATCGTGGACATTTTTTCCCGAAACATTTATTTATAATTATTAAATAAAGCTTGCATTCAATTAGTAAAGGCCATGTCTGTCTGTCTCTCTATTTCTCTGTCTGTCTGTCTGTCTGTCTGCCTGTCTGTCTGTCTGTCTGTCTGTCTGTCTGTCTGTCTGTCTGTCTGTCTGTCTGTCTGTCTGTCTGTCTCATACTCTCTCGCTGTCTCTGTTTCTGTGTCTCTGTTTCTGTGTCTCTGTCTGTCTGTCTGTCTGTCTGTCTGTCTGTCTGTCTGTCTGTCTGTCTGTTCTCTCTCTCTCTCTCTCTCTCTCTCTCTCTCTCTCTCTCTTTCTCTCTCTCGTCCAATCAAATTGCGAAATTTTCTGCTATGTTCCACGTGAAATACGGCCAGGTAGCAAGCCAATCACAATATTTTATTTCTGGTCATCAAAATAACACACACGTTAGCAAAAACTACATGTTGGTATTAAAGAGAGCTTTCTCAAATTTAAATTTTATCATTTTGCCGCTATTTTGTGCGTTGAAGTCTGGGCATGGTGGTGAAAAATTACATTCGGAGACCCTTCTCAAAGGAATGTCGTAGGTAACTACTGTTACCACCAAAACCATCATCCTCATCACCACCATCATCGTAATTGTCAGCATAAGCGTACTAAACAGAATTATCAATGTCATAACTAAACTTATCATCGTCATCGTCGTTGTCTTCTTCTCCTCACCGTCATCATCATCACCATTCACACATAAAATTGTGAACACACTTAAAACGCAAAAAACGAACCCCGCCTAATATGCTTATTCAATATATAAACTGGATCTCGTTAATGTAACACAATATTGTGGTTGTCTTCGTCAAATACGTAAATTCATAACTTGTTAGTACGATAAATAAGGTTTCTTTAATACTAAATATTAGTTAATGAAATTGAAACAAATTAGCAACGAAAATTGGTCGCATTGCAAGTGTCCTGGTTAGACAAGGATGGATATTTAAAGATAATCTTAACTTAAAGATTTGCTATAATAATTGTAATTATGAAGAAGGTATTTGATGAAATATAATCTGATGTCTTCACCCAAGGGCGTCGCTTGCATAATAAATAACGTTATATCGGACCTGGCAGCGCAATCGGTAGAACGTCGGCTCCAGGTACGGGAGGCCCCTGGTTCGATCCCTGGCCGCGACATGCCAAAGTCGTTAAAGTCGTGGTATAGCTCCTTTGCTAACGCTCAAGCAAAAGTAAGGGTAGTTCCACGACTGGTTGGCCCGGTGTCAGGATAATGTGACTGGGTGTGGCATCATGCCAGGTCTTCAAGACATGCTATACACAGTGAAGGCAGCACTATATCTGCTTCTACTGGACATCGTCTCCAGATAACTAAAATACTGTTAGTGGGACGATAACCCCCCCCCAAAAAATGATAACATTATATCGACTCTTCTTCCTGACCAGATTTCTTTACAAACAGCACTTTCTTGTTTAGCTAGTTTTATGATCTACGAGGATTTGTGAGGGACCCTCAAATATGGTATCCGCGGTTTGGACCATTTTTTTCTCTCATTCATCCAAATAATTATTGCTACCTGAAGAGATCTCGCGAAATTCTGTTTACTGGTGCACTACTTCCATAGGAAAATTCAGGTATAACAACCCACATGCCATTACAAAAATGTATTTCCTTTCCGAGTCAAGCTGCAAAATAGGCTATTTTTAAAATAAGAAAACCACATGACACTTTAGATGTACGTTTTAAATTACGTTACATGATCATCCAGGTAATCGGCTCTGACGTCGATATTAATCTTCAGCTAAAATCCATATCGTGCTTATTTATAAATTGGAAATACTGGACACGTATTTCACAACTAGCACTGTCTTACAATTGAGTCAATGTAATAAACAGCATTTACTTACACTAAAGTATTAGTTCATGCAACAGTTATAAACAAATTCTCCAGAACAGGGGTAAGAAGTTGTTAAATGTATTAGATAAGAAGGATGTAGCTACCACCTTTAATATACACATGCTGTACAAGTTTTAAAGTCGGTTGAGCCAATATCAGTTGTAATATATATCACTAATAAGAGGTTTGTGAAGTTGGCTGGGAATTGGGAATAGGGTGTTGGGTATTCAATATCCAGATACAACCGAATACCCAGCCAGGTAGGAATTGGGTATTCGCGAATTCCCAGATAAAACCGAATACCCAGCTTGCTAGGTATTGGGTATTGAATATAGAGCTGCAATCGTATTCCCAGCTGGTTGGGAATTGGGTATTCGAAATATTTTCACCAAAAGGATGACACAACGCAGAGATTAAATATCGACTTAGACCTGAATACCCAGCTGGCTGGGAATTGGGTTTTCGATATATTTTTAGTATAGGGACTATTCAACACAGAGTTTGAATATCGAGTTGGACCTGAATACCTATCTGGCTGGGAAATGGGTATCCGAAATATTTTCTGCAAAGATAGTATTCAACACAGAGTTTGAATATCGAGCTAGACGTGTAAACCCAGCTGGTTGGGTATCCGAAATATTTTAGTATAGGAACTATTTAAGCAGAGTCTGCATATCGAGCTAGACCTGAATACCCAGCTGGCTGGAAAATGGGTATTCGAAATATTTTAAGTATAGGAAATATTCAAGCAGAGTTTGAATATCGAGCTGGACCTGAATACCTATCTGGCTAGGAATTGGGTATTCAAAATATTTTATCATAGGAACAAGTAACTGCAGATTCTGAATATCGAGCTAGACTTGAATACCTAGCTGGCTGGGAATTGGGTATTCGAAATATTTTCTGTAAAGATACTATGCAACGCAGCGTTTAAATATCGTGCTAGGCCAGAATACCAAGCTGGCTGGGAATTGGGTATTCGAAATATTTTTAGTATAAGGACTATTCAACACAGAGTGTGAATATCGAGCTTGATCTGAATACCTACCTGGCTGGGAATTCGGTATTCAAAATATTTTCATTAAAGGAACAATTAAACGAAAATTCTGAATATCGAGCCGGACCTGAATACCGAGCTGGCTGGGAATTGGGTATTCAAAATATTTTTTATAATAGGAACAATTAAACGAAGATTCTGAATATCGAGTCAGACCTGAATACCTAGCTGGCTGGAAATTGGGTATTCGAAATATTTTAATATATTGACTATTCTACGTAAATTTTGAATATCGAGCTAGACCTGAATACCAAGCTGGCTGGGAATTGGGTATTTGAGATATTTTTAGTATAGGCACTATTTAACGCAGAGTTTGAAAATTGAGCTAGACCTGAATACCTATCTGGCTGGGAATTGGGTATTCGAAATATTTTTAGTATAGAAACTATTTAACGCAGAGTTTGAAA
Organism: Sinonovacula constricta; assembly: GCA_007844125.1. Lineage (NCBI taxonomy): Eukaryota > Metazoa > Mollusca > Bivalvia > Cardiida > Solecurtidae > Sinonovacula > Sinonovacula constricta. The sequence goes on from CM017565.1 coordinate 18,397,054, forward strand.
ATTGAGCTAGACCTGAATACCTGGCTGGCTGGGAATTGGGTATTCAAAATATTTTTGGTAAAGGAACTATTCAAGCAGAGTTTAAATATCGAGCTAGATCTGAATACCTAGCTGGCTGGGAATTGTGTATTCGAAAAAAAAATATGTATATATACTATTCAACTCAGAGTTTGAATATCGAGCTAGGCTTCAATACCCAGCTGGCTGGGAATTGGGTATTCGAAATATTTTTAACCAAGGGACTATACTATGCAGAATTAGCATATCGAGCTAGACCCGAATACACAGCTGGCTAACAATTGGGTATTCGAAATATTTTAGTATTGGGACTATTCAACGCAGAGTTGTATGTGTTGATGCAACTATGTACTTTAGTACATGTGCATTTAAGTTGTTATTACTGGCCATTAAATGCAGACATATATTAAACCATATTAAATGTATTCATCTGTTATTCACAGCACATTCATTTCAGTCGGAAACAATTTGAACTAGATATCTATGGAAGGGAATATCCGCCAATATTCAATTTCTAATTTGTAAATTTTGTTTGCACAAACAACGTTCGTTTTTACATGTATCTAATTTACATTTCTCGTATACAATTTGGAAATTACAAATCTCAAGTCTCAATTATCAAGTCACACATTTTATGTTCGCTTACAATTTACAAGTTACAAAACTCAAAGTCACAATTCTCAGGTCACAAATTACTAATGTAGGCTACAAGTGAAGGTATAAGATGTGTAATAGTGACTAAACTGAATCCTGACAAAAGATATGATATATATCACATTTTTCAGCATTGTATTCTGGGTTATTTTCCAAATTTTAACAACTTTTCACCTCAACTAACCTAAGTTTTGCAAATTTTTATGTTCTATAGGTCGACGTCCTCAAATCTGACCTTTAAATAATCTCATAGGCTACATGTCAAATTTGGATGAATAAAAATAAAGAAAACACAGTAATGTCATTTGTTTTCTACATTTTTATTAGAGTATACTTCTTATAAATAAAAATGCCCCAAAAACGTGTGAAAAACACAGTTCTTTCTTTGTTTGCTTTAATTTTGCTCTTTTTTGACGAATCTTACGGCTGACTGCGATTTCTTGTCGCCATTTTGGAGAGAAGAAATTGACGCGATTTCATTGGATAAAATTGGAAAACTAAAATCGGGGGATTTTATTCTCGGAAGGCCGAGTATTGACGTAAATGATAGAGCATGTAACATCGTCAAACGCTAGATGCCGACATTAACCGAATTTTCCTGAGATTGATTTCACATCTAATACCAAGAATCGACAACATTCAGACGCTAGGTGGCGGTACCATATAAATAAAGAGTCACTAAGCTAAAATAGAACGGAATATCAAAAGTATTTATTAATGTATATATTATCATTCTGCAAGTAATTTTACCATACAAGTCTTTGATTTGTTAAAACTACATTCAATCCAATTTAATATACGTATCAGACGTTTCCAGAAGAACATACTATCTCATTCGCATTCGGATTTGTTTATGTAAATGCATTGGAATTGAACTACATTAACAGGGGTACGTGATGTAGTGAGTATGCTTTCCCCAGTTGACAATGAAGCTCAGTCGCTAGAGTACCTACCTTAGGGCAGGAGGTCTTGGGTTCGACCCCCGCCCTCGGTAATGGGATTTTTCCAGCTTTTTTTAGTGGCGTCAGAAGAGGTTCTTCAGATAATCCTGTGGAGCAGGAAGATGCTAGGTACTGGTGGTTCTGTTGATGCCTGGCTAAATATTAGGAAGGTTAAAACTCCCTGCCCAGGTAGACCAGGTGGTAGAGCACCTGATTACAGAGGAGGACTTGGGTTCGAGCTCAATACTGAGCTAACTACTAACTAAAACTACTAACAGAGTTTTGACTGCTCGCCGCGGATCACTTCGGTTAAATCAGGATATATGCAGTTTTAAATGAAAGCGGGTGGGACCATAGAGGTTGGAAGGTGGGGTGGCGGTGGTGTAGGGGCTGTCAGATCTCGACCTGAGAGATAAAAATATACGAACACCATTCGAACCGATTCATACAGTTTGAGGAAAAAGTAGAGACGTGTAAATATGGACTGACTATTATTGGTGCATGTCTACAGTACATGTCACGAATGATATATGTATAAGTACTTAGTCATGTAATGACCACCATTTAAGGACGGAATAATATCCCTAAAATTGTATAGCACAAAAATAATGCATGTGTCTGATTCTGTCAGTGAGAAACTCACAACTTGAAAGTACAGACGACCGCGGACCAGTTCTACACTTTACATAAGAGATTTGCGCCTCTAGATTAGTAACTTGTAAATTAGATTCTAGAAATGTAAAATGCATTCTTGATTTTCGCCGCGCGATTTGTAACTTGTAAATTGTATATACGGGAAATGTGAAATTGTTCAAATGTAATGTTGAAATGTGAACATTTTCATGTGGTATATAAAAGTTAGGGTGTTATTAGATAGCGGCATTTAGCAAGCGCGGTGTCCCAATTTACAAATTGACATTTGAAGTGACAGATCCGTGTATTGAAAGTTAGAAAAAGTAATTAGAATATTGGCGGTTATCCCCTTCCATACATAGTAACCACAAAATGAACAAACTCGCCGTTTTTGGGAACCCAAATATATGCTAAGTCTCCGCACGCTTTATCTAACAAAAGGTCATAATGCTGCGGCGGGTAGGACATAAATAGGGAGATCTAGTGACATACATTCGTGCGGGTTCATCCCTACACGGCTTCCTTTTGGCAGATAATTTGAAAATCGATCACTTACAATCTTATTTTTAAAGGAAAATATTTTGTTGCAAACTAATCAAAGAAGATATGGGAGATATGCAGTGTTTTCTTTAAAAACTATTTCTGGCGATTTAGAACTTAAAGCAACACCAGCCTGACAGTGCTATGCTCAAGGCACAACCGACAAAAAGCACGTTTGTCATGAGTACAATTACAGTAAAAGGAACAAACAACAGGTTTGACGAAATCTAGGCACTGTTTTAACGACAACATAAATGACAAGGTCGCCCTCATCATTAAAAGGAAAATCTCTTCAGCCGTTGGTACACTGTCCATATCACTCTTGTAGCGGCCTCTCTAATCCTATAAGATTATCGTGTATGTATTGACTCTCAGCAACAATGTTTTAGATGTCTGTGGTAAAACTTTTTTATGTGTTCGTCGGCAACACAATTAAAGTATCCGTCGGCAACATTCGTCAATGATCCGTCATTATCAAATACGTCACTGTCTCCAAAGGCATCACATTATTTATCAAATATTTAATTGATAGTCGGCAACACATCTCAAGTCTAGAGAACTGTTGAATTCACTATCGGCAAAAGTTTACATTCTCCGTCGGCAATACATTTCCTGTTTCCGTCGGCAACACCATTCAATCCACTGGTGGCAAAACACATTTTAGTCTTCGTCGGCAAAATTAACACTCCGTCGGCAAATCGATTCAGATATGTAATGGTTGCAACATCCTAGTTCCGTCGGAAATACAGTCTGCACCATTCTTCAAGGCGATCGAAATACCCACCTTAAATACTTAAATAAGTCGTCGGCAAAACCATTCGGACTCTGTCGGCAACACATTCTAATTGATTATATGACAATATGACGATAAATCCACATGGCTATTTATGGCCGCAGTGGCATGGCAAATTGTATCTCCGCATGTAGCATATGCAGATATTTCGAATACCCAATGCCCAGCCAGCTAGTAATTCAAGTCTAACTCGATATTCAGAAACTGCATTAAACTCTTCCTATAATAAAAGTATTTCGAATACCCAATTCCAGCCAAACAGGTGGTATTCAGATCTCGCTCGATATTCAAACTCTGCGGTGAATAGGCCCTATACTAAAAATATGTCGAATACCAAATTTCCAGCCAGCTACATGTATGCAAGCATGCACGCCTGTGTGTCAGCATGCATCTGGGCAAAGGGTCCTGGCCTCCCGTGCCAAAAAACAACAACAACAAAACAAACTGTCCGGAACGCATCCGGTGTGCGGTAAGACCAGGTCCAAAGTTCGAGCCCTGCCCTTAACCAGCCGTAAACAGAATTGTATGTTTACATACAAAAATGCATGCGTGTTGGCCTGTTTGTCACTTTGCACTTGAGCCCAGGACCCTCGGACCGTGTTGGGTCCTACCTGACCACACCGGAATTTCTGCCTACAGGCGTTATGGTGAGCTTCCGGGAGGCCGAAACCCAGCCTATATGGCCTACTTAAAAAGGTCTCGGCATAGGCTCTATATGCATGGATGTACGCCCGCGTGTCAGCATGGATCTGGGCAAAGGGTCCTGGGACAAGATAGGCTGTCGACGACAGGACCAGACCTGGCCTCCCATGCCAAAAAAAAAACTGTTCGGAACGCATCCGGTGTGTGGTAAAATCAGGACCAAAGTTGGAGCACCGCCCCTTAACCAGTCGTAAATTTATGTGTATGTTAACATACAAAAATGCATGCCTGTTTGCGATTTCGTCACTCTGCGCCTGAGCCCAGGACGCTGGGATCGGGTTTTTTTTTTTTTGTTGAGGGCAGTCCTAGTCGTACCTGACCAAACCGGTATTTCTGCCTACAGGCGTTCCGGTAAGCTTTCAGAAGCCAAAACCCCAGCCTCTATGGCCTATTTAAAAGGTTCAGGCATAGGCTATATATGCATGCATGCACGCCCGTCTGTCAGCATGCATCTGGGCGAAGGGTCCTGGGACGAGATAGGCTGTCGACGACAGGCCCGGACCTGGCCTCCCATGCCATAAAAACTGTCCGGAACGCGTCCGGTGTGCGGTAAAACCAGGCTCAAAGTTGAAGCCGGGTCCTGCGAACATAAAGGCTGCCAATGGCAGGCCCGGACCTGGAATCCCATGCCAAGAAAGACACTTCGGAACGCGTCTGGTGTGCGGTAAAACCAGGCCTAACGTTGGAGCCCCGCCCCTTTACCAGCCGTAATTAGACAAATGTTTACATACAAATGCATGTGTGTTTGCCTGTTTGTTTGTCACTCTGCGCCTGAGCCCAGGACCCTGGGACCGGGTTGGGTTTCGAGGGCAATCCTGGTCCTACCTGACCACAGCGGAATTTCTGCCAACAGGCATTCCGGCGAGCTATAAGGAGCCTAAAATTCTAGCCTATATGGCCCATTTAAAGGACTCCGCATAGGCTATATATGCATGCATTCACGCCCGTGTGTCAGCATGCATCTGGGCAAAGTGTCCTGGGACGAGATAGGTTGTCGACGGCAGGCCCGAACTTGGCCTCTCATGCCACAAAAACTGTCCGGAACGCGTCCGGTGTGCGGTAAAAGCAGGCCCAAAATTGGAGCCCCGCCCCTTAACCAGCCGTAATAAACGTGTATGTTTAAATAAAAAAATGCATGCTTTCTTGTCATTTTGTCACTCTGCGCCTGAGCCAAGGACGCTGTGACCGGGTTTTATGTTGAGGGTAGTCCAGCATTTCTGCCTACAGGTGTTCCGGAAGCCAAAACCCCAGCTTATATGGCCTATTCGAAAGGTCTCCGCATAGGCTATATGGCTATATATGCATGCATGCACGCCCGTGTGTCAGCATGCACTTGGGCAAAGGGTGCTCAGACCAGATAGGCTGTCGACAACAGGCCCGGACCTGGCCTCCCATGCCAAAATAACTGTCGTCCGGAGTGCGGAAAAACCAGGCCCAAATTTCAAGCCCCGCTCCTTAACCAGCCGTAAATAGACGTGTATGTTTACATACAAAAATGCATGCGTGTTTGCCTGTTTGTCACTCTGCGCCTGAGCCCAGGTCCCTGGGACCGGATTGGCTTTCGAGGGCAGTTCTGGTCCTACCTGGAAACACCGGAATTTCTGCCTACAGGCGTTCCGGTGAGCTTCGAGGAGCCCAAAACCCAGCCTATTATCTTATTTAAAAGGTCTTCGCAATGGCTATATATGAATGCATGCACGCCCATGTGTCAGCATGCATCTGGTCAAAGGGCCCTAGGACCAGATAGGCTGCCGACTGCAGGCCCGGACCTTGCCTCCCATGCCAACATAACTGTCTGTAACGCTTCCAGTGTGCGGATAAACCAGGCCTTACATTCGAGCCCCGCCCCTTAACAAGCCGTAAATTTACGTGTATGTTTACATAAAGAAAAGGCATGCGTGTTTACCTGTTTGTCACTCTGTGCCTAAGCCCAGGACCCTGAGACCGGATTGGCTTTCGAGGACAGTTCTGGACCTACCTGAAAACACCGGAATTTCTGCCTACAGGCGTTCCGGTGAGCTTCCAGGAGCCCAAAACCCAGCCTATATGGCTTATTTAAAAGGTCTCCGCAATGGCTATATATGAATGCATGCACGCCCTTTTGTCAGCAGGCATCTGGTTAAAGGGTCCTGGGACCAGATAGGCTGCCGATTGCAGGCCTGGACCTTGCTTCCCATGCCAAAATAACTGTCCGTAACGCGTCCGGTGTGCAGCAAAACGAGGCCCAAGTTTCGAGCCTCACCCCTTAACAAGCCGTAAATAGACGTTTATTTATACATACAAAACATCATGCCTGTTTGTCTGTTTGTCAATCTGCGCCTAAGCCTTGGACCCTGGGAACGGGATGGGTTTCGAGGGCAGTCCTGGTCCTACCTGGAAATACCGAAATTTCTGCCTACAGGCGTTCCGATGAGCTTTCAAGAGCCAAAAACCCAGCCTTTATGGCTTATTTAAAAGTTCTCCGCAAAGGCTATATAGAAATGCATGCACGCCCATGTGTCAGCATGCATCTGGTTAAAGGGTCCTAGGACCAAATAGGCTACCGACTGCAGGCCCGGACCTTGCCTCCCATGCCAACATAACTGTCCGTAACGCGTCCCGTGTGCGAATAAACCAGGCCCTTAATTCGAGACCCGCCCCTTAACAAGCAGTAAATAGACGTGTATGTTTACATACAGAAAATGCATGCGTGTTTGCCTGTTTTTCATTCTGCGCCTTAGCCCAGGACCCTGACACTCGATTGGCTTTCGAGGGCAGTCCTGGTCCTACCTGGAAACACCGGAATTTCTGCCTACAGGCGTTCCGGTGAGCTTCCAGGAGCCCAAACCATGTTTATATGTCTTATTTAAAAGGTCTCCGCAATGGCTATATATGAATGCATGCACGCCCATGTGTCAGCATGCATCTGGTTAAAGGGTCCTAGGACCAGATAGGCTGCCGACTGCAGGCCCGGACCTTGCCTCCCATGCCTAAATAACTGCCTGGAACGCGTCCGGTGAGCGGAAAAAACAGACCCAAAGTTCGAGCCCCGCAACTTAACCAGCCCTAACTAGACGTGTTTGTTTACCTACAAAAATACATGCGTCTTTGCCTGTTTGTCACTCTGTGCCTCAGCCCAGGACCCTGGGACCGGATTGGCTTTCGAGGGCTGTCCCGGTCCTACCAGGAAACACCGGAATTTCTGCCTATAGTCACTCCGGTAACCTTCCAGGAGCCCAAAAACCCAGCCTATATGGCTTATTTAAAAGGTCTCCACAATGGCTATGTATGAATGCATGTACGCCCTTGTGTCATCTTGCATCTGGTTAAAGGGTCCTGGGACCAGATAAGATGCCGACTGCAGGCACGGACCTTGCTTCCCATGCCAAAATAACTGTCCGTAACGCGTCCGGTGTTCGGATAAACCAGGCCCAATTTTCGAGCCCCGCAACTTAACAAGCCGTAAATAGACCTGTATGTTAACATACAAAAAATGCATGCGTGTTTGCCTGTTTGTCACTCGGTGCCTCAGCCCAGGACCGTGGGACTGGATTGGCTTTCGAGGGCAGTCCTGGTCTTACCTGGAAACACCGGAATTTCTGCCTACAGGCGTTCCGGTGAGCTTCCAGGAGCACAAAACCTAGCCTATATGGCTTATTTAAAAGGTCTCAGTAAAGGCTATATATGAATGCATGCACGCCCATGTGTCAGCATGCATCTAGTTAAAGGGTCCTAGGACCAGATAGGCTACCGACTGCAGGCCCGGACCTTGCCTCCCATGCCAACATAACTGTCCGTAACGCATCCGGTGTGCGGATAAACCAGGCCCTTAATTCGAGACCCGCCCCTTAACCATCAGTAAATAGACGTGCATGTTTACATACAGAAAATGCATGCGTGTTTGCCTGTTTGTCACTCTGCGTCTAAGCCCTGGACCCTGGCACCGGATTGGCTTTTAAGGGCAGTCCTGGTCCTACCTGGAAACACCGGAATTTCTGCCTACAGGCGTTCCGGTGAGCTTCCAGGAACCCAAACCCATGCTTATATGGCTTATTTAAAAGGTCTCCACGAATGCTCTATATGAATGCATGCACGCCCATGTGTCAGCATGCATCTGGTTAAAGGGTCCTTGGACTAGATAGGCTGCCGACTGCAGTCCCGGACCTTGCCTCCCATGCCAAAATAACTGTCCGGAACGCGTCCGGTGTTCGGATAAACAAGGCCCAATTTTCGAGCCCCGCCCCTTAACAAGCCGTAAATAAACTTGTATGTTTACATACAGAAAATGCATGCGTGTTTGCCTGTTTGTCACTCTGCGCCTAAGCCCAGGACCCTGCGACCGGATTGGCTTTCGTGATCAGTTCTGGTCCTACCTGAAACCACCGGAATTTCTTCCCATAGGCGTTCCGGTGAGTTTCCAGGAGCCCAAAACCCAGCCTATATGGCTTATTTAAAGGGTCTACGCAAATGCTATATATCAATGCATGCACGCCCTTGTGTCAGCATGCATCTGATTAAAGTGTCCTAGGACCAGATAGGCTACCGACTGCAGGCCCGGACCTTGCCTCCCATGCCAACATAATTGTCCGTAAAGCGTCCAGTGTGCGGATAAACCAGGCCCAAATTTCGAGCCCCGCCCCTTAACCAGCCGGAAATAGACGTGAATGTTTACATACAAAAATACATGCGTGTTTGCCTGTTTGTCACTCTGCGCCCAAGCCCAGGACACTGGAACCGGATTGGCTTTCGAGGGCAGTCCTTGCCCTACCCAGAAACACCGGAATTTCTGCCTACAGGCGTTCCGGTGAGCTTCCAGGAGCCCAAAACCCAGCTATACCGCTTATTTAAAAGGTCTCCGCAAAGGCTATATACGCAAGCATGCACGCTCTTGTGTCAGCAGGCATCTGGTTAAAGGGTCCTAGGACCAGATAGGCTGCCGACTACAGGCCCGGACCTTGCCTCCCATGCCAACATAACTGTCCGTAACGCGTCCAGTGTGCGGATAAATCAGGCCCTTAATTCGAGACCCGCCCCTTAACCAGCACTTAATAGACGTGTATGTTTACATACAGAAAATGCATGCGTGTTTGCCTGTTTGTCACTCTGCGCCTAAGCCCAGGATCCTGGCACTGGATTGGCTTTCGAGGGCAGTCCTGGTCCTACCTGGAAACACCGGAATTTCTGCCTACAGGCGTTCCGGTGAGCTTCCAGGAGCCCAGAACCCAGCATATATGGCTTATTTAAAAGGTCTCCGCAATGGCTATTGTGAATGCATGCACGCTCATGTGTCAGCATTCATCTGGTTAAAGGGTCCTAGGACCGTATAGGCTGCCGACTGCTACCCCGGACCTTGCCTCCCATACTAAAATAACTTTCCGGAACGCGTCCGGTGTGCAAAAAAAACGAGGCCCAAAGTTCGAGCTCCGCCCCTTAACCAGCCGTAAATAGACCTGTATGTTTACATACAAAAATGCATTCGTGTTTGCCTCTTTATCACTCTGCGCCTCAGCCCAGGACCGTAAGACCGGATTGGCTTTCGAGGGGAGACGTGGTCCTACCTGGAAACACCGGAATTTCTGCCTACATGCGTTCCGGTGACCTTCCAGGAGCCCAAAACCTAGCCTATATGGCTTATTTAAAAGGTCTCCGCAACGGCTATATATGAATGCATGCACGCCCATGTTTCAGCATGCATCTTGTTAAAGGGTCCTAGGACCGTATAGGCTGTCGGCTGCATGCCCAGACATTGCCTCCCATGCCAAAATAACTGCCCGAAACGCGTCCGGTGTGCGGAAAAAAACAGGCCCAATGTTTGAGCCACGCCCCTTAACCAGCGCTCAATAAACGTGTATGTTTACATACAAAAAATGCATGCGTGTTTGCCTGTTTGTCACTCGGTGCCTAAGCCCATGACCCTGGGACCGGATTGGCTTTCGAGGGCAGTCCTGGTCCTACCTGGAAACACCGGAAAGTCTACCTACAGTCGTTCCGGTGAGCTTCCAGGAGCCCAAAACCCAGCCTATATGGCTTATTTAAAAGATCTCCGCAATGGCTATATATGAATGCATGTACGCCCATGTGTCAGCATGCATCTGGTTAAAGGGTCCTAGGACCAGATAGGCCACCGACTGCAGTCCCGGACCTTGCATTCCATGCCAAAATAACTGTCCGTAACGCGTCCGGTGTGCGGAAAAACCAGGCCCAAAGTTCGAGCCCCGCCCGTTAGCCAGCCGTAAATGGACGTGTATGTTTACATACAGAAAATGCATGCGTGTTTGCCTGTTTGTCACTCTTCGCCTAAACCCAGGTCCCTGCGACCGGATTGGCCTTCGAGATCTGTCCTGGTCCTACCTGGAAACACCGGAATTTCTGCCTACAGGCGTTCTGGTGAGCTTCCAGGAGCCCATAACCCAGCTTATATGGCTTATTTAAAAGGTCTCCGCAATGGCTATATATGAATGCATGCACGCTCATGTGTCAGCATGCATCTGGTTAAAGGGTCCTAGGACCGTATAGGCTGCCGACTGCAGGCCCGGACCTTGCCTCCCATGCCAAAATAACTTTCCGGAACGCGTCCGGTGTGCGGAAAAACGAGGCCCAAAGTTCGTGTTCCGTCCCTTAACCAGCCGTAAATAGACCTGTATGTTTACATACAAAAATGCATTCGTGTTTGCCTCTTTATCACTCTGCGCCTCAGCCCAGGACCGTGGGACCGGATTGGCTTTCGAGGGGAGACGTGGTCCTACCTGGAAACACCGGAATTTCTGCCTACATGCGTTCCGGTGACCTTCCAGGAGCCCAAAACCTAGCCTATATGGCTTATTTAAAAGGTCTCCGCAACGGCTATATATGAATGCATGCACGCCCATGTTTCAGCATGCATCTTGTTAAAGGGTCCTAGGACCGTATAGGCTGTCGGCTGCATGCCCAGACATTGCCTCCCATGCCAAAATAACTGCCCGAAACGCGTCCGGTGTGCGGAAAATAACAGGCCCAATGTTCGAGCCACGCCCCTTAACCAGCGCTCAAAAAACGTGTATGTTTACATACAAAAAATGCATGCGTGTTTGCCTGTTTGTCACTCGGTGCCTAAGCCCAGGACCCTGGGACCGGATTGGCTTTCGAGGGCAGTCCTGGTCCTACCTGGAAACACCGGATTTTCTGCCTACAGTCGTTCCGGTGAGCTTCCAGGAGGCCAAAACCCAGCCTATATGGCTTATTTAAAAGGTCTCCACAATGGCTATATATGAATGCATGTACGCCCATGTGTCAGCATGCATCTGGTTAAAGGGTTTTAGGACCAGATAGGCCACCGACTGCCGTCCCGGACCTTGCATTCCATGCCAAAATAACTGTCCGGAACGCGTCCGGTGTGCGGAAAAACCAGGCCCAAAGTTCGAGCCCCGCCCCTTAACCAGCCGTAAATGGACGTGTATGTTTACATACAGAAAATGCATGCGTGTTTGCCTGTTTGTCACTCTGCGCCTAAACCAAGGTCCCTGCAACCGGATTGGCTTTCGAGATCTTTCCTGGTCCTACCTGGAAACACCGGAATTTCTGCCTACATGCGTTCCGGTGACCTTCCAGGAGCCCAAAACCTAGCCTATATGGCTTATTTAAAAGGTCTCCGCAATGGCTATATATGAATGCATGCACGCCCATATTTCAGCATGCATCTGGTTAAAGGGTCCTACTACCAGATAGGCTACCGACTGCAGGCCCGGACTTTGCCTCCCATTCCAACATAACTGTCCGTAACGCGTCTAGTGTGCGGATAAATCAGGCCCTTAATTCGAGACCCGCCCCTTAACCAGCACTTAATAGACGTGTATGTTTACATACAGAAAATGCATGCGTGTTTGCCTGTTTGTCACTCTGCGCCTAAGCCCAGGATCCTGGCACTGGATTGGCTTTCGAGGGCAGTCCTGGTCCTACCTGGAAACACCGGAATTTCTGCCTACAGGCGTTCCGGTGAGCTTCCAGGAGCCCAAAACCCAGCCTATATGGCTTATTTAAAAGGTCTCCACAATGGCTATATATGAATGCATGCACGCTCATGTGTCAGCATGCATCTGGTTAAAGGGTCCTAGGACCGTATAGGCTGCCGACTGCTGCCCCGGACCTTGCCTCCCATGCCAAAATAACTGTCCGGAACGCGTCCGGTGTGCGGAAAAACGAGGCCCAAATTTCGAGCTCCGCCCCTTAACCAGCCGGAAATAGACCTGTATGTTTACATGCAAAAAATGCATGCGTGTTTGCCTGTTTATCACACTGCGCCTCAGCCCAGGACCGTGCGACCGGATGGGCTTTCGAGGGGAGACGTGGTCCTACCTGGAAACACCGGACTTTCTGCCTACATGCGTTCCGGTGAGCTTCCAGGAGCACAAAACCTAGCCTATATGGCTTATTTAAAAGGTCTCCGCAATGCCTATATATGAATGCATGCACGCCCATATGTCAGCATGCATCTGGTTAAAGGGTCCTAGGACCAGATAGGCTACCGACTGCAGGCCCGGACCTTGCCTCCCATGCCAACATAACTGTCCGTAACGCGTCCAGTGTGCGGATAAACCAGGCCCTTAATTCGAGACCCGCCCCTTAACCAGCACTTAATAGACGTGTATGTTTACATACAGAAAATGCATGTGTGTTTGCCTGTTTGTCACTCTGCGACTTAGCCCAGGACCCTGGCACTGGATTGGCTTTCGAGGGCAGTCCTGGTCCTACCTGGAAACACCGGAATTTCTGCCTAAATGGGTTCCGGTGAGCTTCCAGGAGCCCAAAACCCAGCCTATATGGCTTATTTAAAAGATCTCCGCAATGGCTTTATATTAATGCATGCACGCCCATGTGTCAGCATGCATCTGGTTAAAGGGTCCTAGGACCAGATAGGCTACCGACTGCAGGCCCAGACCTTGCCTCCCATGCCAAAATAACTGTCCGTAACGCGTCCGGTGTGCAGTAAAACGAGGCCCAATTTTCGAGCCCCGCCCTTTAACCAGCAGTAAATGTACGTGCATGTTTACTTACAAAAATGCATGCGTGTTTGCCTGTTTGTCACTCTGCGCCTGAGCCCAGGACCTTGGGACCGGGATGAGTTTCGAGGTCAGTCCTGGTCCTACCTGGAAACACCGGAGTTTCTGCTTACAGGCGTTCTGGTGAGCTTCCAGGACCCCGAAACCCAGCCTATATTGCTTACTTAAAAGGTCTCCGCATAGGCTATATATGAATGCATGCACGCCCTTGTGTCAGCATGCATCTGGTTAAATGGTCCTAGGAACAGATAGGCTGACGACTGCAGGCCTGGACCTTGCCTCTCATACCAAAATTACTTTCCGGAACGCGTACGGTTTGCGGAAAAACCAGGTCCAATGTTCGAGCTCCGCCCCTTAACAAGTCCTAAATAGACCTGTATGTTTACATACAAAAGTGCATGCGTGTTTGCCTGTTTATCACTCTTCGCTTCAGCCCAGGACCGTGGGACCGGATTAGCTTTCGAGGGGAGAGCTGGTCCTACCTGGAAACACCGAAATTTCTGCCTACATGCGTTCCGTTCAGCTTCCAGGAGCCCAAAACCTAGCCTATATGGCTTATTTAAAAGGTCTCCGCAATGGCTATATATGAATGCATGCACGCCCATGTGTCAGCATGCATCTGGTTAAAGTGTCCTAAGAGCAGATAGGCTACCGACTGCAGGCCCAGACCTTGCCTCCAATGCCAACATAACTGTCCGTAACGCGTCCAGTGTGCGGATAAACAAGGCCCACATTTCGAGCTCCGCCCCTTAACCAGCCGGAAAAAGAAGTGAATGTTTACATACAAAAATACATGCGTATTTGCCTGTTTGTCACTCTGCGCCTCAGCCCAGGACCCTGGGACCGGTTTGGCTTTCGAGGGCAGTCCTGGTCCTACCTGGAAACAACCGAATTTCTGCCTACAGGCGTTCCGGTGAGCTTCCAGGAGCCCAAAACCCAGCCTATATGGCTTATTTAAAAGGTCTCCGCACAGGCTCTATATATATGCATGCACGACCTTGTGTCAGCATGCATCTTGTTAAAGGATCCTAGGACCAGATAGGCTGCCGACTGCAAGCCCGGACCTTGTTTCCCATGCCAAAATAACTGTCCGTAATGCGTCTGGTGTGCAGTAAAACGAGGCACAATTTTCGAGCCCCACCCCTTAACAGGCGTAAATAGACGTGTATGTTTACATACAAAAATTCATGCCTGTTTGCCTGTTTGTCACTCTGCGCCCAAGCTTAGGACCCTAGGACCGGATTAGCTTTCGAGGGAAGTCCTGGTCCTACCTGGAAACACCGGAGTTTCTGCTTACAGGCGTTCTGGTGAGCTTCCAGGAGCCCAAAACCCAGTCTATATGGCTTATTTAAAAGGTCTCCGCAATGGCTATATATGAATGCATGCACGCCCATGTGTCAGCATGCAACTGGTTAAAGGGTCCTAGGACCAGATAGGCTGCTGACTGCATGCCCGGATCTTGCCTCCCATACCAAAATAACTTTCCGGAACGCGTCCGGTGGGCGGACAAACCAGGCCCAATGTGCGAGCCCCGCCCCTTAACCAGCAGTTAATAGACCTGTATGTTTACATACAGAAAATGCATGCGTGTTTGCCTGTTTTTCACACTGCACCTAAACCCAGGACCCTGGCACTGGATTGGCTTTCGAGGGCAGTCCTGGTTCTACCTGGAAACACCGGAATTTCTGCCTACAGGCGTTCCGGTGAGCTTCCAAAAGCCTAGAACCCAGCCTTTATTGCTTATTTAAAAGATCTCCGCAATGGCTATATATGAATGCATGCACGACCATGTGTCAGCATGCATCTGGTTAAAGAGTCCTATGACCAGATAGGCTATCATCTGCAGGTCCAGACCTTTCCTCCCATGCCAACATAACTGTCCGGAACGCGTCCGGAGTGCGGAGAAACAAGGCCCAATGTTCGAGCTCCGCCCCTCAACCAGCCCTAAATAGACCTGTATGTTTACATACAAAAAATGCATGCGTGTTTGCCTGTTTATCACTCTGCGCCTCAGCCGAGGACCCTGGGACCGGATTGGCTTTCGAGGGGAGACCTGGTCCTACCTGGAAACACAGAAACTTCTGCCTACAGGCGTTCCGGTGAGCTTCCAAGATCCCAAAACCCAGTCTATATGGCTTATTTAAAAGGTCTCCACAATGGCTATATATGAATGCATGTACGCCCATGTGTCAGCATGCATCTGGTTAAGGGTCCTAGGACCAGATAGGCCACCGACTGCAGTCCCGGACCTTGCATTCCATGCCAACATAACTGTCCGGAACGCGTCTGGTGTGCGGAAAAACCAGGCCCAAAGTTCGTGCCCCGCCCCTTAACCAGCCGTAAATGGACGTGTATGTTTACATACAGAAAATGAATGCGTGTTTGCCTGTTTGTCACTCTGCGCCTAAACCGAGGTCCCTGCAACCGGATTGGCTTTCGAGATCAGTCCTGGTCCTACCTGGAAACACCGGAATTTCTGCCTACATGCGTTCCGGTGACCTTCCAGGAGCCCAAAACCTAGCCTATATGGCTTATTTAAAAGGTCTCCGCATAGGCTATATATGCATGCATGCACGCTCTTGTGTAAGCATGCATCTGGTTAAAGGGTCCTTAGACCGTATAGGCTGCCGACTGCTGCCCCGGACCTTGCCTCCCATACTAAAATAACTTTCCGGAACGCGTCCGGTGTGCGGAAAACCAGGCCCAAAGATCGAGCTCCGTCCCTTAACCAGCCGTAAATAGACCTGTATGTTTACGTGCAAAAAATGCATGCGTGTTTGCCTGTTTATCACTCTGCGCCTCAGCCCAGGTCCGTGGGACCGGATGGGGTTTCGAGGGGAGACCTGGTCGTACCTGGAAACACCGGAATTTCTGCCTACATGCGTTCCGGTGAGCTCCCAGGAGCACAAAACCTAGCCTATATGGCTTGTTTAAAAGGTCTCCGCAATGGCTGTATATGAATGCATGCACGCCCATGTGTCAGCATGCATCTGGATGAAGGATCCTAGGACCAGATAGGCTACCGACTGCAGGCCCGGACCTTGCCTCCCAGGCCAAAATAACTGCCCGTAACGCGTCCGGTGTGCAGTAAAACGAGGCCCAATTTTCGAGACCCGCCCTTTAACCAGCAGTAAATGTACGTGCATGTTTACTTACAAAAATGCATGCGTGTTTGCCTGTTTGTCACTCTGCGCCTGAGCCCAGGTCCCTGGGACCGGGATGCGTTTCGAGGTCAGTCCTCGTCCTACCTGGAAACACCGGAGTTTCTGCTTACAGGCGTTCCGTTGAGCTTCCAGGAGCCCAAAACCTAGCCTATATGGCTTATTTAAAAGGTCTCCGCAATGGCTATATATGAATGCATGCACGCCCATGTGTCAGCATGCATCTGGTTAAAGTGTCCTAAGAGCAGATAGGCTACCGACTGCAGGCCCAGACCTTGCCTCCAATGCCAACATAACTGTCCGTAACGCGTCCAGTGTGCGGATAAACAAGGCCCACATTTCGAGCCCCGCCCCTTAACCAGCAGGAAAAAGAAGTGAATGTTTACATACAAAAATACATGCGTATTTGCCTGTTTGTCACTCTGCGCCTCAGCCCAGGACCCTGGGACCGGTTTGGCTTTCGAGGGCAGTCCTGGTCCTACCTGGAAACAACCGAATTTCTGCCTACAGGCGTTCCGGTGAGCTTCCAGGAGCCCAAAACCCAGCCTATATGGCTTATTTAAAAGGTCTCCGCACAGGCTCTATATATATGCATGCACGACCTTGTGTCAGCATGCATCTTGTTAAAGGATCCTAGGACCAGATAGGCTGCCGACTGCAAGCCCGGACCTTGTTTCCCATGCCAAAATAACTGTCCGTAATGCGTCTGGTGTGCAGTAAAACGAGGCACAATTTTCGAGCCCCACCCCTTAACAGGCGTAAATAGACGTGTATGTTTACATACAAAAATTCATGCCTGTTTGCCTGTTTGTCACTCTGCGCCCAAGCTTAGGACCCTAGGACCGGATTAGCTTTCGAGGGAAGTCCTGGTCCTACCTGGAAACACCGGAGTTTCTGCTTACAGGCGTTCTGGTGAGCTTCCAGGAGCCCAAAACCCAGTCTATATGGCTTATTTAAAAGGTCTCCGCAATGGCTATATATGAATGCATGCACGCCCATGTGTCAGCATGCAACTGGTTAAAGGGTCCTAGGACCAGATAGGCTGCTGACTGCATGCCCGGACCTTGCCTCCCATACCAAAATAACTTTCCGGAACGCGTCCGCTGGGCGGACAAACCAGGCCCAATGTGCGAGCCCCGCCCCTTAACCAGCAGTTAATAGACCTGTATGTTTACATACAGAAAATGCATGCGTGTTTGCCTGTTTTTCACACTGCACCTAAACCCAGGACCCTGTCACTGGATTGGTTTTCGAGGGCAGTCCTGGTTCTACCTGGAAACACCGGAATTTCTGCCTACAGGCGTCCCGGTGAGCTTCCAAAAGCCTAGAACCCAGCCTTTATTGCTTATTTAAAAGATCTCCGCAATGGCTATATATGAATGCATGCACGACCATGTGTCAGCATGCATCTGGTTAAAGAATCCTATGAGCAGATAGGCTATCATCTGCAGGTCCAGACCTTTCCTCCCATGCCAACATATCTGTCCGGAACGCGTCCGGAGTGCGGAGAAACAAGGCCCAATGTTCGAGCTCCGCCCCTCAACCAGCCCTAAATAGACCTGTATGTTTACATACAAAAAATGCATGCGTGTTTGCCTGTTTATCACTCTGCGCCTCAGCCGAGGACCCTGGGACCGGATTGGCTTTCGAGGGGAGACCTGGTCCTACCTGGAAACACAGAAACTTCTGCCTACAGGCGTTCCGGTGAGCTTCCAAGATCCCAAAACCCAGTCTAAATGGCTTATTTAAAAGATCTCTGCAATGGCTATATATGAATGCATGCACGCCCATGTGTCAGCGTGTATCTGGTTAAAGGGTCCTAGGACCAGATAGGCTGCCGACTGCAAGCCCGGACCTTGTTTCCCATGCCAAAATAACTGTCCGTAACGCGTCCGGTGTGCAGTAAAACGAGGCACAATTTTCACCGGAGTTTCTGCCTACAGGCGTTCCGGTGAGCTTCCAGGAGCCCAAAACCCAGTCTATATGGCTTATTTAAAAGGTCTCCACAATGGCTATATATGAATGCATGTACGCCCATGTGTCAGCATGCATCTGGTTAAAGGGTCCTAGGACCAGATAGGCCACCGACTGCAGTCCCGGACCTTGCATTCCATGCCAAAATAACTGTCCGGAACGCGTCCGGTGTGCGGAAAAACCAGACCCAAAGTTCGAGCCCGCCCCTTAACAAGCCGTAAATGGACGTGTATGTTTACATACAGAAAATGCATGCGTGTTTGCCTGTTTGTCACTCTGCGCCTAAACCAAGGTCCTTGCAACCGGATTGGCTTTCGGGATCAGTCCTGGTCCTACCTGAAAACACCGGAATTTCTGCCTACATGCGTTCCGGTGACCTTCCAGGAGCCCAAAACCTCGCCTATATGGCTTATTTAAAAGGTCTCCGCATAGGCTATATATACATGCATGCACGCTCTTGTGTAAGCATGCATCTGGTTAAAGGGTCCTTAGACCGTATAGGCTGCCGACTGCTGCCCCGGACCTTGCTTCCCAAACTAAAATAACTTTCCGGAACGCGTCCGGTGTGCGGAAAACCAGGCCAAAAGATCGAGCTCCGTCCCTTAACCAGCCGGAAATAGACCTGTATGTTTACATGCAAAGAATGCATGCGTGTTTGCCTGTTTATCACTCTGCGCCTCAGCCCAGGACCGTTGGACCGGATGGGGTTTCGAGGGGAGACCTGGTCGTACCTGGAAACACCGGAATTTCTGCCTACATGCGTTCCGGTGAGCTTCCAGGAGCACAAAACCTAGCCTATATGGCTTATTTAAAAGGTCTTCGCAATGGCTATATCTGAATGCATGCACGCCTATGTGTCAGCATGCATCTGGTTGAAGGATCCTAGGACCAGATAGGCTACCGACTGCAGGCCCGGACCTTGCCTCCCAGGCCAAAATAACTGCCCGTAACGCCTCCGGTGTGCAGTAAAACGAGGCCCAATTTTCGAGCCCCGCCCTTTAACCAGCAGTAAATGGACGTGCATGTTTACTTACAAAAATGCATGCGTGTTTGCATGTTTGTCACTCTTTGCCTGAGCCCAGGTCCCTGGGTCCGGGATGAGTTTCGAGGTCAGTCCTCGTCCTACCTGGAAACACCGGAGTTTCTGCTTACAGGCGTTCTGGTGAGCTTCCAGGACCCCAAAACCCAGCCTATATTGCTTATTGAAAAGGTCTCCGCATAGGCTATATATGAATGCATGCACGCCCTTGTGTCAGCATGCATCTGGTTAAAGGGTCCTAGGACCAGATAGGCTGAGGACTGCAGGACCGGAACTTGCCTCCCATGCCAAAATAACTGCCCGGAACGCGTCCCGTGTGCGGATAAACCAGGCCCAAATTTCGAGCCCCGCCCCTTAACCAGCCGGGAAAAGAAGTGAATGTTTACATACAAAAATACATGCGTGTTTGCCTGTTTGTCACTCTGCGCCTCAGCCCAGGACTCTGGGACCGGTTTGGCTTTCGAGGGCAGTCCTGGTCCTACCTGGAAACACCGGAATTTCTGCCTACATGCGTTCCGGTGAGCTTCCAGGAGCCCAAAACCCAGCCTATATGGCTTATTTAAATGGTCTCCGCATAGGCTCTGTATGAATGTATGCACGCCTATGTGTCAGCATGCATCTGGTTAAAGGGTCCTAGGACCAGATAGGCTGCTGACTGCAAGCCCGGACCTTGTTTCCCATGCCAAAATAACTGTCCGTAACGCGTCCCGTGTGCAGTAAAACGAGGCCCAATTTTCGAGCCCCACCCGATAATAGGCCGTAAATGGACGTGTATGTTTACATACAAAAAATCATGCCTGTTTGCCTGTTTGTCACTCTGTGCCCAAGCCCAGGACCCTGGGACCGGATTAGCTTTCGAGGGCAGTCCTTGTCCTACCTGGAAACACCGGAGTTTCTGCCTACAGGCGTTCCGGTGAGCTTCCAGGATCCCAAAACCCAGTCTAAATGGCTTATTTAAAAGATCTCTGCAATGGCTATATATAAATGCATGCACGCCCATGTGTCAGCGTGCATCTGGTTAAAGGGTCCTAGGACCAAATAGGCTGCCGACTGCAGTCCCGGACCTTGCCTCCCATGCCAAAATAACTGTCCGGAACGCGTACGGTGTTCGGATAAACCAGGCCCAATTTTCGAGCCTCGCAACTTAAACAGCCGTATATAGACGTGTATGTTTACATACAGAAAATGCATGTCTGTTTGCATGTTTGTCACTCTGCGCCTAAGCCCAGGACTCAGACACTGGACTGGCTTGCGAGAGCCTTTCTGGTCCTACTAGGAAACACCGGACTTTCTGCCTACAGGCGTTCCGGTGAGTTTCCAGGAGCCCAAAACCCAGCCTATATGGCTTATTTAAAGGGTCTCCGCAAATGTTATATATGAATGCATGCACGCCCTTGTGTCAGCATGCATCTGGTTAAATGGTCCTAGGAACAGATAGGCTGACGACTGCAGGCCCGGACCTTGCCTCTCATACCAAAATTACTTTCCGGAACGCGTCCGGTTTGCGGAAAAACCAGGTCCAATGTTCGAGCTCCGCCCCTTAACCAGCCCTCAATAGACCTGTATGTTTACATACAAAAATGCATGCGTGTTTGCCTGTTTCTCTCTCTTCGCTTCAGCCCAGGACCGTGGGACCGGATTGGCTTTCGAGGGGAGAGCTGGTCCTACCTGGAAACACTGAAATTTCTGCCTATATGCGTTCCGTTGAGCTTCCAGGAGCCCAAAACCTAGCCTATATGGCTTATTTAAAAGGTCTCCGCAATGGCTATATATGAATGCATGCACGCCCATGTGTCAGCATGCATCTGGTTAAAGTGTCCTAAGACCAGATAGGCTACCGACTGCAGGCCCAGACCTTGCCTCCAATGCCAACATAACTGTCCGTAACGCGTCCAGTGTGCGGATAAACCAGGCCCACATTTCGAGCCCCGCCCCTTAACCAGCCGGAAAAAGAAGTGAATGTTTACATACAAAAATACATGCGTATTTGCCTGTTTGAAACTCTGCGCCTCAGCCCAGGACCCTGGGACCGGTTTGGCTTTCGAGGGCAGTCCTGGTCCTACCTGGAAACAATCGAATTTCTGCCTACAGGCGTTCCGGTGAGCTTTCAGGAGCCCAAAACCCAGATTATATGGCTTATTTAAAATGTCTCCGCATAGGCTCTATATATATGCATGCACGACCTTGTGTCAGCATGCATCTGGTTAAAGGATCCTAGGACAAGATAGGCTGCCGACTGCAAGCCCGGACCTTGTTTCCCATGCCAAAATAACTGTCCGTAATGCGTCCGGTGTGCAGTAAAACGAGGCCCAATTTTCGAGCCCCACCCCTTAACAGGCGTAAATAGACGTGTATGTTTACATACAAAAATTCATGCCTGTTTGCCTGTTTGTCACTCTGCGCCCAAGCTTAGGACCCTGGGACCGGATTAGCTTTCGAGGGAAGTCCTGGTCCTACCTGGAAACACCGGAGTTTCTGCTTACAGGCGTTCTGGTGAGCTTCCAGGAGCCCAAAACCCAGTCTATATGGCTTATTTAAAAGGTCTCCGCAATCGCTATATATGAATGCATGCACGCCCATGTGTCAGCATGCAACTGGTTAAAGGGTCCTAGGACCAGATAGGCTGCCGACTGCATGCCCGGACCTTGCCTCCCATACCAAATTAACTTTCCGGAACGCGTCCGGTGGGCGGACAAACCAGGCCCAATGTGCGAGCCCCGCCCCTTAACCAGCCCTAAATAGACCTGTATGTTTACATACAAAGATGCATGCGTGTTTGCCTGTTTATCAGTCTGCGCCTCAGCCCAGGACCGTGGAACCGGATTGGCTTTCGAGGGGAGACCTGGTCCTACCTGGCAACACCGAAATTTCTGCCTACATGCGGTCGAGTGAGCTTCCAGGAGCCCAAAACCTAGCCTATATGGCTTATTTAAAAGGTCTTCGCAATGGCTTTATATGAATGCATGCACGCCCATGTGTCAGCATGCATCTGGTTATAGGGTCCTAGGACCAGATAGGCTACCGACTGCAGGCCCGGACCTTGCCTCCCATGCCAACATAACTGTCCGTAACGCGTCCAGTGTGCGAATAATCCAAGCCCTAAATTCGAGATCCGCCCCTTAAACAGCAGTAAATAGACGTGTATGTTTACATACAGAAAACTCATGCGTGTTTGCCTGTTTGTCACTCTGCGCCTAAGCCTACGACCCTGGCACTAGATTGGCCTTCGAGGGGAGTCCTTGTCCTACCTGGAAACACCGGAGTTTCTGCTTACAGGCGTTCTGGTTTGCTTCCAGGACCCCAAAACCAGCCTATATTGCTTATTTAAAAGGTCTCCGCATAGGCTATATATGAATGCATGCACGCCCTTGTGTCAGCATGCATCTGGTTAAAGGGTCCTAGGACCAGATAGGCTGAGGACTGCAGGACCGGAGTTTGCATACCATGCCAAAAGAACTGTCCGGAACGCTTCCGGTGTGCGGAAAAACAAGGCCCAAAGTTCGAGCCCCTTTACCAGCTGGAAATAGACCTGTAAGTTTACATACAAAAATGCATGCGTGTTTGCCTGTTTATCACTCTTCGCCTCAGTCCAAGACCGTGGTAGCGGATTGGCTTTCGAGGGGAGACCTGGTCCTACCTGGAAACACCGGAATTTCTGCCTACATGCGTTCCGGTGAGCTTCCAGGAACCCAAAACCCAGCCTATATGGCTTATTTAAAAGGTCTCCGCAATGGCTATATATGAATGCATGCACGCCCATATTTCAGCATGCATCTGGTTAAATGGTCCTATGACCAGATAGGCTACCGACTGCAGGTCCGGACCTTGCCTCCCATGCCAACATAACTGTCCGGAACGCGTCAAGTATGCGGATAAAGCAGGCCCAAATTTCGAGCCCCGCCCCTTAACCAGCCGGAAATAGAAGTGAATGTTTACATACAAAAATACATGGGTGTTTGCCTGTTTATCACTCTGCGCCTCAGCCCAGGACCGTTGGACCGGTTTGGCTTTCGAAGGCAGTCCTGGTCCTACCTATAATTACGGTGAGCTTCCAGGAGCCCAAAACCCAGCCTATATGGCTTATTTAAAAGATCTCTGCGTAGGCTATATATAAATGCATGCACGCCCTTGTGTAAGCATGCATCTGGTTAAAGGTTCTTAGGACCAGATAGGCTGCCGACTGCAAGCCCGGACCTTGCTTCCCATGCCGATATAACTGTCCGTAACGCGTCCGGTGTGCAGTAAAACGAGGCCCAATTTTCGAGCCCCGCCCCTTAACAAGCCGTAAATAGACGTGCATGTTTACATACAAAAATGCATGCGTATTTGCCTGTTTATCACTCTGCGCCTCAGCCCAAGACCGTTGGACCGGATTGGATTTCGAGGGGAGACCTGGTCCTACCTGGAAACACCGGAATTTATGCCTACAGGCGTTCCGGTGAGCTTCCAGGAGACCAAAACCCAGCCTATATCGCTTATTTGAAAGGTCTCCGCACAGGCTATATATGAATGCATGCACGCCCTTGTGTCAGCATGCATCTCGTTAAAGGGTCCTAGGACCAGATAGGCTGAGGACTGCAGGACCGGAACTTGCCTCCCATGCAAAAATAACTGCCCGGAACGCGTCCGGTGTGCGGAAGAACCAGGCCCAATGTTCGAGCCCCTTTACCAGCTGGAAATAGACCTGTATGTTTACATACAAAAATGGATTCGTGTTTGCCTGTTTATCACTCTGCGCCTCGGCCCAGGACCCTGGGACCGCATTGGCTTTCGAGGGCAGTCCTGGTTCTACCTGGAAACACCGGAGTTTCTGCCTACAGGCGTTCGGGTGAGCTTCCAGGAGCCCAAAACCTAGCCTTTATGGCTTATTTAAAAGGTCTCCACAATGGCTATATATGAATGCATGTACGCCCATGTGTCAGCATGCATCTGGTTAAAGTGTCCTAGGAGCAGATAGGCTGCCGACTACAGGCCCGGACCTTGCCTCCACTGCCAAAATAACTGTCCGTAACGCGTCCGGTGTGCAGTAATACAAGGCCCAATTTTCGAGCCCCGCCCCTTAACAAGCCGTAAATAGACGTGCATGTTTACATACAAAAATGCATGCGTGTTTGCCTGTTTGTCACTCTGCGCCTGAGCCCAGGACCCTGGGACAGGGATGAGTTTCGAGGTCAGTCCTGGTCCTACCTGGAAACACCGGAGTTTCTGCTTACATGCATTCCGGTGAGCTTCCAGGAGCCCAAAACCTAGCCTATATGGCTTATTTAAAAGGTCTCCGCAATGGCTATATATGAATGCATGCACGCCCATGTGTCAGCATGCATCTGGTTAAAGTGTCCTAGGACAAGATAGGCTACCGACTGCTAACCCGAACCTTGCCTCCCATGTCAACATAACTGTCCGTAACGCGTCCAGTGTGCGGATAAACCAAGCCCAAATTTCGAGCCCCGCCCCTTAACAAGCCGGAAATAGAAGTGAATGTTTACATACAAAAATACATGGGTGTTTGCCTGTTTATCACTCTGCGCCTCAGCCCAGGACCGTTGGACCGGTTTGGCTTTCGAAGGCAGTCCTGGTCCTACCTATAATTACGGTGAGCTTCCAGGAGCCCAAAACCCAGCCTATATGGCTTATTTAAAAGATCTCTGCGTAGGCTATATATAAATGCATGCACGCCCTTGTGTAAGCATGCATCTGGTTAAAGGTTCTTAGGACCAGATAGGCTGCCGACTGCAAGCCCGGACCTTGCTTCCCATGCCGATATAACTGTCCGTAACGCGTCCGGTGTGCAGTAAAACGAGGCCCAATTTTCGAGCCCCGCCCCTTAACAAGCCGTAAATAGACGTGCATGTTTACATACAAAAATGCATGCGTATTTGCCTGTTTATCACTCTGCGCCTCAGCCCAAGACCGTTGGACCGGATTGGATTTCGAGGGGAGACCTGGTCCTACCTGGAAACACCGGAATTTATGCCTACAGGCGTTCCGGTGAGCTTCCAGGAGACCAAAACCCAGCCTATATCGCTTATTTGAAAGGTCTCCGCACAGGCTATATATGAATGCATGCACGCCCTTGTGTCAGCATGCATCTCGTTAAAGGGTCCTAGGACCAGATAGGCTGAGGACTGCAGGACCGGAACTTGCCTCCCATGCAAAAATAACTGCCCGGAACGCGTCCGGTGTGCGGAAGAACCAGGCCCAATGTTCGAGCCCCTTTACCAGCTGGAAATAGACCTGTATGTTTACATACAAAAATGGATTCGTGTTTGCCTGTTTATCACTCTGCGCCTCGGCCCAGGACCCTGGGACCGCATTGGCTTTCGAGGGCAGTCCTGGTTCTACCTGGAAACACCGGAGTTTCTGCCTACAGGCGTTCGGGTGAGCTTCCAGGAGCCCAAAACCTAGCCTTTATGGCTTATTTAAAAGGTCTCCACAATGGCTATATATGAATGCATGTACGCCCATGTGTCAGCATGCATCTGGTTAAAGTGTCCTAGGAGCAGATAGGCTGCCGACTACAGGCCCGGACCTTGCCTCCACTGCCAAAATAACTGTCCGTAACGCGTCCGGTGTGCAGTAATACAAGGCCCAATTTTCGAGCCCCGCCCCTTAACAAGCCGTAAATAGACGTGCATGTTTACATACAAAAATGCATGCGTGTTTGCCTGTTTGTCACTCTGCGCCTGAGCCCAGGACCCTGGGACAGGGATGAGTTTCGAGGTCAGTCCTGGTCCTACCTGGAAACACCGGAGTTTCTGCTTACATGCATTCCGGTGAGCTTCCAGGAGCCCAAAACCTAGCCTATATGGCTTATTTAAAAGGTCTCCGCAATGGCTATATATGAATGCATGCACGCCCATGTGTCAGCATGCATCTGGTTAAAGTGTCCTAGGACAAGATAGGCTACCGACTGCTAACCCGAACCTTGCCTCCCATGTCAACATAACTGTCCGTAACGCGTCCAGTGTGCGGATAAACCAAGCCCAAATTTCGAGCCCCGCCCCTTAACAAGCCGGAAATAGAAGTGAATGTTTACATACAAAAATACATGCGTGTTTGCCTGTTTGTCACTCTGCGCCTCAGCCCAGGACCCTGGGACCGGTTTGGTTTTCGAGGGCAGTCCTGGTCCTACCTGGAAACACCGGAATTTCTGCCTACAGACGTTCCGGTGAGCTTCCAGGAGCCCAAAACCCAGCCTATATGGCTTATTTAAAAGGTCTCCGCATAGGCTCTATATGAATGCATGTACGCCCTTGTGTCAGCATGCATCTGGTTAAAGGGTCCTAGAACCAGATAGGCTGCCGACTGCAAGCCCGGACCTTGTTTCCCATGCCAAAATAACTGTCCGTAACGCGTACGGTGTGCAGTAAAACGAGGCCCATCTTTCGAGCCCCACCCCTTAACAGGCCGTAAATAGACCTGTATGTTTACATACAAAAAATCATGCCTGTTTGCCTGTTTGTCACGCTGCTCCTTAGCCCAGGACCCTGCGACCGGATTGGCTTTCGAGATCCGTCCTGGTCCTACCTGGAAACACCGGAATTTCTGCCTACAGGCGTTCGAGTGACCTTCCAGGAGCCCAAAACCCAGCCTATATGGCTTATTTAAAAGGTCTCCACAATGTCTATATATGAATGAATGCACGCCCATGTGTCAACATGCATCTGGTTATAGGGTCCTAGGACCAGGTAGGCTACCGACTGCAGGCCCGGACCTTGCCTCCCATGCCAACATAACTGTCCGGAACGCGTCCAGTGTGCGGATAAACCTGGCCCAAAATTCGAGACCCGCCCGTTAACCAGCAGTAAATCGACTTGTATGTTTACATACAGAAAAGGCATGCGTGTTTGCCTGTTTGTCATTCTGCGCCTACGCCCAGGACCCTGGCTAGATTGGCTTTCGAGGGCAGTCCTGGTCCTACCTGATAACACCGGAATTTCTGCCTACAGGCGTTCGGGTGAGCTTCCAGGAGCCCAAAACCCAGCCTATATTGCTTATTTAAAAGGTCTCCGCAATGGCTATATATGATGCATGCACGCCCATGTGTCAGCATGCATCTGGTTAAAGGGTCCTAGGACCGTATAGGCTGTCGACTGCATGCCCAGACATTGCCTCCCATGCCAAAATAACTGCCCGAAACGCGACGGGTGTGCGAAAAAAAAACAGGCCCAATGTTCGAGCCCCGCCCCTTAACCAGCGCTCAATAAACGTGTATGTTTACATACAAAAAATGCATGCGTGTTTGCCTGTTCGTCACTCGGTGCTTCACCCCAGGACCCTGGAACCGGATTGACTTTCGAGGGCAGTCCTGGTCCTACCTGGAAACACCGCGATTTCTGCCTACAGTCGTTCCGGTGAGCTTCCAGGAGCCAAAAACCCAGCGTATATGGCTTATTTAAAAAGTATTTGCAAAGGCTATATATAAATGCATGCACGCCCATGTGTGAGCATGCATCTGGTTAAAGCGTCCTAGGACCAGAAAGGCTGAGGACTGCAGGACCGAAACTTGCCTCCCATTCCAACATAACTGTCCGTAACGCGTCAGGTGTGTGGATAAACTAGGCCCTAAATTCGAGAGCCGCCCCTTAACCAGCAGTTAATAGACGTGTATGTTTACATACAGAAAATGCATGCGTGTTTGCCTGTTTTTCACACTGCGCCTAAGACCAGGACCCTGGCACTGGATTGGCTTTCGAGGGCATTTTAAATAAGCCATATAGACTGGGTTTTGGGCTCCTGGAAGCTCACCGGAACGCCTGTAGGCAGAAACTCCGGTGTTCCAGGTAGCACAAGGAGTGCCCTCGAAAGCTAATCCGGTCCCAGGGTCCTGGGCTTTGGCGCAGAGTGACAAACAGGCAAACAGGCATGAATCTTTGTATGTAAACATACACGTCTATATACGGCCTGTTAAGGGGTGGGGCTCGAAAATTGGGCCTCGTTTTACTGCACACCGGAAGCGTTACGGACAGTTATTTTGGCATGGAAGGCAAGGTCTGGGCCTGCAGTCGGTAGCCTATCTGGTCCTAGGACCCTTTAACCAGATGCATGCTGACACATGGGCGTGCATGCATTCATATAAAGCCATTGCGGAGACCTTTTAAATAAGCCATATAGGCTGGGTTTTGGGCTCCTGGAAGCTCACCGGAACCCATGTAGGCAGAAATTCCGGTGTTTTCAGGTAGGACCAGGACTGCCCTCGAAAGCCAATCCGGTCCCAGGGTCCTGGGCTGAAGCACCGAGTGACAAACAGGCAAACACGCATGCATTTTTGTATGTAAACATACACGTTTATTTAGAGCTGGTTAAGGGGCAGGGCTTGAACATTGGGCCTGTTTCTTCCGCACACCGGACGCGTTCCGGGCAGTTATTTTGGTATGGGAGGCAAGGGCTGGGCATGCAGTCGACTGCCTATCTGGTCCTAGGACCCTTTAACCAGATGCATGCTGATACAAGGGCGTGCATGCATGCATATATAGCCTTTGCGAAGACCTTTTAAATAAGCCATATAGGCTGCGTTTTTTGCTCCTAGAAGGTCACCGGAACGACTGTAGGCAGAATGTTTCCAGGTAGGACCAGGACTGCCCTCGAAAGCCATTCCGGTCCCAGGGTCCTGGGCTGAGGCACAGAGTGCCATATAGGCTAGGTTTTGGGCTCCTGGAAGCTCACCGGAACGCATGTAGGCAGAAATTCCAGTGATTCCAGGTAGGACCAGGTCTCCCCTCGAAAGCCAACCCGGTCCCACGGTCCTGGGCTGAGGCGCAGTGTGATAAACAGGCAAACACGCATGCATTTTTGTATGTAAACATACAGGTCTATTTCCGGCTGGTTAAGGGACGGAGCTGGAAATTTGGGCCTTGTTTTCCGCACACCGGACGCGTTCCTCAAAGCTATTTTAGTATGGGAGGCAAGGTCCGGGGCAGCAGTCGGCAGCCTATACGGTCCTAGGACCCTTTAACCAGATGCATGCATATATAGCCTATGCGGAGACCTTTTAAATAGGCAACTTAGGCTGGGTTTTGGGGTCCTGGAAGCTAACCAGAACGCCTGTAGGCAGAAATTTCGGGCAGTTATTTTGGCATGGATGGCAATGTCCGGGGCAGCAGTCGGCATCCTTGTGTCAGCATGCATCGGGTTAAAGGGTCCTAGGACCAGATAGGCTGAGGACTGCAGGACCGGAACTTGCCTCCCATGCCAAAATAACTGCCCGGAACGCGTCCGGTGTGCGGAAAAACCAGGCCCAAAGTTCGAGCCCCTTTACCAGCTGGAAATAGACCTGTATGTTTACATATAAAAATGCATGCGTGTTTGCCTGTTTATCACTCTGCGCCTCATCCCAGGACCGTGGGACTGGATTGGCTTTCGAGGGGAGACCTGGTCCTACCTGGAAACACCGGAATTTCTGCCTACATGCGTTCCGGTGAGCTTCCAGGAGCACAAAACCTAGCCTATATGGCTTATTTAAAAGGTCTCCACAATGGCTATATATGAATGCATGCACGCCCATATGTCAGCATGCATCTGGTTAAAGGGTCCTAGGACCAGATAGGCTACCGACTGCAGGCCCGGACCTTGCCTCCCATGCCAACATAACTGTCCGTAACGCGTCCAGTGTGCGGATAAACCAGGCCCTTAATTCGAGACCCGCCCCTTAACCAGCACTTAATAGACGTGTATGTTTACATACAGAAAATGCATGCGTGTTTGCCTGTTTGTCACACTGCGCCTAAGCCCAGGATCCTGGCACTGGATTGGCTTTCGAGGGCAGTCCTGGTCCTACCTGGAAACACCGGAATTTCTGCCTACAGGCGTTGCGGTGAGCTTCCAGGAGCCCAGAACCCAGCCTATATGGCTTATTTAAAAGGTCTCCGCACTGGCTATATATGAATGCATGCACGCTCATGTGCCAGCATGCATCTGGTTAAAGGGTCCTAGGACCGTATAGGCTGCCGACTGCTGCCCCGGACCTTGCCTCCCATACTAAAATAACTTTCCGGAACGCGTCCGGTGTGCGGAAAAACGAGGCCCAAATTTCGAGCTCCGCCCCTTAACCAGCCGTAAATAGACCTGTATGTTTACATACAAATATGCATGCGTGTTTGCCTCTTTATCACTCTGCGCCTCAGCCCAGGACCGTGGGACCGGATTGGCTTTCGAGGGGAGACGTGGTCCTACCTTGAAACACCGGAATTTCTGCCTACATGCGTTCCGGTGAGCTTCCAGGAGCCCATAACCTAGCCTATATGGCTTATTTAAAAGGTCTCCGCAATGGCTATATATGAATGCATGCACGCCCATGTGTCAGCATGCATCTGGTTAAAGGGTCCAAGGACCGTATTGGCTGTCGACTGCAAGCCCGGACCTTGCTTTCCATGCCAAAATAACTGCCGAAACGCGTCCGGTGTGCGGAAAAAAACAGGCCCAATGTTCGAGCCACGCCCCTTAACCAGCGCTCAATAAACGTGTATGTTTACATACAAAAAAGCAGGCGTGTTTGCCTGTTTGTCACTCGGTGCTTCAGCCCAGGACCCTGGGACCGGATTGGCTTTCGAGGGCAGTCCTGTTTCTACCTGGAAACACCGGAATTTCTGCCTACAGTCGTTCCGGTGAGCTTCCAGGAGGCCAAATCCCAGCCTATATGGTTTATTTAAAAGGTCTCCACAATGGCTATATATGAATGCATGTACGCCCATGTGTCAGCATGCATATGGTGAAAGGGTCCTTGGACCAGATAGGCCACCGACTGCAGTCCCGGACCTTGCATTCCATGCCAAAATAACTGTCCGGAACGCGTCCGGTGTGCGGAAAAAACAGGCCCAAAGTTCGAGCCCCGCCCCTTAACCAGCCGTAAATGGACGTGTATGTTTACATACAGAAAATGCATGCGTCTTTGCCTGTTTGTGACTCTGCGCCTAAACCAAGGTCCCTGCGACCCGATTGGCTTTCGAGATCATTCCTGGTCCTACCTGGAAACACCGTAATTTCTGCCTACATGCGTTCCGGTGACCTTCCAGGAGCCCAAAACCTTGCCTATATGGCTTATTTAAAAGGTCTCCGCATAGGCTATATATGCATGAATTCACACCCTTGTGTAAGCATGCATCTGGTTAAAGGGTCCTAGGACCGTTTAGGCTGCCGACTGCTGCCCCGGACCTTGCCTCCCATACTAAAATAACTTTCCGGAACGCGTCCAGTTTGCGGAAAACCAGGCCCAAAGATCGTGCTCCGTCCCTTAACCAGCCGGAAATAGACCTGTATGTTTACATGCAAAAAATGCATGCGTGTTTGCCTGTTTATCACACTGCGCCTCAGCCCAGGACCGTGGGACCGGATGGGCTTTCGAGGGGAGACCTGGTCCTACCTGGAAACACCGGAATTTCTGCCTACATGCGTTCCGGTGAGCTTCCAGGAGCCCAAAACCTAGCCTATATGGCTTATTTAAAAGGTCTCCGCAATGGCTATATATGAATGCATGCACGCCCATGTGTCAGCATGCATCTGGTTAAATGGTCCTAGGACCGTATAGGCTGTCGACTGCATACCCAGACATTGCCTCCCATGCCAAAATAACTGCCCGAAACGCGTCCGGTGTGCGGAAAAAAACAGGTCCAATGTACGAGCCCCGCCCCTTAACCAGCGCTCAATAAACTAGTATGTTTACATACAAAAAATGCATGCGTGTTTGCCTGTTTGTCACTCGGTGCTTCACCCCAGGACCCTGGGACTAGATTGGCTTTCGAGGGCAGTCCTGGTCCTACCTGGAAACACCGAAATTTCTGCCTACAGTCGTTCCGGTGAGCTTCCAGGAGCCCAAAACCCAGCCTATATGGCTTATTTAAAACGTATCCACAGTGGCTATATATAAATGCATGTACGCCCATGTGTCAGCATGCATCTGGTTAAAGGGTCCTAGGACCAGATAGGCTGCCGACTGCAGTCCCGGACCTTGCCTCCCATGCCAAAATAACTGTCCGTAACGCGTCCGGTGTGCGGAAAAACCAGGCCCAAAGTTCGAGCCCCGCCCATTAACCAGTCGTAAACGGACGTGTATGTTTACATACAAAAAATACATGTGTGTTTGCCTGTTTGTGACTCTGTTCCTCAGCCCAGGAAGCTTGGACCGGAATGGCTTTCGAGGGCAGTCCTGGTCCTACCTGGAAACACCGGAATTTCTGCCTACAGTCGTTCCGGTGAGCTTCCAGGAGCCAAAACCCAGCCTATATGGCTTATTTAAAAAGTATTTGCAAAGGCTATATATGAATGCATGCACGCCCATGTGTCAGCATGCATCTGGTTAAAGCGTCCTAGAACCATAAAGGCTGAGGACTGCAGGACCGGAACTTGCCTCCCATTCCAACATAACTGTCCGTAACGCGTCTGGTGCGCGGATAAACTAGGCCCTAAATTCGAGAGCCGCCCCTTAACCAGCAGTTAATAGACGTGTATGTTTACATACAGAAAATGCATGCGTGTTTGCCTGTTTATCACACTGCGCCTCAGCCCAGGACCCTGGCACTGGATTGGCTTTCGAGGAGAGACCTGGTCCTACCTGGAATCACCGGAATTTCTGCCTACAGTCGTTCCGGTGAGCTTCCAGGAGCAACCCAGCCTAAGTTGCTTATTTAAAAGGTCTCCACAATGGCTATATATGAATGCATGTACGCCCATGTGTCAGCATGCATCTGGTTAAAGGGTCCTAGGACCAGATAGGCTACCGACTGCAGGCCCGGACCTTGCCTCCCATGCCAACATAACTGTCCGTAACGCGTCCAGTGTGCGGATAAACCAGGCCCTTAATTCGAGATCCGCCCCTTAACCAGCGCTTAATAGACGTGTATGTTTACATACAGAAAATGCATGCGTGTTTGCCTGTTTGTCTCACTGCGCCTAAGCCCAGGACCCTGGTACACTGGATTGGCTTTCGAGGGCAGTCCTGGTCCTACCTGGAAACACCGGAATTTCTGCCTACAGTCGTTCCGGTGAGCTTCCAGGAGCCAAAAACCCAGCCTATATGGCTTATTTAAAACGTCTCCACAGTGGCTATATATGAATGCATGCACGCCCATATGTCAGCATGCATCTGGTTAAAGGGTCCTAGGACCGTATAGGCTGTCGACTGCATGCCCATACATTGCCTCCCATGCCAAAATAACTGCCCGAAACGCGTCCGCTGTGCGAAAAAAGAGGTCCAATGTTCGAGCCCCGCCCCTTAACCAGCTCTAAATATAAGTGTATGCTTACATACAAAAAAATGCGTGCGTTTTTGCCTGTTTGTTACTCGGTGCTTCAGCCCAGGACCCTGGGAACGGATTGGCTTTCGAGGGCAGTCCTGGTCCTACCTGGAAACACCGGAATTTCTGCCTACAGGCGTTCTGGTGAGCTTCCAGGACCCCAAAATTCAACCTAAGTTGCTTATTTAAAAGGTCTCCGCATAGGCTATATATGCATGCATGCACGCCCTTGTGTCAGCATGCATCTGGTTAAAGGGTCCTAGGACCGTATAGGCTGCCGACTGCTGCCCCGGACCTTGCCTCCCATACTAAAATAACTTTCCGGAACGCGTCCGGTGTGCGGAAAACTAGGCCCAAATTTCCAGCTCCGTCCAGTAACCAGCCGGAAATAGACATGTATGTTTACATACAAAAATGCATGCGTGTTTGCCTGTTTATCACACTGCGCCTCAGCCCAGGACCGTGGGACCGGGTTGGCTTTAGAGGAGAGACCTGGTCCTACCTGGAATCACCGGAATTTCTGCCTACATGCGTTCCGGTGAGCTTTCAGGAGCCCAAAACCTAGCCTATATGGCTTATTTAAAATGTCTCCGCAATGGCTATATATGAATGCATGCACGTCCATGTGTCAGCATGCATCTGGTTAAAGGGTCCTAGGACCAGATAGGCTGTCGACTACATGCCCAGACCTTGCCTCCCATGCAAAAATAACTGCCCGAAACGCGTCCGCTGTGCGGAAAAAAACAGGCCCAATGTTCGAGCCCCGCCCCTTAACCAGCACTCAATAAACGTGTATGTTCACATACAAAAAATGCATTGGTGTTTGCCTGTTTGTCACTCGGTGCTTCAGCCCAGGACCCTGGGACCGGATTGGCTTTCGAGGGCAGTCCTGGTCCTACCTGGAGACACCGGAATTTCTGCCTAAAGGCGTTCCGATGAGCTTCCAGGAGCCAAAAACCCAGCGTATATGGCTTATTTAAAAGGTCTTCGCAAAGGCTATATATAAATGCATGCACGCCCATGTGTCAGCATGCATCTGGTTAAAGCGTCCTAGGACCAGATAGGCTGCCGACTGCAGTCCCAGACCTTGCCTCCCATGCCAAAATATTGTCCGGCTTTCGAGGGGAGACCTGGTCCTACCTGGAAACACCGGAATTTCTGCCTACAGGCGTTCGAGTGAGCTTCCAGGAGCCCAAAACCCAGCCTATATGGCTTATTTAAAAGGTCTCCGCAATGGCTATATATGAATGAATGCACGCCCATGTGTCAACATGCATCTGGTTATAGGGTCCTAGGACCAGGTAGGCTACCGACTGCAGGCCCGGACCTTGCCCCCCCCCTGCCAACATAACTGTCCGTAAGGCGTCCAGTGTGCGGATAAACCAGGCCCAAATTTCGAGCACCACCCCTTAACCAGCCTCTAAATATATCTGTATGTTTACATACAAAAATACATGCGTGTTTGCCTGTTTATTTTATCACTCTGCGCCTCAGCCCAGGACCCTGGGACCGGTTTGGCTTTCGAGGGCAGTCCTGGTCCTACCTGGAAACACCGGAATTTATGCCTACAGGCGTTCCGGTGAGCTTCCAGGAGCTCAAAACCTAGCCTATATGGCTTATTTTAAAGATCTCCGCATTGGCTATATATGAATGCATGCACGCCCAAGTGTCAGCATGCATCTGGTTATAAAGTCCTAGGACCAGATAGGCTGAGGACTGCAGGACCGGAACTTGCCTCCCATGCAAAAATAACTGCCCGGAACGCGTCCGGTGTGCGGAAAAAACAGGCCCAAATTTCGAGCCCCTTTACCAGCTGGAAATAGACCTGTATGTTTGCATACAAAAATGGATGCGTGTTTGCCTGTTTATCACTCTGCACCTCTGCTTAGGACCCTGGGACTGGATTGGCTTTCGAGGGCAGTCCTGGTTCTACCTTGAAACACCGGAATTTCTGCCTACAGTCGTTCCGGTGAGCTTCCAGGAGCCCAAAACCTAGCCTTTATGGTTTATTTAAAAGGTCTCCACAATGGCTATATATGAATGCATGTACGCCCATGTGTCAGCATGCATATGGTGAAAGGGTCCTAGGACCAGATAGGCCACCGACTGCAGTCCCGGACCTTGCATTCCATGCCAAAATAACTGTCCGGAACGCGTCCGGTGTGCGGAAAAAACAGGCCCAAAGTTCGAGCCCCGCCCCTTAACAAGCCGTAAATAGACGTGCATGTTCACATACAGAAATGCATGCGTGTTTGCCTGTTTGTCACTCTGTGCCTCAGCCCAGGACCGTGGGACCGGATTGGCTTTCGAGGGGAGACCTGGTTCTTCCTGGAAACACCGGAATTTCTGCAAGCCCGGACCTTGTTTCCCATGCCAAAATAATGGTCCGTAACGCGTCCGGTGTGCAGTAAAATGAGGCCCAATTTTCGAGCCCCACCCCTTAACCAGCCCTAAATAGACGTGTATGTTTACATACAAAAATGTATGACTGTTTGCATGTTTGTCACTCTGCGCCTCAGCCCATGACCCTGGGACCGGATTGGCTTTCGAGGGCAGTCCTGGTCCTACCTGAAAAAACCGGAATTTCTGCCTACAGTCGTTCCGGTGAGCTTCCAGGAGCCCAAAACCCAGCCTATATGGCTTATTTTAAAGATCTCCGCATTGGCTATATATGAATGCATGCACGCCCAAGTGTCAGCATGCATCTGGTTATAAAGTCCTAGGACCAGATAGGCTGAGGACTGCAGGACCGGAACTTGCCTCCCATGCAAAAATAACTGCCCGGAACGCGTCCGGTGTGCGGAAAAAACAGGCCCAAATTTCGAGCCCCTTTACCAGCTGGAAATAGACCTGTATGTTTGCATACAAAAATGGATGCGTGTTTGCCTGTTTATCACTCTGCACCTCTGCTTAGGACCCTGGGACTGGATTGGCTTTCGAGGGCAGTCCTGGTTCTACCTTGAAACACCGGAATTTCTGCCTACAGTCGTTCCGGTGAGCTTCCAGGAGCCCAAAACCCAGCCTATATGGCTTATTTAAAAGATCTCCGCAATGGCTATATATGAATGCATGCACGCCCATGTGTCAGCATGCATCTGGTTAAAGGGTCCTAGGACCAGATAGGCTGCCGACTGCAGGCCCGGACATTGCCTCCCATGCCAAAATAACTTCCCGGAACGCGTCCGGTGTGCGGAAAAACCAGGCCCAAAGTTCGAACCCCGCAACTTAACCAGCCCTAACTAGACGTGTTTGTTTACATACAAAAATGCATGCGTGTTTGCCTGTTTGTCACTCGGTGCCTCAGCCCAGGACCCTGGGACCGGATTGGCTTTCGAGGGCAGTCCTGGTCCTACCTGAAAAAACCGGAATTTCTGCCTACAGTCGTTCCGGTGAGCTTCCAGGAGCCCAAAACCCAGCCTATATGGCTTATTTAAAAGGTCTTCGCAATGGCTATATATGAATGCATGCACGCCCATGTGTCTTCATGTATCTGGTTAAAGGGTCGTAGGACCAGATAGGCTGCCGACTGCAGTCCCGGACCTTGCCTCCCATGCCAAAATAACTGTCCGGAACGCGTCCGGTGTTCGGATAAACCAGGCTCATTTTTCGAGCCCCGCAACTTAACCAGCCGTAAATAGACGTGTATGTTAACATACAAAAAATCATGCCTGTTTGTCTGTTTGTCACTCTGCGTCTGAGCCCAGGACCCTGGGACCAGGATGGGTTTCGAGGGCAGTTCTGGTCCTACTTGGAAACACCGGAATTTCTGCCTACAGGCGTTCCGGTGAGCTTCGAGGAGCACAAAACCCAGCCTATATGGCTTATTTAAAAGGTCTCCGCAATGGCTATATATGAATGCATGCACGCCCATGTGTCAGCATGCATCTGGTTAAAGGGTCCTAGGACCAGATAGGCTGCCGACTGCAGGCCCGGACCTTGCCTCCCAAGCCAATATAACTGTCCGTAACGCGTCCAGTGTGCGGATAAACAAGGCCCTACATTCGAGCCCCGCCTCTTAACAAGGCGTAAATTGACGTATATGTTTACATACAGAAAAGGCATGCGTGTTTGCCTGTTTGTCACTCTGCGCCTAAGCCCAGGACCCTGCGACCGGATTGACTTTCGAGATCATTCCTGGTCCTACCTGGAAACACCGGAATTTCTGCCTACAGGCGTTCCGGTGAGCTTCCAGGAGCCCAAAACCCAGCGTATATGGCTTATTTAAAAGATCTCCGCAATGGCTATATATGAATGCATGCACGCCCATGTGTCAGCATGCATCTGGTTAAAGGGTCCTAGGACCAGATAGGCTACCGACTGCAGGCCCAGACCTTCCCTCCCATGCCAACATATCTGTCCGGAACGCGTCCAGTGTGCGGATAAACCAGGCCCTAAATTCGAGACCCGCCCCTTAACCAGCAGTAAATAGACGTGTATGTTTACATACAAACAATGGATGCGTGTTTGCCTGTTTGTCACTCTGCGCCGAAACCCAGGACCCTGGGACTAGATTGACTTTCGAGATCATTCCTGGTCCTACCTGGAAACACCGGAATTTCTGCCTACAGGCGTTCCGGTGAGCTTCCAGGAGCCCAAAACCCAGCCTATATGGCTTATTTAAAAGATCTCCGCAATGGCTATATATGAATGCATGCACGCCCATGTGTCAGCATGCATCTAGTTAAAGGGTCCTAGGACCAGATAGGCTGCCGACTGCAGGCCCGGACATTGCCTCCCATGCCAAAATAACTTCCCGGAACGCGTCCGGTGTGCGGAAAAACCAGGCCCAAAGTTCGAACCCCGCAACTTAACCAGCCCTAACTAGACGTGTTTGTTTACATACAAAAATGCATGCGTGTTTGCCTGTTTGTCACTCGGTGCCTCAGCCCAGGACCCTGGGACCGGATTGGCTTTCGAGGGCAGTCCTGGTCCTACCTGAAAACACCGGAATTTCTGCCTACAGTCGTTCCGGTGAGCTTCCAGGACCCCAAAACCCAGCATTTTTGGCTTATTTAAAAGGTTCTAGTACCAGATAGGCTACTGACTGCAGGCCCAGACCTTCCCTCCCATGCCAACATAACTGTCCGGAACGCGTCCAGTGTGCGGATAAACCAGGCCCTAATTTCGAGACCCGCCCCTTAACCAGCAGTAAATAGACGTGTATGTTTACATACAGAAAAGGCATGCGTGTTTGCCTGTTTGTCACTCTGCGCCTGAGCCCAGGACCCTGGGACAGGGATGAGTTTCGAGGTCAATCCTGGTCCTACCTGGAAACACCGGAATTTCTGAACCATAGGCGTTCCGGTGAGTTTCCAGGAGCCCCAAACCCAGCCTATATGGCTTATTTCAAAGATCTACGCAAAGGCTATATATGAATGCATGCACACCCTTCTGTCAACATGCATCTGGTTTAAGGGTCCTAGGACCAGATAGGCTGCCGACTGCAGGACCGGACCTTGCCTCCCATTCCAAAATAACTGGCCGGAAAGCATCCGGTGTGCACGGTGTGCAAAGAAAACAGGCCCAAATTTCGAACCCCGCCCCTTAACCAGCCGGAAATAGACGTGAATGTTTACATACAAAAATGCATGCGTGTTTGCCTGTTTGACACTCTGCGCCTAAACCCAGGTCCCTGCGACCGGATTGGCTTTCGAGATCAATCCTGGTCCTACCTGGAAACACCGGAGTTTCTGCCTACAGGCGTTCTGGTGAGCTTCCAGGACCCCAAAACCCAGCTTATATTGCTTATTTAAAAGGTCTCCCCATACGCTATATATGCATGCATGCACGCCCTTGTGTTAGCATGCATCTGGTTAAAAGGTCCTAGGACCATATAGGCCACCGACTGCAGTCCCGGACCTTGCATTCCATGCCAAAATAACTGTCCGGAACGCGTCCGGTGTTCGGATAAACCAGGCCCAATTTTCGAGCCCTGCAACTTAACCAGCCGTAAATAGACGTGTATGTTTATATACAGAAAATGCATGCGTGTTTGCCTGTTTGTCACTCTGCGCCTAAGCCCAGAACCCTGCGTTCGGATTGGCTGCCGACTGCAGGCACGGACCTTGCTTCCCAATCCAAAATAACTGTCCGGAACGCGTCCGGTGTTCGTATAAACCAGGCCCATTTTTCGAGCCCCGCAAGTTAACCAGGCGTAAAAAGACGTGTATGTTAACATACAAAAAATCATGCCTGTTTGTCTGTTTGTCACTCTGCGTCTGAGCCCAGGACCCTGGGACAAGGATGGGTTTCGAGGGCAGTTCTGGTCCTACTTGGAAACACCGGAATTTCTGCCTACAGGCGTTCCGGTGAGCTTCGAGGAGCACAAAACTCAGCCTATATGCCTTATTTAAAAGGTCTCCGAAATGGCTATATATGAATGCATGCACGCCCATGTGTCAGCATGCATCTGGTTAAAGGGTCCTAGGTCCAGATAGGCTGCCGACTGCAGGCCCGGACCTTGCCTCCCATGCCAACATAACTGTCCGTAACGCGTCCAGTGTGCGGATAAACAAGGCCGTACATTCGAGCCCCGCCCCTTAACAAGCCGTAAATTGACGTGTATGTTTACATACAGAAAAGGCATGCGTGTTTGCCTGTTTTTCGCACTGCGCCTAAGCCCAGGACCCTGGCACTGGATTGGCTTTCGAGGGCAGTCCTGGTCCTACCTGAAAAAACCGGAATTTCTGCCTACAGTCGTTCCGGTGAGCTTCCAGGAGCCCAAAACCCAGCCTATAATGCTTATTTAAAAGGTCTCCGTAATGGCTATATATGAATGCATGCACGCCCATGTGTCAGCATGCATCTGGTTAAAGGGTCCTAGGACCATATAGGCTGCCGACTGCATGCCCGGACCTTGCCTACCATACCAAAATAACTTTCCGGAACGCGTCCGATGTGCGGACAAACCAGGCCCAATGTGCGAGCCCCGCCCCTTAACCAGCCCTAAATAGACCTGTAAGTTTACATACAAAAATGCATCCGTGTTTGCCTGTTTATCACTCTGCGCCTCAGCCCAGGACCGTGGGACCAGATTGGCTTGCGAGGGGAGACCTGGTCCTACCTGGCAACACCGAAATTTCTTCCTACATGCGGTCCGGTGAGCTTCCAGGAGCCCAAAACCTAGCCTATATGGCTTATTTAAAAGGTCTTCGCAATGGCTATATATGAATGCATGCACGCCCATGTGTCAACATGCATCTGGTTATAGGGTCCTAGGATCAGGTAGGCTACCGACTGCAGGCCCGGACCTTGCCTCCCATGCCAACATAACTGTCCGTAACGCGTCCAGTGTGCGGATAAACCAGGCCCTAAATTCGAGACCCGCCCCTTAACCAGCAAAAAATAGATATGTATGTTTACATACAGAAAAGGCATGCGTGTTTGCCTGTTTGGCACTCTGCGCCTAAGCCCAGGACGCTGGGACTAGATTGGCTTTCGAGGGCAGTCCTGGTCCTACCTGGAAACACCGGAATTTCTGCCTACAGGCGTTCCGGTGAGCTTCCAGGAGCCCAAAACCCAGCCCATATGGCTTATTTAAAAGGTCTCCGCATAGGCTATATATGAATGCATGCACGCCCTTGTGTCAGCATGTGCCTCCCATGCCAAAATAACTGTCCGAAACGCGTCCGGTGTGAAGTAAAACGAGGCCCAGTTTTCGAGCCAAACCCCTTAACAGGCCGTAAATAGACGTGTATGTTTACATACAAAAAATGCATGCGTCTTTGCCTGTTTGTCACTCTGTGCCTTAGCCCAGGACCCTGGGACTGGATTGGCTTTCGAGGGCAGTCCTGGTCCTACCTGAAAACACCGGACTTTCTGCTTACAGTCGTTCCGGTGAGCTTCCAGGAGCCAAAAACCCAGCGTAGATGGCTCATTTAAAAGGTCTCCGCAAAGGCTATATATGAATGCATGCACGCCCATGTGTCAGCATGCATCTGGTTAAAAGGTCCTAGGACCAGATAGGCTGCCGACTGCAGTCCCGGACCTTGCCTTCCATGCCAAAATAACTGTCCGGAACGCGTCCGGTGTTCGGTTAAACCAGACCCAAGTTTCGAGCCCCGCAACTTAACCAGCCGTAAATAGACGTCATAGGAATATATTTTATCATTATAACTATTTTTAGGTGAAGTTCTAAATTATTAAATTATTTTATAAAAATGCAGTAAATAATTATACAAAGAAAGATTACTCAGTCTGGATTAAATAAAGTTCACGATGAATTATCGTTCATAAGGTCATGACCTATTAAACTGTTTTGATTGGTTAAATTTTAGCCACTGACGCTTGTCTAT
This sequence comes from Sinonovacula constricta, assembly GCA_007844125.1. Classification (NCBI taxonomy): domain Eukaryota; kingdom Metazoa; phylum Mollusca; class Bivalvia; order Cardiida; family Solecurtidae; genus Sinonovacula; species Sinonovacula constricta. The sequence goes on from CM017565.1 coordinate 18,439,045, forward strand.
CAGTCACGATTCAAATTTTGAAGGAAAAAGAACGGCAAAGAGAAGTAGATTAACATCTGCCAGAAAATTTATTTCTGCAGATAGGTATAGTTTATATTAATTAAAGCCATTTATATTTGTCTAATCTTAAGCACACTCATATAATAAATCCGATCAATAATTATTACTTTGTTTTATAATGTTTACCATTTGTTTGATTTCATTATGTTGTACCAAAATACGTTTACTATGTAGGCCTACATGCATATATATATATAGAGAGAGATATGTAATTTAATATTTTGATTATATATTTTTTGTACGATATTTTATTTTTCTATTATAGATGTTGGATAATCAACACTATCAATAAAAGCAACCTGATGAAAATTGACTTGTTTGCTTTGAAACCAACCCAAACATGAGCTGGTCCGGCAACATTTACATACAGAAAATGCATGCGTGTTTGCCTGTTTGTCACTCTGCGCCTACAGCCAGGACCCTGGGACTGGATTGGCTTTCGAGGGGAGACCTGGTCCTACCTGGCAACACCGAAATTTCTGCCTACATGCGGTCCGGTGAGCTTCCAGGAGCCCAAAACCTAGCCTATATGGCTTATTTAAAAGGTCTTCGCAATGGCTATATATGAATGCATGCACGCCCATGTGTTAGCATGCATCTGGTTAAAGGGTCCTAGGACCGTATAGGCTGCCGACTGCAGGCCCGGACCTTGCCCCCCATGCCAACATAACTGTCCGGGACGCGTCCCGTGTGCGGATAAACCAGGCCCAAATTTCGAGCCCCGCCCCTTAACCAGCCGGAAATAGAAGTGTATGTTTACATACAGAAAATGCATGTGTGTTTGCCTCTTTGTCACTCTGCGCCTAAGCCCAGGACTCTGGCACTGGATTGGCTTTCGAGAGCCGTTCTGGTCCTACTAGGAAACACCGGAATTTCTGCCTACAGGCGTTCCGGTGAGCTTCCAGGAGCCCAAAACACAGCTTACATGGCTTATTTAAAAGGTCTCCGCATAGGCTCTATATGAATGCATGCACGCCCATGTGTCAGCATGCATCTGGTTAAAGGGTCCTAGGACCAGATAGGCTGCTGACTGCAAGCCCGGACCTTGTTTCCCATGCCAAAATAACTGTCCGTAACGCGTCCGGTGTGCAGTAAAACGAGGACCAATGTTCGAGCCCCACCCCTTAATAGGCCGTAAATGGACGTGTATGTTTACATACAAAAATTCATGCGTGTTTGCCTGTTTGTCACTCTGCACCCAAGCCCAGGACCCTGGGACCGAATTAGCTTTCGAGGGCAGTCCTGGTCCTACCTGGAAACACCGGAGTTTCTGCCTACAGGCGTTCCGGTGAGCTTCCATGATCCCAAAACCCAGTCTAAATGGCTTATTTAAAAGATTTCTGCAATGGCAATATATGAATGCATGCACGCCCATGTGTCAGCGTGCATCTGGTTAAAGGGTCCTAGGACCAGATAGGCTGCCGACTGCATTCCCGGACCTTGCCTCACATGCCAAAATAACTGTCCGGAACGCGTCCGGTGTTCGGATAAACCAGGCCCAATTTTCGAGCCTCGCAACTTAACCAGCCGTATATAGACGTGTATGTTTACATACAGAAAATGCATGTGTGTTTGCCTCTTTGTCACTCTGCGCCTAAGCCCAGGACTCTGGCACTGGATTGGCTTTCGAGAGCCGTTCTGGTCCTACTAGGAAACACCGGAATTTCTGCCTACAGGCGTTCCGGTGAGTTTCCAGGAGCCCAAAACACAGCCTATATGGCTTATTTAAAGGGTCTCCGCAAATGTTATATATGAATGCATGCACGCCCTTGTGTCAGCATGCATCTTGTTAAATGGTCCTAGGAACAGATAGGCTACCGACTGCAGGCCTGGACCTTGCCTCCCATGCCAACGTAACTGTCCGTAACGCGTCTAGTGTGCGGATAAACCAGGCCCTAAATTCGAGACCCGCCCCTTAACCAGCAAAAAATAGATATGTATGTTTACATACAGAAAAGGCATGCGTGTTTGCCTGTTTGTCACTCTGCGCCTAAGCCCAGGACGCTGGGACTAGATTGGCTTTCAAGGGCAGTCCTGGTCCTACCTGGAAACACCGGAGTTTCTGCCTACAGGCGTTCCGGTGAGCTTCCAGGAGCCCAAAACCCAGCCCATATGGCTTATTTAAAAGGTCTCCGCAATAGCTATATATGAATGAATGCACGCCCATGTGTCAGCATGCATCTGGTTAAAGGATCATAGAACTAGATAGGCTGCCGACTGCAGGCCCGGACCTTGCCTCCCATGCCAAAATAACTGCCCGGAACGCGTCCGGTGTGCGGAAAGACCAGGCCCAAAGTTCGAGCTCCGCCCCTTAACCAGCCGTAAATAGACGTGTATATTTACATACAAAAAAATGCATAGGTGTTTACCTGTTTGTCACTCGGTGCCTCAGCCCAGGACGCTGGGACCGGATTGGCTTTTGTGGCCAGTCCTGGTCCTACTAGGAAACACCGGAATATCTGCCTAGAGTCGTTCCGGTGAGCTTCCAGGACCCCAAAACCCAGCCCATATGGCTTATTTTAAAGGTCTCCGCAAAGGCTTTATATGAATGCATGCACGCCCTTGTGTCAGCATGCATCTGGTTAAAGGGTCCTAGGACCAGATTGGCTGCCGACTGCAGGCACGGAACTTGCTTTCCATGCCAAAATAACTGTCCGGAACGCGTCCGGTCTGCGGAAAGACCAGGCCCAAAGTTCGAGCCCCGTCCCTTAACCAGCCCTAACTAGACGTGTTCTTTTACATACAAACAATGGATGCGTGTTTGCCTGTTTGTCACTCGGTGCCTCAGCCCAGGACCCTGGGACCGGATTTTTTTCTTTCGAGGGCAGTCCTGGTCCTACCTGGAAACACCGGAATTTCTGCCTACAGGCGTTCCGGTGAGCTTCCAGGAGCCCAAAACCCAGCCTATATGACTTATTTAAAAGGTCTCCGCATAGGCTATATATGAATGCATGCACGCCCTTGTGTCAGCATGCATCTGGTTAAAGGTTCCTAGGACCAGATAGGCTGCCGATTGCAAGCCCGGACCTTGCCTCCCATGCCAAAATAACGGTCCGAAACCCGTCCGGTGTGAAGTAAAACGAGGCCCAATTTTCGAGCCCCACCCCTTAACAGGCCGTAAATAGACGTGTATGTTTACATACAAATAATGCATGCATCTTTGCCTGTTTGTCACTCTGTGCCTTAGCCCAGGACCCTGGGACTGGATTGGCTTTCGAGGGCAGTCCTGGTCCTACCTGAAAACACCGGACTTTCTGCTTACAGTCGTTCCGGTGAGCTTCCAGGAGCCAAAAACCCAGCGTAGATGGCTCATTTAAAAGGTCTCCGCAAAGGCTATATATGAATGCATGCACGCCCATGTGTCAGCATGCATCTGGTTAAAGGGTCCTAGGACCAGATAGGCTGCCGACTGCAGTCCCGGACCTTGCCTTCCATGCCAAAATAACTGTCCGGAACGCGTCCGGTGTTCGGTTAAACCAGACCCAAGTTTCGAGCCCCGCAACTTAACCAGCCGTAAATAGACGTCATAGGATTATATTTTATCATTATAACTATTTTTAGGTGAAGTTCTAAATTATTAAATTATTTTATAAAAATGCTGTAAATAATTATACAAAGAAAGATTACTCAGTCTGGATTAAATAAAGTTCACGATGAATTATCGTTCATAAGGTCATGACCTATTAAACTGTTTTGATTGGTTAAATTTTAGCCACTGACGCTTGTCTATCAGTCACGATTCAAATTTTAAAGGAAAAAGAACGGCAAAGAGAAGTAGATTAACATCTGCCAGAAATTTTATTTCTGCAGATAGGTATAGTTTATATTATTTAAAGCCATTTATATTTGTCTAATCTTAAGCACACTCATATAATAAATCCGATCAATAATTATTACTTTGTTTTATAATGTTTACCATTTGTTTGATTTCATTATGTTGTACCAAAATACGTTTACTATGTAGAAAAGGCATGCGTGTTTGCCTGTTTGTCACTCTTCGCCTAAGCCCAGGACGCTGGGACTAGATTGGCTTTCGAGGGCACTCCTGGTCCTACCTGGAAACACCGGAATTTCTGCCTACAGGCGTTCCGGTGAGCTTCCAGGAGCCCAAAACCCAGCCCATATGGCTTTTTTAAAAGGTCTCCGCAATAGCTATATATGAATGAATGCACGCCCATGTGTCAGCATGCATCTGGTTAAAGGGTCATAGAACCAGATAGGCTGCCGACTGCAGGCCCGCACCTTGCCTCCCATGCCAACATAACTGTCCGTAACGCGTCTAGTGTGCGGATAAACCAGGCCCAATTTTAGAGCCACGCCCCTTAACCAGCCGGAAATAGAAGTGATTATTTAAATACAAAAATACATGCGTGTTTGCCTGTTTGTCACTCTGCGCCTCAGCCCAGGACCCTGGGACTGGATTGGCTTTCGAGGGCAGTCCTGGTCCTACCTGGAAACACCGGAATTTCTGCCTACAGGCGTTCCGGTGAGTTTCCAGGAGCCCAAAACCCAGCCTATATGGCTTATTTAAAAGGTCTCCGCAATAGCTATATATGAATGCATGCACGCCCATGTGTCAGCATGCATCTGGTTATAGGTTCCTAGGACCAGATAGGCTACCGACTGCAGGCCCGGACCTTGCCTCCCATGCCAACATAACTGTCCGTAACGCGTCCAGTGTGCGGATAATCCAGGCCCTAAATTCGAGACCCGCCCCTTAAACAGCAGTAAATAGACGTGTATGTTTACATACAGAAAACTCATGCGTGTTTGCCTGTTAGTCACTCTGCGCCTAAGCCCAGGACCCTGGCACTAGATTGGCTTTCGAGGGGAGTCCTGTTCCAACCTGGAAACACAGGAATTTCTGCCTACATGCGGTCCGGTGAGCTTCCAGGAGCCCTAAACCTAGCCTATATGGCTTATTTAAAAGGTCTTCGCAATGGCTATATATGAATGCATGCACGCCCGTGTGTCAACATGCATCTGGTTATAGGGTCCTAGGCCCAGGTAGGCTACCGACTGCAGGCCCGGACCTTGCCTCCCATGCCAACATAACTGTCCGTAACGCGTCCAGTGTGCGGATAAACCAGGTACAAATTTTGAGCCACGCCCCTTAACCAGCCGGAAATAGAAGTGAATATTTAAATACAAAATGCATGCGTGTTTGCCTGTTTGTCACTCTGCGCCTCAGCCCAGGACCCTGGGACCGGATTGGCTTTCGAGGGCAGTCCTGGTCCTACCTGGAAACACCGGAGTTTCTGCCTACAGGCGTTCCGGTGAGCTTCCAGGTGCCCAAAACCTAGCCTATATGGCTTATTTAAAGGGCCTCCGTAAATGCTATATATGGATGCATGCACGCTCTTATGTCAGCATGCATCTGGTTAAAGGGTCCTAGGACCAGATAGGCTGACGACTGCAGGCCCGGACCTTGCCTCCCATGCCAAAATAACTGCCCGAAACACGTCCGATGTACAGTGAAACGAGGCCCGATTTTCGAGCCCTACAGGCGTTCCGGTGAGCTTCCAGGACCCCAAAACCCAGCCTATATTTCTTATTTAAAAGGTCTCCGCATAGGCTATATATGAATGCATGCAAGCCCTTGTGTCAGCATGCATCTGGTTAAAGGTTCCTAGGACCAGATAGGCTACCGACTGCAAGCCCGGAACTTGTTTCCCATGCCAAAATAACGATCCGGAACGCGTATGGTGTGCAGTAAAACGAGGCCCAATTTTCGAGCCCCACCCCTTAACAGGCCGTAAATAGACCTGTATGTTTACATACAAAAATTCATGCCTGTTTGCCTGTTTGGCACTCTGCGCCCAAGCCCAGGACCCGGGGACCGGATTAACTTTTGAGGGCAGTCCTGGTCCTACCTGGAAACACCGGAGTTTGTGCCTACAGGCGTTCCGGTGAGCTTCCAGGAGCCCAAAACCCAGCCTATATGGCTTATTTAAAAGATTTCTGCAATGGCTATATATGAATGCATGCACGCCCATGTGTCAGCGTGCATCTGGTTAAAGGGTCCTAGGACCAGATAGGCTGCCGACTGCAGTCCCGGACCTTGCCTCCCATGCCAAAATAACTGTCCGGAACGCGTCCGGTGTTCGGATAAACCAGGCCCAATTTTCGAGCCTAGCAACTTAACCAGCCGTATATAGACGTGTATGTTTACATACAGAAAATGCATGTGTGTTTGCCTCTTTGTCACTCTGCGCCTAAGCCCAGGACTCTGGCACTGGATTGGCTTTCGAGAGCCGTTCTGGTCCTACTAGGAAACACCGGAATTTCTGCCTACAGGCGTTCCGGTGAGCTTCCAGGAGCCCAAAACACAGCCTATATGGCTTATTTAAAAGGTCTCCGCATAGGCTCTATATGAATGCATGCACGCCCATGTGTCAGCATGCATCTGGTTAAAGGGTCCTAGGACCAGATAGGCTGCTGACTGCAAGCCCGGACCTTGTTTCCCATGCCAAAATAACTGTCCGTAACGCGTCCGGTGTGCAGTAAAACGAGGACCAATGTTCGAGCCCCACCCCTTAATAGGCCGTAAATGGACGTGTATGTTTACATACAAAAATTCATGCGTGTTTGCCTGTTTGTCACTCTGCACCCAAGCCCAGGACCCTGGGACCGAATTAGCTTTCGAGGGCAGTCCTGGTCCTACCTGGAAACACCGGAGTTTCTGCCTACAGGCGTTCCGGTGAGCTTCCATGATCCCAAAACCCAGTCTAAATGGCTTATTTAAAAGATTTCTGCAATGGCAATATATGAATGCATGCACGCCCATGTGTCAGCGAGCATCTGGTTAAAGGGTCCTAGGACCAGATAGGCTGCCGACTGCATTCCCGGACCTTGCCTCCCATGCCAAAATAACTGTCCGGAACGCGTCCGGTGTTCGGATAAACCAGGCCCAATTTTCGAGCCTCGCAACTTAACCAGCCGTATATAGACGTGTATGTTTACATACAGAAAATGCATGTGTGTTTGCCTCTTTGTCACTCTGCGCCTAAGCCCAGGACTCTGGCACTGGATTGGCTTTCGAGAGCCGTTCTGGTCCTACTAGGAAACACCGGAATTTCTGCCTACAGGCGTTCCGGTGAGTTTCCAGGAGCCCAAAACACAGCCTATATGGCTTATTTAAAGGGTCTCCGCAGATGTTATATATGAATGCATGCACGCCCTTGTGTCAGCATGCATCTGGTTAAATGGTCCTAGGAACAGATAGGCTACCGACTGCAGGCCCGGACCTTGCCTCCCATGCCAACGTAACTGTCCGTAACGCGTCCAGTGTGCGGATAAACCAGGCCCTAAATTCGAGACCCGCCCCTTAACCAGCAAAAAATAGATATGTTTGTTTACATACAGAAAAGGCATGCGTGTTTGCCTGTTTGTCACTCTGCGCCTAAGCCCAGGACGCTGGGACTAGATTGGCTTTCGAGGGCAGTCCTGGTCCTACCTGGAAACACCGGAGTTTCTGCCTACAGGCGTTCCGGTGAGCTTCCAGGAGCCCAAAACCCAGCCCATATGGCTTATTTAAATGGTCTCCGCAATAGCTATATATGAATGAATGCACGCCCATGTGTCAGCATGCATCTGGTTAAAGGATCATAGAACAAGATAGGCTGCCGACTGCAGGCCCGGACCTTGCCTCCCATGCCAAAATTACTGCCCGGAACGCGTCCGGTGTGCGGAAAGACCAGGCCCAAAGTTCGAGCTCCGCCCCTTAACCAGCCGTAAATAGACGTGTTTATTTACATACAAAAAATGCATAGGTGTTTACCTGTTTGTCACTCGGTGTCTCAGCCCAGGACGCTGGGACCGGATTGGCTTTTGAGGCCAGTCCTGGTCCTACCTGGAAACACCGGAATATCTGCCTAGAGTCGTTCCGGGGAGCTTCCAGGACCCCAAAACCCAGCCCATATGGCTTATTTAAAAGGTCTCCGCAAAGGCTTTATATGAATGCATGCACGCCCTTGTGTCAGCATGCATCTGGTTAAAGGGTCCTAGGACCAGATTGGCTGCCGACTGCAGGCACGGACCTTGCTTTCCATGCCAAAATAACTGTCCGGAACGCGTCCGGTCTGCGGAAAAACCAGGCCCAAAGTTCGAGCCCCGTCCCTTAACCAGCCCTAACTAGACGTGTTCTTTTACATACAAACAATGGATGCGTGTTTGCCTGTTTGTCACTCGGTGCCTCAGCCCAGTACCCTGGGACCGGATTTTTTTCTTTCGAGGGCAGTCCTGGTCCTACCTGGAAACACCGGAATTTCTGCCTACAGGCGTTCTGGTGAGCTTCCAGGAGCCCAAAACCCAGCCTATATGACTTATTTAAAAGGTCTCCGCATAGGCTATATATGAATGCATGCACGCCCTTGTGTCAGCATGCATCTGGTTAAAGGTTCCTAGGACCAGATAGGCTGCCGATTGCAAGCCCGGACCTTGCCTCCCATGCCAAAATAACGGTCCGAAACCCGTCCGGTGTGAAGTAAAACGAGGCCCAATTTTCGAGCCCCACCCCTTAACAGGCCGTAAATAGACGTGTATGTTTACATACAAAAAATGCATGCGTCTTTGCCTGTTTGTCACTCTGTGCCTTAGCCCAGGACCCTGGGACTGGATTGGCTTTCGAGGGCAGTCCTGGTCCTACCTGAAAACAGCGGACTTTCTGCTTACAGTCGTTCCGGTGAGCTTCCAGGAGCCAAAAACCCAGCGTAGATGGCTCATTTAAAAGGTCTCCGCAAAGGCTATATATGCATGCATGCACGCCCATGTGTCAGCATGCATCTGGTTAAAGGGTCCTAGGACCAGATAGGCTGCCGACTGCAGTCCCGGACCTTGCCTTCCATGCCAACATAACTGTCCGTAACGCGTCTGGTGTGCGGATAAACCAGGCCCAATTTTAGAGCCACGCCCCTTAACCAGCCGGAAATAGAAGTGATTATTTAAATACAAAAATACATGCGTGTTTGCCTGTTTGTCACTCTGCGCCTCAGCCCAGGACCCTGGGACTGGATTGGCTTTCGAGGGCAGTCCTGGTCCTACCTGGAAACTCCGGAATTTCTGCCTACAGGCGTTCCGGTGAGTTTCCAGGAGCCCAAAACCCAGCCTATATGGCTTATTTAAAAGGTCTCCGCAATGGCTATATATGAATGCATGCACGCCCATGTGTCAGCATGCATCTGGTTATAGGTTCCTAGGACCAGATAGGCTACCGACTGCAGGCCCGGACCTTGCCTCCCATGCCAACATAACAGTCCGTAACGCGTCCAGTGTGCGGATAATCCAGGCCCTAAATTCGAGACCCGCCCCTTAAACAGCAGTAAATAGACGTGTATGTTTACATACAGAAAACTCATGCGTGTTTGCCTGTTAGTCACTCTGCGCCTAAGCCCAGGACCCTGGCACTAGATTGGCTTTCGAGGGGAGTCCTGTTCCAACCTGGAAACACAGGAATTTCTGCCTACATGCGGTCCGGTGAGCTTCCAGGAGCCCTAAACCTAGCCTATATGGCTTATTTAAAAGGTCTTCGCAATGGCTATATATGAATGCATGCACGCCCGTGTGTCAACATGCATCTGGTTATAGGGTCCTAGGCCCAGGTAGGCTACCGACTGCAGGCCCGGACCTTGCCTCCCATGCCAACATAACTGTCCGTAACGCGTCCAGTGTGCGGATAAACCAGGCCCAAATTTCGAGCCCCGCGTTTAAAAAGCCGGAAATAGAAGTGAATGTTTACATACAAAAATACATGCGTGTTTGCCTGTTTATCACTCTGCGCCTCAGCCCAGGACCCTGGGACCGGTTTGGCGTTCGAGGGCAGTCCTGGTCCTACCTGGAAACACCGGAATTTCTGCCTACAGGCGTTCCGGTGAGCTTCCAGGAGACCAAAACCCGGCCTATATCGCTTATTTAAAATGTCTCCGCATAGGCTCTATATGAATGCATGCACGCCCTTGTGTCAGCATGCATCTGGTTAAAGGTTCCTGGGACCAGATAGGCTGCCGACTGCAAGCCCGGACCTTGTTTCCCATGCCAAAATAACCGTCCGTAACGCATCCGGTGTGCAGTGAAACGTGGCCCAATTTATGAGCCCCACCCCTTAACCAGCATTAAATAGACCTGTATGTTTACATACAAAAATGCATGGCTGTTTGCCTGTTTGTCACTCTGCGCCCAAGCCAAGGACCCTGGGACCGGATTAGCCTTCGAGGGCAGTCCTGGTCCTACCAGAAAACACCGGAGTTTCTGCCTACAGGCGTTCCGGTGAGCTTCCAGGAGCGCAAAACCTAGCCTATATGGCTTATTTAAAGGGTCTCCGTAAATGCTATATATGGATGCATGCACGCTCTTATGTCAGCATGCATCTGGTTAAAGGGTCCTATGACCAGATAGGCTGAGGACTGCAGGCCCGGACCATGCCTCCCATGCAAAAATAACTGCCCGGAACGCGTCAGGTGTGCAGAAAAACCAGGCCCAATGTTCGAGCCCCTTTACCAGCTGGAAATAGACCTGTATGTTTACATACAAAAATGCATGCGTGTTTGCCTGTTTATCACTCTGCGCCTCAGCCCAGGACCGTGGGACCGGATTGGCTTTCGAGGGGAGACCTGGTCCTACCTGGAAACACCGGAATTTCCGCCTACATGCGTTCCGGTGAGCTTCCAGGAGCCCAAAACCTAGCCTATATGGCTTATTTAAAAGGTCTCCACAATGGCTATATATGAATGCATGCACGCCCATGTGTCAGCATGCATCTGGTTAAAGTGTCCTAGGACCAGATAGGCTACCGACTGCAGGCCCGGACCTTGCCTCCCATGTCAACATAACTGTCCGTAACGCGTCCAGTGTGCGGATAAACCAGGCCCAAATTTCGAGCCCCGCCCCTTAACCAGCCGGAAATAGAAGTTAATATTTACATACAAAAATACATGACTGTTTGCCTCTTTGTCACTCTGCGCCACATCCCAGGACCCTGGGACCGGTTTGGATTTCGAGGGCAGTCCTGGTCCTACCTGGAAACACCGGAATTTCTGCCTACAGGCGTTCCGGTGAGTTTCCAGGAGCCAAAAACCCAGCCTATATGGCTTATTTAAAAGGTCTCTGCATAGGCTCTAAATGAATGCATGCACGCCCATGTGTCAGCATGCATCTTGTTCAAGGGTCCTTGGACCAGATAGGCTGCCGACTGCAGGCCCGGACCTTACCTCCCATGCCAAAATAACTGCCCAGAACGCGACCGGTGTGCGGAAAAACAAGGCCCAAAGTTCGAGCCCCGCCCCTTAACCAGCAGTAAATGGACGTGTATGTTTACATACAAAAAATGCATGCGTGTTTGCCTGTTTGTCACTCTGTGCCTCAGCCCAAAACCCTGGGACTGGATTGGCTTTCGAGGGCAGTCCTGGTCCTACCTGATAACACCGGAATTTCTGAATACATGCGTTCCGGTGAGCTTCCAGGAGCCCCAAACCCAGCCTGTATTGCTTATTTAAAAGGTCTCCGCAATGGCTATATATGAATGCATGCACGCCCATGTGTCAGCATGCATCTGGTTAAAGGGTCGTAGGACCAGATAGGCTGCCGACTGCACGGCCGGACCTTGCCTCCCATGCCAAAATAACTGCCCGAAACGCCTCCGGTGTGCAGTAAAACGAGGCCCACTTTTCGAGCCCCGCCCCTTAACAAGCCGTAAATAGATGTGCATGTTTACATACAAAAATGCATGCGTGTTTGCCTGTTTGTCACTCTGCGCCTGAGCCCAGGACCCTGGGACCGGGATGAGTTTCGAGGTTAGTCCTAGTCCTACCTGGAAACACCGGAGTTTCTGCTTAAAGGCGTTCTGGTGAGCTTCCAGGACCCCAAAACCCAGCCTATATTGCTTATTTGAAAGGTCTCCGCATAGGCTATATATGAATGCATGCACGCGCTTGTGTCAGCATGCATCTGGTTAAAGGGTCCTAGGACCAGATAGGCTGAGGACTGCAGGACCGGAACTTGCGTCCCATGCAAAAATAACTGCCCGGAACGCGTCCGGTGTGCGGAAAACCCAGGCCCAAATTTCGAGCCCCTTTACCAGCTGGAAATAGACCTGTATGTTTACATACAAAAATGCATGCGTGTTTGCCTGTTTATCACTCTGCGCCTCGGCCCAGGACCCTGGGACCGGATTGGCTTTCGAGGGCAGTCCTGGTTCTACCTGGAAACACCGGAATTTCTGCCTACAGGCGTTCGGGTGAGCTTCCAGGAGCCTAAAACCTAGCCTTTATGGCTTATTTAAAAGGTCTCCACAATGGCTATATATGAATGCATGTACGCCCATGTATCAGCATGCATCTGGTTAAAGTGTCCTAGGACAAGATAGGCTACCGACTGCAGGCCCGGACCTTGCCTCCCATGTTAACATAACTGTCCGTAACGCGTCAAGTGTGCGGATAAACCAGGCCCAAATTTCGAGCCCCGCCCCTTAACCAGCCGGAAATAGAAGTGAATGTTTACAAACAAAAATACATGCGTGTTTGCCTGTTTGTCACTCTGCGCCTCAGCCCAGGACCCTGGGACCGGATTGATATTCGAGGGTAGTCCTGGTCCTACCTGGAAACACCGGAATTTCTGCCCACAGACGTTACAGTGAGCTTCCAGGAGCCCAAAACCCAGCCTATATGGCTTATTTAAAATGTCTCCGCATAGGCTCTATATGAATGCATGCACGCCCTTGTGTCAGCATGCATCTGGTTAAAGGTTCCTGGGACCAGATAGGCTGCCGACTGCAAGCCCGGACCTTGTTTCCCATGCCAAAATAACCGTCCGTAACGCATCCGGTGTGCAGTGAAACGTGGCCCAATTTATGAGCCCCACCCCTTAACCAGCATTAAATAGACCTGTATGTTTACATACAAAAATGCATGGCTGTTTGCCTGTTTGTCACTCTGCGCCCAAGCCAAGGACCCTGGGACCGGATTAGCCTTCGAGGGCAGTCCTGGTCCTGACAGAAAACACCGGAGTTTCTGCCTACAGGCGTTCCGGTGAGCTTGCAGGAGCGCAAAACCTAGCCTATATGGCTTATTTAAAGGGTCTCCGTAAATGCTATATATGGATGCATGCACGCTCTTATGTCAGCATGCATCTGGTTAAAGGGTCCTATGACTAGATAGGCTGAGGACTGCAGGCCCGGACCATGCCTCCCATGCAAAAATAACTGCCCGGAACGCGTCAGGTGTGCAGAAAAACCAGGCCCAATGTTCGAGCCCCTTTACCAGCTGGAAATAGACCTGTATGTTTACATACAAAAATGCATGCGTGTTTGCCTGTTTATCACTCTGCGCCTCGGCCCAGGACCCTGGGACCGGATTGGCTTTCGAGGGCAGTCCTGGTTCTACCTGGAAACACCGGAATTTCTGCCTACAGGCGTTCGGGTGAGCTTCCAGGAGCCTAAAACCTAGCCTTTATGGCTTATTTAAAAGGTCTCCACAATGGCTATATATGAATGCATGCACGCCCATGTGTCAGCATGCATCTGGTTAAAGTGTCCTAGGACCAGATAGGCTACCGACTGCAGGCCCGGACCTTGCCTCCGATGTCAACATAACTGTCCGTAACGCGTCCAGTGTGCGGATAAACCAGGCCCAAATTTCGAGCCCCGCCCCTTAACCAGCCGGAAATAGAAGTTAATATTTACATACAAAAATACATGCCTGTTTACCTGTTTGTCACTCTGCGGCACATCCCAGGACCCTGGGACCGGTTTGGCTTTCGAGGGCAGTCCTGGTCCTACCTGGAAACACCGGAATTTCTGCCTACAGGCGTTCCGGTGAGTTTCCAGGAGCCAAAAACCCAGCCTATATAGCTTATTTAAAAGGTCTCTGCATAGGCTCTAAATGAATGCATGCACGCCCATGTGTCAGCATGCATCTTGTTCAAGGGTCCTTGGACCAGATAGGCTGCCGACTGCAGGCCCGGACCTTACCTCCCATGCCAAAATAACTGCCCAGAACGCGACCGGTGTGCGGAAAAACAAGGCCCAAAGTTCGAGCCCCGCCCCTTAACCAGCAGTAAATGGACGTGTATGTTTACATACAAAAAATGCATGCGTGTTTGCCTGTTTGTCACTCTGTGCCTCAGCCCAAAACCCTGGGACTGGATTGGCTTTCGAGGGCAGTCCTGGTCCTACATGATAACACCGGAATTTCTGAATACATGCGTTCCGGTGAGCTTCCAGGAGCCCCAAACACAGCCTGTATTGCTTATTTAAAAGGTCTCCGCAATGGCTATATATGAATGCATGCACGCCCATGTGTCAGCATGCATCTGGTTAAAGGGTCGTAGGACCAGATAGGCTGCCGACTGCACGGCCGGACCTTGCCTCCCATGCCAAAATAACTGCCCGAAACGCGTCCGGTGTGCAGTAAAACGAGGCCCACTTTTCGAGCCCGCCCCTTAACAAGCCGTAAATAGACGTGCATGTTTACATACAAAAATGCATGCGTGTTTGCCTGTTTGTCACTCTGCGCCTGAGCCCAGGACCCTGGGACCGGGATGAGTTTCGAGGTTAGTCCTAGTCCTACCTGGAAACACCGGTGTTTCTGCTTAAAGGCGTTCTGGTGAGCTTCCAGGACCCCAAAACCCAGCCTATATTGCTTATTTGAAAGGTCTCCGCATAGGCTATATATGAATGCATGCACGCGCTTGTGTCAGCAAGCATCTGGTTAAAGGGTCCTAGGACCAGATAGGCTGAGGACTGCAGGACCGGAACTTGCCTCCCATGCAAAAATAACTGCCCGGAACGCGTCCGGTGTGCGGAAAACCCAGGCCCAAATTTCGAGCCCCTTTACCAGCTGGAAATAGACCTGTATGTTTACATACAAAAATGGATGCGTGTTTGCCTGTTTATCACTCTGCGCTTCGGCCCAGGACCCTGGGACCGGATTGGCTTTCGAGGGCAGTCCTGGTTCTACCTGGAAACACCGGAATTTCTGCCTACAGTCGTTCGGGTGAGCTTCCAGGAGCCTAAAACCTAGCCTTTATGGCTTATTTAAAAGGTCTCCACAATGGCTATATATGAATGCATGTACGCCCATGTGTCAGCATGCATCTGGTTAAAGTGTCCTAGGACAAGATAGGCTACCGACTGCAGGCCCGGACCTTGCCTCCCATGTTAACATAACTGTCCGTAACGCGTCCAGTGTGCGGCTAAACCAGGCCCAAATTTCGAGCCCCGCCCCTTAACCAGCCGGAAATAGAAGTGAATGTTTACAAACAAAAATACATGCGTGTTTGCCTGTTTGTCACTCTGCGCCTCAGCCCAGGACCCTGGGACCGGATTGACTTTCGAGGGCAGTCCTGGTCCTACCTGGAAACACCGGAATGTCTGCCCACAGACGTTACGGTGAGCTTCCAGGAGCCCAAAACCCAGCCTATATGGCTTATTTAAAATGTCTCCGCATAGGCTCTATATGAATGCATGCACGCCCTTGTGTCAGCATGCATCTGGTTAAAGGTTCCTGGGACCAGATAGGCGGCCGACTGCAAGCCCGGACCTTGTTTCCCATGCCAAAATAACCGTCCGCAACGCATCCGGTGTGCAGTGAAACGTGGCCCAATTTATGAGCCCCACCCCTTAACCAGCATTAAATAGACCTGTATGTTTACATACAAAAATTCATGGCTGTTTGCCTGTTTGTCACTCTGCGCCCAAGCCAAGGACCCTGGGACCGGATTAGCCTTCGAGGGCAGTCCTGGTCCTGACAGAAAACACCGGAGTTTCTGCCTACAGGCGTTCCGGTGAGCTTGCAGGAGCGCAAAACCTAGCCTATATGGCTTATTTAAAGGGTCTCCGTAAATGCTATATATGGATGCATGCACGCTCTTATGTCAGCATGCATCTGGTTAAAGGGTCCTATGACCAGATAGGCTGAGGACTGCAGGCCCGGACCATGCCTCCCATGCAAAAATAACTGCCCGGAACGCGTCAGGTGTGCAGAAAAACCAGGCCCAATGTTCGAGCCCCTTTACCAGCTGGAAATAGACCTGTATGTTTACATACAAAAATGCATGCGTGTTTGCCTGTTTATCACTCTGCGCCTCAGCCCAGGACCGTGGGACCGGATTGGCTTTCGAGGGGAGACCTGGTCCTACCTGGAAACACCGGAATTTCCGCCTACATGCGTTCCGGTGAGCTTCCAGGAGCCCAAAACCTAGCCTATATGGCTTATTTAAAAGGTCTCCACAATGGCTATATATGAATGCATGCACGCCCATGTGTCAGCATGCATCTGGTTAAAGTGTCCTAGGACCAGATAGGCTACCGACTGCAGGCCCGGACCTTGCCTCCCATGTCAACATAACTGTCCGTAACGCGTCCAGTGTGCGGATAAACCAGGCCCAAATTTCGAGCCCCGCCCCTTAACCAGCCGGAAATAGAAGTTAATATTTACATACAAAAATACATGCCTGTTTGCCTGTTTGTCACTCTGCGCCACATCCCAGGGCCCTGGGACCGGTTTGGCTTTCGAGGGCAGTCCTGGTCCTACCTGGAAACACCGGAATTTCTGCCTACAGGCGTTCTGGTGAGTTTCCAGGAGCCAAAAACCCAGCCTATATGGCTTATTTAAAAGGTCTCTGCATAGGCTCTAAATGAATGCATGCACGCCCATGTGTCAGCATGCATCTTGTTCAAGGGTCCTTGGACCAGATAGGCTGCCGACTGCAGGCCCGGACCTTGCCTCCCATGCCAAAATAACTGCCCAGAACGCGACCGGTGTGCGGAAAAACAAGGCCCAAAGTTCGAGCCCCGCCCCTTAACCAGCAGTAAATGGACGTGTATGTTTACATACAAAAAATGCATGCGCGTTTGCCTGTTTGTCACTCTGCGCCTAAACCCAAAACCCTTGGACTGGATTGGCCTTCGAGGGCAGTCCTGGTCCTACCTGATAACACCGGAATTTCTGAATACATGCGTTCCGGTGAGCTTCCAGGAGCCCCAAACCCAGCCTGTATTGCTTATTTAAAATGTCTCCGCAATGGCTATATATGAATGCATGCACGCCCATGTGTCAGCATGCATCTGGTTAAAGGGTCGTAGGACCAGATAGGCTGCCGACTGCACGGCCGGACCTTGCCTCCCATGCCAAAATAACTGCCCGAAACGCGTCCGGTGTGCAGTAAAACGAGGCCCACTTTTCGAGCCCCGCCCCTTAACAAGCCGTAAATAGACGTGCATGTTTACATACAAAAATGCATGCGTGTTTGCCTGTTTGTCACTCTGCGCCTGAGCCCAGGACCCTGGGACCGGGATGAGTTTCGAGGTTAGTCCTAGTCCTACCTGGAAACACCGGAGTTTCTGCTTAAAGGCGTTCTGGTGAGCTTCCAGGACCCCAAAACCCAGCCTATATTGCTTATTTGAAAGGTCTCCGCATAGGCTATATATGAATGCATGCACGCGCTTGTGTCAGCATGCATCTGGTTAAAGGGTCCTAGGACCAGATAGGCTGAGGACTGCAGGACCGGAACTTGCCTCCCATGCAAAAATAACTGCCCGGAACGCGTCCGGTGATCGGAAAACCCAGGCCCAAATTTCGAGCCCCTTTACCAGCTGGAAATAGACCTGTATGTTTACATACAAAAATGGATGCGTGTTTGCCTGTTTATCACTCTGCGCCTCGGCCCAGGACCCTGGGACCGGATTGGCTTTCGAGGGCAGTCCTGGTTCTACCTGGAAACACCGGAATTTCTGCCTACAGTCGTTCGGGTGAGCTTCCAGGAGCCTAAAACCTAGCCTTTATGGCTTATTTAAAAGGTCTCCACAATGGCTATATATGAATGCATGTACGCCCATGTGTCAGCATGCATCTGGTTAAAGTGTCCTAGGACAAGATAGGCTACCGACTGCAGGCCCGGACCTTGCCTCCCATGTTAACATAACTGTCCGTAACGCGTCCAGTGTGCGGATAAACCAGGCCCAAATTTCGAGCCCCGCCCCTTAACCAGCCGGAAATAGAAGTGAATGTTTACAAACAAAAATACATGCGTGTTTGCCTGTTTGTCACTCTGCGCCTCAGCCCAGGACCCTGGGACCGGATTGACTTTCGAGGGCAGTCCTGGTCCTACCTGGAAACGTCGGAATTTCTGCCCACAGACGTTACGGTGAGCTTCCAGGAGCCCAAAACCAGCCTATATGGCTTATTTAAAAGGTCTCCGCATAGGCTCTATATGAATGCATGCACGCCCATGTGTCAGCATGCATCTGGTTAAAGGGTCCTAGGACCAGATAGGCTGCCGACTGCAAGCCCGGACCTTGTTTCCCATGCCAAAATAACTGTCCGTAACGCGTACGGTGTGCAGTAAAACGAGGCCCAATTTTCGAGCCCCACCCCTTAACAGGACGTAAATAGACCTGTATGTTTACATACACAAAATCATGCCTGTTTGCCTGTTTGTCACTCTGTGCCCAAGCCCAGGACCCTGGGACCGGATTAGCTTTCGAGTGCAGTCCTGGTCCTACCGGGAAACACCGGAGTTTCTGCCTACAGGCGTTCCGGTGAGCTTCCAGGAGCCAAAACCCAGTCTATATGGCTTATTTTAAAGATCTCCTCATTGGCTATATATGAATGCATGCACGCCCATGTGTCAGCATGCATCTGGTTAAAGGGTAATAGGACCAGATAGGCTGAGGACTGCACGACCGGACCTTGCCTCCCATGCCAAAATAACTGCCGGAACGCGTCCGGTGTGCAGTAAAACGAGGCCCAATTTTCGAGCCCCGACCCTTAACAAGCCGTAAATAGACGTGCATGTTTACATACAAAAATGCATGCGTGTTTGCCTGTTTGTCACTCTGCGCCTGAGCCCAGGACCCTAGGACCGGGATGAGTTTCGAGGTCAGTTCTGGTCCTACCTGGAAACACCGGAGTTTCTGCTTACAGGCGTTCAGGTTAGCTTCCAGGACTCCAAAACCCAGCTTATATTGCTTATTTGATAGGTCTCCGCATAGGCTATATATGAATGCATGCACGCCCTTGTGTCATCATGCATCTGGTTAAAGGGTCCTAGGAACAGATAGGCTGAGGACTGGTTGACCGGAACTTGCCTCCCATGCCAAAATAACTGCCCGGAACGCGTCCGGTGTGCGGAAAAACCAGGCCCAAACTTCGAGCCCCTTTACCAGCTGGAAATAGATGTGTATGTTTACATACAAAAATTCATGCGTGTTTGCCTGTTTGTCACTCTGCGCCCAAGCCCAGGACCCTGGGACCGGATAAGCTTTTGAGGGCAGTCCTGGTTCTACCTGGAAACACCAAAGTTTCTGCCTACAGGCGTTCCGGTGAGCTTCCAGGAGCCCAAAACTCAGCCTATATGGCTTATTTAAAAGATCTCCGCAATGGCTATATATGAATGCAGGCACGCCCATGTGTCAGCATGCATCTGGTTAAAGGGTCCTAGGACCAGATAGGCTACCGACTGCAGGCCCGGACCTTTCCTCCCATGCCTACATAACTGTCCGGAACGCGTCCAGTGTGCGGATAAACCAGGCCCTAAATTCGAGACCCGCCCCTTAACCAGCAGTAAATCGACGTGTATGTTTACATACAGAAAAGGCATGCGTGTTAGCCTGTTTGTCATTCTGTGCCTCAGCCCAGGACCCTGGCTAGATTGGCTTTCGAGGGCAGTCCTTGTCCTACCTGGAAACGTCGGAATTTCTCCCATAGTCGTTCGGGTGAGCTTCCAGGAGCCCAAAATCCAGCCTATATTGCTTATTTAAAAGGTCTCCGCAATGGCTATATATGAATGCATGCACGCCCATGTGTCAGCATGCATCTGGTTAAAGGGTCGTAGGACCAGATAGGCTGCCGACTGCAGGCCCGGACCTTGCCTCCCATTGCAAAATAACTGCCCGAAACGCGTCCGGTGTGCGGAAAAAACCGGCCCAATGTTCGAGCCCCGCCCCTTAACCAGCTATAAATAAACGTGTATGTTTACATAAAAAAAATGCATGCGTGTTTGCCTGTTTGTCACTCTGTGCCTCAGCCCAGGACCCTGGGACCTGTTTCGCTTTCGAGGGCAGTCCTGGTCCTACCTGGAAACAACGGAATTTCTGCCTACAGTCGTTCGGGTAAGCTTCCAGGAGCCCAAAACCCAGCCTTTATGGCTTATTTAAAAGGTCTCCGCAATGGCTATATATGAATGCATGCACGCCCATGTGTCAGCATGGATCTGGTTAAAGTGTCCTATGACCAGATAGGCTACCGACTGCAAGCCCGGACCTTGCCTCCCATGGCAAAATAACTGCCCGAAACGCGTCCGGTGTGCGGAAAAAACCGGCCCAATGTTCGAGCCCCGCCCCTTAACCAGCTATAAATAAACGTGTATGTTTACATAAAAAAAATGGATGCGTGTTTGCCTGTTTGTCACTCTGTGCCTCAGCCCAGGACCCTGGGACCGGTTTCGCTTTCGAGGGCAGTCCTGGTCCTACCTGGAAACAACGGAATTTCTGCCTACAGTCGTTCGGGTAAGCTTCCAGGAGCCCAAAACCCAGCCTTTATGGCTTATTTAAAAGGTCTCCGCAATGGCTATATATGAATGCATGCACGCCCATGTGTCAGCATGGATCTGGTTAAAGTGTCCTAGGACCAGATAGGCTACCGACTGCAGGCCCGGACCTTGCCTCTCATGTCAACATAACTGTCCGTAACGCGTCCGGTGTGCGGATAAACCAGGCCCAAATTTCGAGCCTTGCCCCTTAACCAGCCGGAAATAGAAGTTAATATTTACATACAAAAATTCATGCGTGTTTGCCTGTTTGTCACTCTGCGCCTCAGCCCAGGACCCTGGGACCGGTTTGGCTTTCGAGGGCAGTCCTGGTCCTACCTGGAAACACCGGAATTTCTGCCTACAGGCGTTCCGGTAAGCTTCCAGGAGCCCAAAACCCAGCCTATATGGCTTATTTAAAAGGTCTCCGCATAGGCTCCATATTAATGCATGGACGCCCATGTGTCAGCATGCATTTTGTTCAAGGGTCCTAGGACCAGATAGGCTGCCGACTGCAGGCCCGGACCTTGCCTCCCATGCCAAAATAACTGCCCAGAACGCGTCCGGTGTGCGGTAAAATCAAGGCCCAAATTTCGAGCCCCGCCCCTTAACCTGCAGTAAATGGACGTGTATGTTTACATACAAAAAATGCAAGCGTGTTTGCCTGTTTGTCACTTTGTGCCTCAGCTCAGGACCCTGGGACAGGATTGGCTTTCGAGGGCAGTCCTGGTCCTACCTGGAAACACCGGAATTTCTGCCTACAGACGTTCCGGTGAGCTTCCAGGAGCCCAAAACCTAGCCTATATGTCTTATTTAAAAGGTCTCCGCAATGGTTATATATGAATGCATGCACGCCCATGTGTCAGCATGCATCTGGTTAAAGTGTCCTAGGACAAGATAGGCTACCGACTGCAGGCCCGGACCTTGCCTCCCATGGCAACATAACTGTCCGTAACGCGTCCAGTGTGCGGATAAACCAGGCCCAAATTTCGAGCCCCGACCCTTAACCAGTCGGAAATAGAAGTGAATGTTTACATACAAAAATACATGCGTGTGTGCCTGTTTATCAATCTTCGCCTCAGCCCAGGACCGTGGGACCGGATTGGCTTTCGAGGGGAGACCTGGTCCTACCTGGAAACACCGGAATTTCTGCCTACAGGCGTTCCGGTGAGCTTCCAGGAGCCCAAAACCCAGCCTATATGGCTTATTTAAAAGATCTCCGCAAAGGCTCTATATGAATGCATGCACGCCCTTGTGTCAGCATGCATCTGGTTAAAGGGTCCTAGGACCAGATAGGCTGCCGACTGCAAGCCCGGACCTTGTTTCCCATGCCAAAATAACGGTCCGTAACGCGTCCGGTGTGCAGTTAAACGAGGCCCAATTTTCGAGCCCCACCCCTTAACCAGCCGTAAATAGACATGTATGTTTACATACAAAAATGCATGCGTGTTTGCCTGTTTGTCACTCTGCGCCGGATCCCAGGACCCTGGGACCGGGATGAGTTTCGAGGTCAGTTCTGGTCCTACCTGGAAACACCGGAGTTTCTGCTTACAGGCGTTCAGGTGAGCTTCCAGGACCGCAAAACCCAGCCTTTATTGCTTATTTAAAAGGTCTCCGCATAGGCTCTATATGAATGCATGCACGCCCTTGTGTCAGCATGCATCTGGTTAAAGGGTCCTAGGACTAGATAGGCGGAGGACTGCAGGACCGGAACTTGCCTCCCATGCCAAAATAACAGCCCGGAACGCGCCCGGTGTGCGGAAAAAACAGGCCCAAAGTTCGAGCCCCTTGACCAGCCGGAAATAGACGTGTATGTTTACATACAAAAATTCATGCCTGTTTGCCTGTTTGTCAGTCTGCGCCCAAGCCCAGGACCCCGGGACCGGATTAGCTTTCGAGGGCAGTCCTGGTTCTACCTGGAAACACCGGAGTTTCTGCCTACAGGCGTTCCGGTGAGCTTCCAGGAGCCCAAAACCCAACCTATATGGCTTATTTAAAATATCTCCGCAATGGCTATATATGAATGCATGCACGCCCATGTGTCAGCATGCATATTGTTCAAGGGTCCTAGGACCAGATAGGCTGCGGACTGCAGGCCCGGACCTTGCCTCCCATGCCAAAATAACTGCCCAGAACGCGTCCGGTGTGCGGAAAAAACAGGCCCAAATTTCGAGCCCCAGCCCTTAACCAGCCGTAAATGGACGTGTATGTTTACATACAAAAATGCATGCGTGTTTGCCTGTTTGTCATTCTGTGCCTCAGCCCAGGACCCTGGGACCGGATTGGCTTTCGAGGGCAGTCCTGGTCCTACCTGGAAACACCGGAATTTCTGCCTACAGTCGTTCCGGTGAGCTTCCAGGAGCCCAAAACCCAGCCTATATGGCTTATTTAAAAGATCTCTGCAATGGCTATATATGAATGCGTGCACGCCCATGTGTCAGCATGCATATTGTTCAAGGGTCCTAGGACCAGATAGGCTACCGACTGCAGGACCGGACCTTGCCGACCATGCCAAAATAACTGGCCGGAACGCATCCGGTGTGCAAAAAAAAAAACAGGCCCAAAGTTCGAGCCCCGCCCCTTAACCAGTCGGAAATAGACATCTATGTTTACATACAAAAATGCATGCGTGTTTGCCTGTTTGTCACCCTGTGTCTCAGCTCAGGACCCTGGGAACTGAATGGCTTTCGAGGGGAGTCCTGGTCCTACCTGGAAACACCGGGATTTCTGTCTACAGTCGTTCCGGTGAGCTTCCAGGAGCCTAAAACCCAGCGTAGATGGCTTATTTAAAAGGTCTTCGCAAAGGCTATATATGAATGCATGCACGCCCATGTGTCAGCATGCATCTGGTTAAAGCGTCCTAGGACCAGATAGGCTGCCGACTGCAGTCCCGGACCTTGCCTCCCATGCCAAAATAACTGTCCGGAACGCGTCCGGTGTTCGGATAAACAGGCCCAATTTTCGAGCCCTGCAACTTAACCAGCCGTATATAGACGTGTATGTTTACATACAGAAAATACATGCGTGTTTGCCTGTTTGTCACTCTGCGCCTGAGCCCAGGACCCTGGGACCGGGATGAGTTTCGATGTCAGTCCTGGTCCTACCTGGAAACACCGACATTTCTGCCTACATGCGTTCCGGTGAGCTTCCAGGAGCCCAAAACCCAGCCTATATGGCTTATTTAAAAGGTCTCCGCAAAGGCTATATATGAATGCATGCACGCCCTTGTGTCAGCATGCATCTGGTTAAATGGTCCTAGGACCAGATAGGCTGCCGACTGCAGGCCCAGACCTTGCCTCCCATGCCAAAATAACTGTCCGTAACGCGTACGGTGTGCAGTAAAACGAGGCCCAATTTTCGAACCCCGCCCCTTAACAAGCCGTCAATAGACGTGCATGTTTACATACGAAAATACTTGCGTGTTTAGCTGTTTGTCACTCTGCGCCTGAGCCCAGGACATTGGGACCGGGATGAGTTTCGAGGTCGTTCCTGGTCCTACCTGGAAACACCGGAGTTTCTGCTTACAGGCATTCTGGTGAGCTTCCAGGACCCCAAAACCCAGCCTATATTGCTTATTTAAAAGGTCTCCGCATAGGCTATATATGAATGCATGCACGCCCTTGTGTCAGCATGCATCTGGTTAAAGGGTCCTAGGACCAGATAGGCTGCCGACTGCAAGCCCGGAACTTGTTTCCCATGCCAAAATAACGATCCGGAACGAGTCCGGTGTGCAGTAAAACGAGGCCCAATTTTCGAGCCCCACCCCTTAACAGGCCGTAAATAGACCTGTATGTTTACATACAAAAAATCATGCCTGTTTGCCTGTTTGTCACTCTGCGCCCAAGCCCAGGACCCTGGGACCGAATTAGCTTTCGAGGGCAGTCCTGGTCCTACCTGGAAACACCGGAGTTTCTGCCTACAGGCGTTCCGGTGAGCTTCCAGGAGCCCAAAACCCAGCCTATATGGCTTATTTAAAAGATCTCTGCAATGGCTATATATGAATGCGTGCACGCCCATGTGTCAGCATGCATCTGGTTAAAGGGTCCTAGGACCAGATAGGCTGCCGACTGCAGTCCCGGACCCTGCCTCCCATGCCAAAAAAACTCTCCGGAACGCGTCTGGTGTTCGAATAAACCAGGCCCAATTTTCGAGCCCCGCAACTTAACCAGCCGTAAATAGACGTGTATGTTTACATACAGAAAATGCTATCGTGTTTGCCTGTTTGTCACTCTGCGCCTGAGCCCAGGACCCTGGGACCGGGATGAGTTTCGAGGTTAGTCCTAGTCCTACCTGGAAACACCGGAGTTTCTGCTTAAAGGCGTTCTGGTGAGCTTCCAGGACCCCAAAACCCAGCCTATATTGCTTATTTGAAAGGTCTCCGCATAGGCTATATATGAATGCATGCACGCGCTTGTGTCAGCAAGCATCTGGTTAAAGGGTCCTAGGACCAGATAGGCTGAGGACTGCAGGACCGGAACTTGCCTCCCATGCAAAAATAACTGCCCGGAACGCGTCCGGTGTGCGGAAAACCCAGGCCCAAATTTCGAGCCCCTTTACCAGCTGGAAATAGACCTGTATGTTTACATACAAAAATGGATGCGTGTTTGCCTGTTTATCACTCTGCGCTTCGGCCCAGGACCCTGGGACCGGATTGGCTTTCGAGGGCAGTCCTGGTTCTACCTGGAAACACCGGAATTTCTGCCTACAGTCGTTCGGGTGAGCTTCCAGGAGCCTAAAACCTAGCCTTTATGGCTTATTTAAAAGGTCTCCACAATGGCTATATATGAATGCATGTACGCCCATGTGTCAGCATGCATCTGGTTAAAGTGTCCTAGGACAAGATAGGCTACCGACTGCAGGCCCGGACCTTGCCTCCCATGTTAACATAACTGTCCGTAACGCGTCCAGTGTGCGGCTAAACCAGGCCCAAATTTCGAGCCCCGCCCCTTAACCAGCCGGAAATAGAAGTGAATGTTTACAAACAAAAATACATGCGTGTTTGCCTGTTTGTCACTCTGCGCCTCAGCCCAGGACCCTGGGACCGGATTGACTTTCGAGGGCAGTCCTGGTCCTACCTGGAAACACCGGAATGTCTGCCCACAGACGTTACGGTGAGCTTCCAGGAGCCCAAAACCCAGCCTATATGGCTTATTTAAAATGTCTCCGCATAGGCTCTATATGAATGCATGCACGCCCTTGTGTCAGCATGCATCTGGTTAAAGGTTCCTGGGACCAGATAGGCGGCCGACTGCAAGCCCGGACCTTGTTTCCCATACCAAAATAACCGTCCGCAACGCATCCGGTGTGCAGTGAAACGTGGCCCAATTTATGAGCCCCACCCCTTAACCAGCATTAAATAGACCTGTATGTTTACATACAAAAATTCATGGCTGTTTGCCTGTTTGTCACTCTGCGCCCAAGCCAAGGACCCTGGGACCGGATTAGCCTTCGAGGGCAGTCCTGGTCCTGACAGAAAACACCAAAGTTTCTGCCTACAGGCGTTCCGGTGAGCTTGCAGGAGCGCAAAACCTAGCCTATATGGCTTATTTAAAGGGTCTCCGTAAATGCTATATATGGATGCATGCACGCTCTTATGTCAGCATGCATCTGGTTAAAGGGTCCTATGACCAGATAGGCTGAGGACTGCAGGCCCGGACCATGCCTCCCATGCAAAAATAACTGCCCGGAACGCGTCAGGTGTGCAGAAAAACCAGGCCCAATGTTCGAGCCCCTTTACCAGCTGGAAATAGACCTGTATGTTTACATACAAAAATGCATGCGTGTTTGCCTGTTTATCACTCTGCGCCTCAGCCCAGGACCGTGGGACCGGATTGGCTTTCGAGGGGAGACCTGGTCCTACCTAGAAACACCGGAATTTCCGCCTACATGCGTTCCGGTGAGCTTCCAGGAGCCCAAAACCTAGCCTATATGGCTTATTTAAAAGGTCTCCACAATGGCTATATATGAATGCATGCAAGCCCATGTGTCAGCATGCATCTGGTTAAAGTGTCCTAGGACCAGATAGGCTACCGACTGCAGGCCCGGACCTTGCCTCCCATGTCAACATAACTGTCCGTAACGCGTCCAGTGTGCGGATAAACCAGGCCCAAATTTCGAGCCCCGCCCCTTAACCAGCCGGAAATAGAAGTTAATATTTACATACAAAAATACATGCCTGTTTGCCTGTTTGTCACTCTGCGACACATCCCAGGACCCTGGGACCGGTTTGGCTTTCGAGGGCAGTCCTGGTCCTACCTGGAAACACCGGAATTTCTGCCTACAGGCGTTCTGGTGAGTTTCCAGGAGCCAAAAACCCAGCCTATATGGCTTATTTAAAAGGTCTCTGCATAGGCTCTAAATGAATGCATGCACGCCCATGTGTCAGCATGCATCTTGTTCAAGGGTCCTTGGACCAGATAGGCTGCCGACTGCAGGCCCGGACCTTGCCTCCCATGCCAAAATAACTGCCCAGAACGCGACCGGTGTGCGGAAAAACAAGGCCCAAAGTTCGAGCCCCGCCCCTTAACCAGCAGTAAATGGACGTGTATGTTTACATACAAAAAATGCATGCGCGTTTGCCTGTTTGTCACTCTGCGCCTAAACCCAAAACCCTTGGACTGGATTGGCTTTCGAGGGCAGTCCTGGTCCTACCTGATAACACCGGAATTTCTGAATACATGCGTTCCGGTGAGCTTCCAGGAGCCCCAAACCCAGCCTGTATTGCTTATTTAAAATGTCTCCGCAATGGCTATATATGAATGCATGCACGCCCATGTGTCAGCATGCATCTGGTTAAAGGGTCGTAGGACCAGATAGGCTGCCGACTGCACGGCCGGACCTTGCCTCCCATGCCAAAATAACTGCCCGAAACGCGTCCGGTGTGCAGTAAAACGAGGCCCACTTTTCGAGCCCCGCCCCTTAACAAGCCGTAAATAGACGTGCATGTTTACATACAAAAATGCATGCGTGTTTGCCTGTTTGTCACTCTGCGCCTGAGCCCAGGACCCTGGGACCGGGATGAGTTTCGAGGTTAGTCCTAGTCCTACCTGGAAACACCGGAGTTTCTGCTTAAAGGCGTTCTGGTGAGCTTCCAGGACCCCAAAACCCAGCCTATATTGCTTATTTGAAAGGTCTCCGCATAGGCTATATATGAATGCATGCACGCGCTTGTGTCAGCATGCATCTGGTTAAAGGGTCCTAGGACCAGATAGGCTGAGGACTGCAGGACCGGAACTTGCCTCCCATGCAAAAATAACTGCCCGGAACGCGTCCGGTGATCGGAAAACCCAGGCCCAAATTTCGAGCCCCTTTACCAGCTGGAAATAGACCTGTATGTTTACATACAAAAATGGATGCGTGTTTGCCTGTTTATCACTCTGCGCCTCGGCCCAGGACCCTGGGACCGGATTGGCTTTCGAGGGCAGTCCTGGTTCTACCTGGAAACACCGGAATTTCTGCCTACAGTCGTTCGGGTGAGCTTCCAGGAGCCTAAAACCTAGCCTTTATGGCTTATTTAAAAGGTCTCCACAATGGCTATATATGAATGCATGTACGCCCATGTGTCAGCATGCATCTGGTTAAAGTGTCCTAGGACAAGATAGGCTACCGACTGCAGGCCCGGACCTTGCCTCCCATGTTAACATAAGTGTCCGTAACGCGTCCAGTGTGCGGATAAACCAGGCCCAAATTTCGAGCCCCGCCCCTTAACCAGCCGGAAATAGAAGTGAATGTTTACAAACAAAAATACATGCGTGTTTGCCTGTTTGTCACTCTGCGCCTCAGCCCAGGACCCTGGGACCGGATTGACTTTCGAGGGCAGTCCTGGTCCTACCTGGAAACGTCGGAATTTCTGCCCACAGACGTTACGGTGAGCTTCCAGGAGCCCAAAACCAGCCTATATGGCTTATTTAAAAGGTCTCCGCATAGGCTCTATATGAATGCATGCACGCCCATGTGTCAGCATGCATCTGGTTAAAGGGTCCTAGGACCAGATAGGCTGCCGACTGCAAGCCCGGACCTTGTTTCCCATGCCAAAATAACTGTCCGTAACGCGTACGGTGTGCAGTAAAACGAGGCCCAATTTTCGAGCCCCACCCCTTAACAGGACGTAAATAGACCTGTATGTTTACATACACAAAATCATGCCTGTTTGCCTGTTTGTCACTCTGTGCCCAAGCCCAGGACCCTGGGACCGGATTAGCTTTCGAGTGCAGTCCTGGTCCTACCGGGAAACACCGGAGTTTCTGCCTACAGGCGTTCCGGTGAGCTTCCAGGAGCCAAAACCCAGTCTATATGGCTTATTTTAAAGATCTCCTCATTGGCTATATATGAATGCATGCACGCCCATGTGTCAGCATGCATCTGGTTAAAGGGTAATAGGACCAGATAGGCTGAGGACTGCACGACCGGAACTTGCCTCCCATGCCAAAATAACTGCCGGAACGCGTCCGGTGTGCAGTAAAACGAGGCCCAATTTTCGAGCCCCGACCCTTAACAAGCCGTAAATAGACGTGCATGTTTACATACAAAAATGCATGCGTGTTTGCCTGTTTGTCGCTCTGCGCCTGAGCCCAGGACCCTAGGACCGGGATGAGTTTCGAGGTCAGTTCTGGTCCTACCTGGAAACACCGGAGTTTCTGCTTACAGGCGTTCAGGTTAGCTTCCAGGACTCCAAAACCCAGCTTATATTGCTTATTTGATAGGTCTCCGCATAGGCTATATATGAATGCATGCACGCCCTTGTGTCATCATGCATCTGGTTAAAGGGTCCTAGGAACAGATAGGCTGAGGACTGGTTGACCGGAACTTGCCTCCCATGCCAAAATAACTGCCCGGAACGCGTCCGGTGTGCGGAAAAACCAGGCCCAAACTTCGAGCCCCTTTACCAGCTGGAAATAGATGTGTATGTTTACATACAAAAATTCATGCGTGTTTGCCTGTTTGTCACTCTGCGCCCAAGCCCAGGACCCTGGGACCGGATAAGCTTTTGAGGGCAGTCCTGGTTCTACCTGGAAACACCAAAGTTTCTGCCTACAGGCGTTCCGGTGAGCTTCCAGGAGCCCAAAACTCAGCCTATATGGCTTATTTAAAAGATCTCCGCAATGGCTATATATGAATGCATGCACGCCCATGTGTCAGCATGCATCTGGTTAAAGGGTCCTAGGACCAGATAGGCTACCGACTGCAGGCCCGGACCTTGCCTCCCATGCCTACATAACTGTCCGGAACGCGTCCAGTGTGCGGATAAACCAGGCCCTAAATTCGAGACCCGCCCCTTAACCAGCAGTAAATCGACGTGTATGTTTACATACAGAAAAGGCATGCGTGTTAGCCTGTTTGTCATTCTGCGCCTAAGCCCAGGACCCTGGCTAGATTGGCTTTCGAGGGCAGTCCTTGTCCTACCTGGAAACGTCGGAATTTCTCCCATAGTCGTTCGGGTGAGCTTCCAGGAGCCCAAAATCCAGCCTATATTGCTTATTTAAAAGGTCTCCGCAATGGCTATATATGAATGCATGCACGCCCATGTGTCAGCATGCATCTGGTTAAAGGGTCGTAGGACCAGATAGGCTGCCGACTGCAGGCCCGGACCTTGCCTCCCATGGCAAAATAACTGCCCGAAACGCGTCCGGTGTGCGGAAAAAACCGGCCCAATGTTCGAGCCCCGCCCCTTAACCAGCTATAAATAAACGTGTATGTTTACATAAAAAAAATGCATGCGTGTTTGCCTGTTTGTCACTCTGTGCCTCAGCCCAGGACCCTGGGACCGGTTTCGCTTTCGAGGGCAGTCCTGGTCCTACCTGGAAACAACGGAATTTCTGCCTTCAGTCGTTCGGGTAAGCTTCCAGGAGCCCAAAACCCAGCCTTTATGGCTTATTTAAAAGGTCTCCGCAATGGCTATATATGAATGCATGCACGCCCATGTGTCAGCATGGATCTGGTTAAAGTGTCCTATGACCAGATAGGCTGCCGACTGCAGGCCCGGACCTTGCCTCCCATGGCAAAATAACTGCCCGAAACGCGTCCGGTGTGCGGAAAAAACCGGCCCAATGTTCGAGCCCCGCCCCTTAACCAGCTATAAATAAACGTGTATGTTTACATAAAAGAAATGCATGCGTGTTTGCCTGTTTGTCACTCTGTGCCTCAGCCCAGGACCCTGGGACCGGTTTCGCTTTCGAGGGCAGTCCTGGTCCTACCTGGAAACAACGGAATTTCTGCCTACAGTCGTTCGGGTAAGCTTCCAGGAGCCCAAAACCCAGCCTTTATGGCTTATTTAAAAGGTCTCCGCAATGGCTATATATGAATGCATGCACGCCCATGTGTCAGCATGGATCTGGTTAAAGTGTCCTATGACCAGATAGGCTACCGACTGCAGGCCCGGACCTTGCCTCTCATGTCAACATAACTGTCCGTAACGCGTCCGGTGTGCGGATAAACCAGGCCCAAATTTCGAGCCTTGCCCCTTAACCAGCCGGAAATAGAAGTTAATATTTACATACAAAAATTCATGCGTGTTTGCCTGTTTGTCACTCTGCGCCTCAGCCCAGGACCCTGGGACCGGTTTGGCTTTCGAGGGCAGTCCTGGTCCTACCTGGAAACACCGGAATTTCTGCCTACAGGCGTTCCGGTAAGCTTCCAGGAGCCCAAAACCCAGCCTATATGGCTTATTTAAAAGGTCTCCGCATAGGCTCCATATCAATGCATGGACGCCCATGTGTCAGCATGCATCTTGTTCAAGGGTCCTAGGACCAGATAGGCTGCCGACTGCAGGCCCGGACCTTGCCTCCCATGCCAAAATAACTGCCCAGAACGCGTCCGGTGTGCGGTAAAATCAAGGCCCAAATTTCGAGCCCCGCCCCTTAACCTGCAGTAAATGGACGTGTATGTTTACATACAAAAAATGCAAGCGTGTTTGCCTGTTTGTCACTATGTGCCTCAGCTCAGGACCCTGGGACAGGATTGGCTTTCGAGGGCAGTCCTGGTCCTACCTGGAAACACCGGAATTTCTGCCTACAGACGTTCCGGTGAGCTTCCAGGAGCCCAAAACCTAGCCTATATGTCTTATTTAAAAGGTCTCCGCAATGGTTATATATGAATGCATGCACGCCCATGTGTCAGCATGCATCTGGTTAAAGTGTCCTAGGACAAGATAGGCTACCGACTGCAGGCCCGGACCTTGCCTCCCATGGCAACATAACTGTCCGTAACGCGTCCAGTGTGCGGATAAACCAGGCCCAAATTTCGAGCCCCGACCCTTAACCAGTCGGAATTAGAAGTGAATGTTTACATACAAAAATACATGCGTGTGTGCCTGTTTATCAATCTTCGCCTCAGCCCAGGACCGTGGGACCGGATTGGCTTTCGAGGGGAGACCTGATCCTACCTGGAAACACCGGAATTTCTGCCTACAGGCGTTCCGGTGAGCTTCCAGGAGCCCAAAACCCAGCCTATATGGCTTATTTAAAAGATCTCCGCAAAGGCTCTATATGAATGCATGCACGCCCAAGTGTCAGCATGCATCTGGTTAAAGGGTCCTAGGACTAGATAGGCGGAGGACTGCAGGACCGGAACTTGCCTCCCATGCCAAAATAACAGCCCGGAACGCGCCCGGTGTGCGGAAAAAACAGGCCCAAAGTTCGAGCCCCTTGACCAGCCGGAAATAGACGTGTATGTTTACATACAAAAATTCATGCCTGTTTGCCTGTTTGTCAGTCTGCGCCCAAGCCCAGGACCCCGGGACCGGATTAGCTTTCGAGGGCAGTCCTGGTTCTACCTGGAAACACCGGAGTTTCTGCCTACAGGCGTTCCGGTGAGCTTCCAGGAGCCCAAAACCCAACCTATATGGCTTATTTAAAATATC
This sequence comes from Sinonovacula constricta, assembly GCA_007844125.1. Classification (NCBI taxonomy): domain Eukaryota; kingdom Metazoa; phylum Mollusca; class Bivalvia; order Cardiida; family Solecurtidae; genus Sinonovacula; species Sinonovacula constricta. Next base: position 18,471,479 of record CM017565.1, read on the forward strand.
TCCGCAATGGCTATATATGAATGCATGCACGCCCATGTGTCAGCATGCATATTGTTCAAGGGTCCTAGGACCAGATAGGCTGCGGACTGCAGGCCCGGACCTTGCCTCCCATGCCAAAATAACTGCCCAGAATGCGTCCGGTGTGCGGAAAAAACAGGCCCAAATTTCGAGCCCCAGCCCTTAACCAGCCGTAAATGGACGTGTATGTTTACATACAAAAATGCATGCGTGTTTGCCTGTTTGTCATTCTGTTCCTCAGCCCAGGACCCTGGGACCGGATTGGCTTTCGAGGGCAGTCCTGGTCCTACCTGGAAACACCGGAATTTCTGCCTACAGTCGTTCCGGTGAGCTTCCAGGAGCCCAAAACCCAGCCTATATGGCTTATTTAAAAGATCTCTGCAATGGCTATATATGAATGCGTGCACGCCCATGTGTCAGCATGCATATTGTTCAAGGGTCCTAGGACCAGATAGGCTACCGACTGCAGGACCGGACCTTGCCGACCATGCCAAAATAACTGGCCGGAACGCATCCGGTGTGCAAAAAAAAAACAGGCCCAAAGTTCGAGCCCCGCCCCTTAACCAGCTGGAAATAGACATCTATGTTTACATACAAAAATGCATGCGTGTTTGCCTGTTTGTCACCCTGTGTCTCAGCTCAGGACCCTGGGACCTGAATGGCTTTCGAGGGGAGTCCTGGTCCTACCTGGAAACACCGGGATTTCTGCCTACAGTCGTTCCGGTGAGCTTCCAGGAGCCTAAAACCCAGCGTAGATGGCTTATTTAAAAGGTCTTCGCAAAGGCTATATATGAATGCATGCACGCCCATGTGTCAGCATGCATCTGGTTAAAGCGTCCTAGGACCAGATAGGCTGCCGACTGCAGTCCCGGACCTTGCCTCCCATGCCAAAATAACTGTCCGGAACGCGTCCGGTGTTCGGATAAACAGGCCCAATTTTCGAGCCCTGCAACTTAACCAGCCGTATATAGACGTGTATGTTTACATACAGAAAATACATGCGTGTTTGCCTGTTTGTCACTCTGCGCCTGAGCCCAGGACCCTGGGACCGGGATGAGTTTCGATGTCAGTCCTGGTCCTACCTGGAAACACCGACATTTCTGCCTACATGCGTTCCGGTGAGCTTCCAGGAGCCCAAAACCCAGCCTATATGGCTTATTTAAAAGGTCTCCGCAAAGGCTATATATGAATGCATGCACGCCCTTGTGTCAGCATGCATCTGGTTAAATGGTCCTAGGACCAGATAGGCTGCCGACTGCAGGCCCAGACCTTGCCTCCCATGCCAAAATAACTGTCCGTAACGCGTACGGTGTGCAGTAAAACGAGGCCCAATTTTCGAACCCCGCCCCTTAACAAGCCGTCAATAGACGTGCATGTTTACATACGAAAATACTTGCGTGTTTAGCTGTTTGTCACTCTGCGCCTGAGCCCAGGACACTGGGACCGGGATGAGTTTCGAGGTCGTTCCTGGTCCTACCTGGAAACACCGGAGTTTCTGCTTACAGGCGTTCTGGTGAGCTTCCAGGACCCCAAAACCCAGCCTATATTGCTTATTTAAAAGGTCTCCGCATAGGCTATATATGAATGCATGCACGCCCTTGTGTCAGCATGCATCTGGTTAAAGGGTCCTAGGACCAGATAGGCTGCCGACTGCAAGCCCGGAACTTGTTTCCCATGCCAAAATAATGATCCGGAACGAGTCCGGTGTGCAGTAAAACGAGACCCAATTTTCGAGCCCCACCCCTTAACAGGCTGTAAATAGACCTGTATGTTTACATACAAAAAATCATGCCTGTTTGCCTGTTTGTCACTCTGCGCCCAAGCCCAGGACCCTGGGACCGAATTAGCTTTCGAGGGCAGTCCTGGTCCTACCTGGAAACACCGGAATTTCTGCCTACATGCGTTCCGGTGAGCTTCCAGGAGCCCAAAACCCAGCCTATATGGCTTATTCAAAAGATCTCTGCAATGGCTATATATGAATGCGTGCACGCCCATGTGTCAGCATGCATCTGGTTAAAGGGTCCTAGGACCAGATAGGCTGCCGACTGCAGGCCAGGACCTTGCCGACCATGCCAAAAGAACTGGCCGGAACGCATCCGGTGTGAAAAAAAAACAGGCCCAAAGTTCGAGCCCCGCCCCTTAACCAGCCGGAAAAAGACGTGTATGTTTACATACAAAAATGCATGCGTGTTTGCCTGTTTGTCACTCTGCGCCTAAGCCAAGGACCCTGGCACTAGATTGGCTTTCGAGGGGAGTCCAGGTCCTACCTGGAAACACCGGAATTTCTGCCTACAGGCGTTCCGGTGAGCTTACAGGAGCCCAGAACCCAGCCTATATTGCTTATTTAAAATGTCTCCGCAATGGCTATATATGAATGCATGCACGCTCATGTGTCAGCATGCATCTGGTTAAAGGGTCGTAGGACAAGATAGGCTGCCGACTGCAGGCCCGGACCTTGCCTCCTATGCCAAAATAACTGTCCGTAACGCGTCCGGTGTGCAGTCAAACGAGGCCCAATTTTCGAGCCCCGCCCCTTAACAAACCGTAAATAGACGTGCATGTTTACATACAAAAATGAATGCGTGTTTGCCTGTTTGTCACTCTGCGCCTGAGCCCAGGACCCTGGGACCGGGATGAGTTTCGATGTCAGTCCTGGTCCTACCTGGAAACACCGGAGTTTCTGCTTACAGGCGTTCTGGTGAGCTTCCAGGACCCCAAACCCAGCCTATATTGCTTATTTAAAAGGTCTCCGCATAGGCTATATATGAATGCATGCACACCCTTGTGTCAGCATGCATCTGGTTAAAGGGTCCTAGGACCAGATAGGCTGCCGACTGCAGGCCCAGACCTTGCCTCCCATGCCAAAATAACTGTCCGTAACGCGTCCGGTGTGCGGATAAACCAGGCCCAAATTTCGAGCCTTGCCCCTTAACCAGCCGGAAATAGAAGTTAATATTTACATACAAAAATTCATGCGTGTTTGCCTGTTTGTCACTCTGCGCCTCAGCCCAGGACCCTGGGACCGGTTTGGCTTTCGAGGGCAGTCCTGGTCCTACCTGGAAACACCGGAATTTCTGCCTACAGGCGTTCCGGTAAGCTTCCAGGAGCCCAAAACCCAGCCTATATGGTTTATTTACAAGGTCTCCGCATAGGCTCTATATCAATGCATGGACGCCCATGTGTCAGCATGCATCTTGTTCAAGGGTCCTAGGACCAGATAGGCTGCCGACTGCAGGCCCGGACCTTGCCTCCCATGCCAAAATAACTGCCCAGAACGCGTCCGGTGTGCGGAAAATCAAGGCCCAAATTTCGAGCCCCGCCCCTTAACCTGCAGTAAATGGACGTGTATGTTTACATACAAAAAATGCAAGCGTGTTTGCCTGTTTGTCACTCTGTGCCTCAGCCCAGGACCCTGGGACAGGATTGGCTTTCGAGGGCAGTCCTGGTCCTACCTGGAAACACCGGAATTTCTGCCTACAGACGTTCCGGTGAGCTTCCAGGAGCCCAAAACCCAGCCTATATGGCTTATTTAAAAGGTCTCCGCAATGGCTATATATGAATGCATGCACGCCCATGTGTCAGCATACATCTGTTTAAAGGGTCCTAGGACCAGATAGGCTACCGACTGCTGGCCCGGACCTTCCCTCCCATGCCAAAATAACGATCCGTAACGCGTCCGGTGTGCAGTAAAACGAGGCCCAATTTTCGAGCCCCGCCCCTTAAAGGGATCTCAAAAGCCTTATATAAGTGACCCCCCCCCCCCCATTTATTGCCCCACCCAGCATGTGAGGGCATCTGTTTTCTGATAAGCCAGGCTGCCACAGTCTGTAACGATGTGTCTGTCACACAGGTATTGTTCAAGATCCAAGTGTATGTATGCTATATCTGGGGGTTGAACATATTCATTCACAGTTTGTAAAGGAAAAAGTTGTGAATATACCAATTACGCAATCCAATATATATATATATATATATATGACGCACGACGCGACAAAACCGGGCTTATGGCATTATGACGTAACACTGGGAAATCCACAATTTAAATGACGTCACTTTTACCGGGTATTTTTACTACGACCTTGACAGCATGGCTTGGACTATCGTATTTGAAACTGAATGTTGTTGTCTTATTAGAAGCGACAACAAACAGGAATGGAAGAGGAACTAGAGGTAAGATTTATTCATTATATTGTGATTACATCATCTTTATATTTTACGCATATATATTGAAACAGATTAAATAGAGGCTACACAGATCTAAACATGCGTGGATCAAACTTTAGCAGTTAAACAGTTTATAGGCCTACAGTTTTACAGAATTATTATGATACTTTTGTAATTTCTAGCAAAATCATGTTAAAAGTTTATATGAAACGAAATAGAATGTAAACCATTATTTTTTTTTATATAATCTAGACTAGAATTTGATGTAACCGATGTTGCAGATTACATGTTTGTTCAATTTAACTCATCGACGTGGATGGGTAGATTTAACGAAAAAATGATTTAGTATTACAAGCGACATTTAAATCTGTCAACTTTAAACCAACTTATTATATTTACTCACTAGAAAAAATGCTGAGGGATTTTTTAAAAATCTGATATACGTTTTGCATATAAAACAGATCAATGTCACATGAACGTGTCTATTTTTAACTACGTAGGCTTGTTTATTGATTATTATAAAATTATGCAATGTGGGTATATACATAGCGCTTAGCGTTGTTGGTCAGCCGAACGCTATTCCTTTTACATATATCTATCGACGGGGTGGTTGGTTCGCTACCAGCCACGTCCCCGAATTTTATTTTCTTACTTTTCTTCCAACATAATTTTATGCATTTTATTTCATTTAATACACGTCTTGTTTTTAACGAATTAAATAAAACATATTTCTTTCTTGACAACTGTTTGTTGGGCTTACATTAAAGTGAAACAAAACAAACCCACAAAAAATAATAAACTTTGTTTGCACACATTTATTATTTAACAACTATTCGTAATAAGTCTAAATGAATGTAGCATTATATTGTCGCTTTAAATTAAATAGAAGAAACTCGTTCGCCGTTTCATACAATTACAGTGCAGGGTCCTAGTTCTATTTAAGAGAGGAACTAACCATAGACATATCAAGCAATATGTTTATTAAATATTTATAATGCCGCAAAATTGTTTGTCTCATTACAAGTATATTTTATACACAGAAAAACGAAAGAAAACGGAATACATGAAATTTATAACAAAATTATTGATTAACGTTCAAATTACTTCGAGAAAATGACTGAAACTATAACCAAATAATATGATTGTTTATAGTTATAGTGCAACTCCGTAAACCTGGGACGACTTAGTTTTCAGTTTATTGTATGTTGTTGATACTTTCAGGACAAAACAAAAACAGGTATCTACTTGGGTACTTCATATGGCGGACAATGACAGGACAAAACTGCATGATCGAGTACCACATGCAAGTACATGGACTTGTTTTAATTGTTTCCTTCGACTGATTTAATAGTATGATAGACTCTTATGACATTCCATTTAATGTATTCACAAGCAAATAAGGGGCGCCCGTTGCCGAGCTCATAGAGTCCCGGTCGAAGCGGCAAACATTCATGTCCGGAGGTATTCACGTTAACCTACAGTCCACCACTGGATATATATATTTTGCCCCACCAGTAAAAACTGGATAATGCAAATACGACATTAATTGTATTGGTGCGAGGTATCTGCAACAAACAAACGAAACAACAACAAACAACAACAAGAAAAAGAAAAAAAAGAAACATAGGGGACGCCCGTGGTTTAATGGTCTAAAGGTTAGAATCGATGACTTGCTATTTCTCTGACTCCGTAATCCGACAGCTTGTGGGTTTGAGTCCGGTCGGGGTACAAACTTTCATGTGGTCAGGTTTTCCAGCTGATCTGCAATGCGCTACTGGTTCTACCCAGACATGTGCCATGATTTTCTCCACCAGTAATAGCTGGACGTCGCTATAATGACAATAGTTTCGTCGATGCACTGTATTTAACTAAAAAAACAAAACGGACAGGAATAGGCATACATGTAGAGTTAAAGCCAATTATCATGCATAAATATGCATGTAAATATGTTAAACGAGAGTTTATTTCTTATTTCAGGACACGCACGTTGTTTTGTGGATCCCGGTTTTGTCCACCTCAAATTAAGTGCCAAGAAAATGACTGCGAGACTATTAAGGAGCCAGCTGACATTGTCAAGTGATCCTCACAGTTCAACTCTCCCGTTTTGTATCCCAGGTGTGACTGGAGAGGTTGGAATGGTTTCCTTGGGCAACACTTCAAGGCTTTGACAGGAATAAGGTATGACCATGTTATATGCCGTAAACAATATTTGAAACAATTGGGTTTATATTAAAGAGCTACTCTAAGCAGAAAGGTTAGATTCACAGACTCGTAATGCCCCAATCTTTCGCTGCATGGGTTATCATTCCGGTAAGAGAGACAATTGTGATAATGCCTGCGATGCGCCAGTAGATTCACTTCACAATCATATATCTGCGATTTTCGTCCACCAAAATTGTTTGACGGCAAAACACGCAAAACAAAATCATTGATATAATCTGATTTGTATTTGTGGCGAGACTTAGATATTAACATAATATTGATTAAAATGCATTTTCAGATTATCATCACTTCAATATCACGTCTGAAAAAGCTGGTAGAATCATCTTGCGGACCACTCCAGATGATGATCAGAGTGAGTTTATGCTACTCAAGGATCCCCAGCAAAAGTTCAGGAATACAAAAATGCCACCCGCGTTTCGACCTGGAGGGTTGAAGCGTTAGCGCAAACAAGACCTCGAGTGCTTTGTCAGACAAAATTTAGTTGATATTTTTTAATGTTATCTAATTATAACCTGTAACTTTACCCACTTTAACAAAACACACCCCTGTTTTGCAGTTCAATATCAACGTTAATAAAACCATATAAGCTTAAATCTTAATTTAGTTGTGTGAGTAAGTTACTCATCCCGATATTATGACGTCAATAATTTGGCGTCATATTTAAGAAAACTACCTTCAGTAGGGGTCATTAAAATTCTCATTATTTCATAAATACAAAGCCAATTCTGAAAAATCTTTCGAATTTGTGATCAGAAATGATAGGAGAATCATGTTTCATTAAAAACAAAAAATTGAAAATTTTGACCATAAGCCCGGTTTTCTCGCGTCGTGCGTCATATATATATATATATATATATATATATATATATATATATATATAAATATTTGTTTTCTTTCTTACTTTGTTGGTTGATTTTGTTATTTCTTATACATTTTGTTATTTCTTTCATTCTTTTAGTTCTCATATATATTTAAAGTTATATTTTATTTTGATTTGTAAAATGTAACGAAACGTTTCTAACAAAAGCAATTTAAAAAGTCATTCATTGTCAGTATAATGTCCTTCAGAGTCATTTTGAATACTAAAACTTGTATCTCTCATGTATTTTCAAAATTAAATATTTAGCTATGAAATAAATACATAATCTTGCAGTTACAAAATTGACACCTAGTAATTAATGCAATAAAGAATTTGTTAGGGATCATATAGTAAACAACCCACATTATCACTAACAATTATGTTTGTGGCTTTGTGTAAAACTAGCCTACTGTCTCACATCCATACAAGCAGGTAATTTAGTTTTGCATTAACCCATCAGAGGTATTACTGTGACGGTCTAGTACTATGTTGGCTAAAGACTCCCTGCAGTGATGACCAGCAATTAGCAGGTCTGGTCATAGCATGTGGGGGCCTGGCTCAGTGGGATACCACATTCCTTTCGAGATGCCTTTAACAAGCCGTAAATAGACGTGCATGTTTACATTCAAAAATGCATGCGTGTTTGCCTGTTTGTCACTCTGCGCCTGAGCTCAGGACCCTGGGACCGGGATGAGTTTTGAGGTTAGTCCTAGTCCTACCTGGAAACACCGGAGTTTCTGCTTAAAGGCGTTCTGGTTTGCTTTCAGGACCCCTAAACCCAGCCTTTAGTGCTTATTTAAAAGGTCTCCGCATAGGCTATATATGAATGCATGCACGCCCTTGTGTCAGCAAGCATCTGGTTAAAGGGTCCTAGGACCAGATAGGCTGAGGACTGCAGGACCGGAACTTGCCTCTCATGCCAAAATAACTGCCCGGAATGCGTCCGGTGTGCGGAAAAACCAGGCCCAAATTTCGAGCCCCTTTACCAGCCGGAAATAGACCTGTATGTTTACGAACAAAAATGCATGCGTGTTTGCCTGTTTATCACTCTGCGCCTCAGCCCAGGACCGTGGGACCGGATTGGCTTTCGAGGGGAGACCTGGTCCTACCTGGAAACACCGGAATTTCTGCCTACATGCGTTCCGGTGAGCTTCCAGGAGCCCAAAACCTAGCCTATATGTCTTATTTAAAAGGTCTCCGCAATGGTTATATATGAATGCATGCACGCCCATGTGTCAGCATGCATCTGGTTAAAGTGTCCTAGGACAAGATAGGCTACCGACTGCAGGCCCGGACCTTGCCTCCCATGTCAACATAACTGTCCGTAACGCGTCCAGTGTGCGGATAAACCAGGCCCAAATTTCGAGCCCCGACCCTTAACCAGCCGGAAATAGAAGTGAATGTTTACATACAAAAATACATGTGTGTGTGCCTGTTTATCAATCTTCGCAACAGCCCAGGCCCGTGGAACCGGATTGGCTTTCGAGGGGAGACCTGGTCCTACCTGGAAACACCGGAATTTCTGCCTACAGGCGTTCCGGTGAGCTTCCAGGAGCCCAAAACCCAGCCTATATGGCTAATTTAAAAGATCTCCGCAAAGGCTCTGTATGAATGCATGCACGCCCTTGTGTCAGCATGCATCTGGTTAAAGGGTCCTAGGACCAGATAGGCTGCCGAGTGCAAGCCCGGACCTTGTTTCCCATGCCAAAATAACGGTCCGTAACGCGTCCGGTGTGCAGTTAAACGAGGCCCAATTTTCGAGCCCCACCCCTTAACCAGCCGTAAATAGACATGTATGTTTACATACAAAAATGCATGCGTGTTTGCCTGTTTGTCATTCTGTGCCTCAGCGCAGGACCCTGGGACCGGATTGGCTTTCGAGGGCAGTCCTGGTCCTACCTGGAAACACCGGAATTTCTGCCTACAGTCGTTCCGGTGAGCTTCCAGGAGCCAAAAACCCAGCGTATATGGCTTAATTAAAAGTTCTTCGCAAAGGCTATATATGAATGCATGCACGCCCATATGTCAGCATTCATTTGGGTAAAGGGTCCTAGGACCAGATAGGCTGCCGACTGCAGTCCCGGACCTTGCCTCCCATGCCAAAATAACTGTCCGGAACGCGTCAAGTGTTCGGATAAACCAGACCCAATTTTCGAGCCCCGCAACTTAACCAGCCGTAAATTGACGTGTATGTTTACATACAGAAAATGCATGCGTGTTTGCCTGTTTGTCACTCTGCGCCTAAGCCCAGGACCCGGGCACAGGATTGGCTTTCGAGAGCCGTTCTGGTCCTACTTCGAAACACCGGAATTTCTGCCTACAGGCGTTCCGGTCTGCTTCCTTGAGCCCAAAACCCAGCCTATATGGCTTATTTAAAAGGTCTCCGCAAATGCTATATAGGAATGAATGCACGCCCTTGTGTCAGCATGCATCTGGTTAAATGGTCCTAGGACCAGATAGGCTGCCGACTGCAGTCCCGGACCTTGCCTCCCGTACCAAAATAACTTTCCGGATCGCGTCCGGTTTGCCGAAAAACCAGACCCAATGTTCGAGCTCCGCCCCTTAACCAGACGTAAATAGACGTGTATGTTTACATACAGAAAATGCATGCGTGTTTGCCTGTTTGTCACTCTTCGCCTGAGCCCAAGACCCTGGCTAGAATGGCTTTCGAGGGCAGTCCTGGTCCTACCTGGAAACACCGGAATTTCTGCCCACAGACGTTACGGTGAGCTTCCAGGAGCCCAAAACCCAGCCTATATGGCTTATTTAAAAGGTCTCCGCATAGGCTCTATATGAATGCATGCAAGCCCTTGTGTCAGCATGCATCTGGTTAAAGGGTCCTAGGACCAGATAGGCTGCCGACTGTAAGCCCGGACCTTGTTTCCCATGCCAAAATAACTGTCCGTAACGCGTACGATGTGCAGTAAAACGAGGCCCAATTTTCGAGCCCCACCCCTTAACAGGCCGTAAATAGACCTGTATGTTTACATACACAAAATCATACCTGTTTGCCTGTTTGTCACTCTGTGCCCAAGCCCAGGACCCTGGGACCGGATTAGCTTTCGAGGGCAGTCCTGGTCCTACCGGGAAACACCGGAGTTTCTGCCTACAGGCGTTCCGGTGAGCTTCCAGGACCCCATAACTCAGTCTATATGGCTTATTTTAAAGATCTCCGCATTGACTTTATATGAATGCATGCACGCCCATGTGTCAGCATGCATCTGGTTAAAGGGTAATAGGACCAGATAGGCTGAGGACTGCAGGACCGGAACTTGCCTCCCATGCAAAAATAACTGCCCGGAACGCGTCCGGTGTGCGGAAAAAACATGCCCAAATTTCGAGCCCCTTTACCAGCTGGAAATAGACGTGAATGTTTACATACAAAAATGCATGCGTGTTTGCCTGTTTATCACTCTGCGCCTCAGCCCAGGATCCTGGGACCAGATTGGCTTTCGAGGGCAGTCCTGGTCCTACCTGGAAACACCGGAATTTCTGCCTACAGTTGTTCGGGTGAGCTTCCAGGAGCCCAAAACCTAGCCTTTATGGCTTATTTAAAAGGTCTCCACAATGGCTATATATGAATGCATGTACGCCCATGTGTCAGCATGCATCTGGTTAAAGGGTCCTAGGACCAGATAGGCTGCCGACTACAGGCCCGGACCTTGCCTCCACTGCCAAAATAACTGTCCGTAACGCGTCCGGTGTGCAGTAAAACGAGGCCCATTTTTCGAGCCCCGCCCCTTAACAAGCCGTAAATAGACGTGCATGTTTACATACAAAAATGCATGCGTGTTTGCCTGTTTGTCACTCTGCGCCTGAGCCCAGGACCCTGGGACCGGGATGAGTTTCGAGGTCAGTTCTGGTCCTACCTGGAAACACCGGAGTTTCTGCTTACAGGCGTTCAGGTTAGCTTCCAGGACTCCAAAACCCAGCCTATATTGCTTATTTGATAGGTCTACGCATAGGCTATATATGAATGCATGCACGCCCTTGTGTCATCATGGATCTGGTTAAAGGGTCCTAGGAACAGATAGGCTGAGGATTGCTTGACCGGAACTTGCCTCCCATGCCAAAATAACTGCCCGGAACGCGTCCGGTGTGCGGAAAAACCAGGCCCAAAGTTCGAGCCCCTTTACCAGCCGGAAATAGATGTGTATGTTTACATACAAAAATTCATGCGTGTTTGCCTGTTTGTCACTCTGCGCCCAAGCCCAGGACCGTGGGACCGGATTAGCTTTTGAGGGCAGTCCTGGTTCGACCTGGAAACACCAAAGTTTCTGCCTACAGGCGTTCCGGTGAGCTTCCAGGAGCCCAAAACTCAGCCTATATGGCTTATTTAAAAGATCTCCGCAATGGCTATATATGAATGCATGCACGCCCATGTGTCAGCATGCATCTGGTTAAAGGGTCCTAGGACCAGATACGTTACCGACTGCAGGCCCGGACCTTGCCTCCCATGCCTACATAACTGTCCGGAACGCGTCCAGTGTGCGGATAAACCAGGCCCTAAATTCGAGACCCGCCCCTTAACCAGCAGTTAATCGACGTGCATGTTTACATACAGAAAAGGCATGCGTGTTAGCCTGTTTGTCATTCTGCGCCTAAGCCCAGGACCCTGGCTAGATTGGCTTTCGAGGGCAGTCCTTGTCCTACCTGGAAACGTCGGAATTTCTGCCTACAGGCGTTCGGGTGAGCTTCCAGGAGCCCAAAACCCAGCCTATACTGCTTATTTAAAAGGTCTCCGCAATGGCTATATATGAATGCATGCACGCCCATGTGTCAGCATGCATCTGGTTAAAGGGTCGTAGTACCAGATAGGCTGCCGAGTGCAAGCCCGGACCTTGTTTCCCATGCCAAAATAACGGTCCGTAACGCGTCCGGTGTGCAGTTAAACGAGGCCCAATTTTCGAGCCCCACCCCTTAACCAGCCGTAAATAGACATGTATGTTTACATACAAAAATGCATGCGTGTTTGCCTGTTTGTCATTCTGTGCCTCAGCGCAGGACCCTGGGACCGGATTGGCTTTCGAGGGCAGTCCTGGTCCTACCTGGAAACACCGGAATTTCTGCCTACAGTCGTTCCGGTGAGCTTCCAGGAGCCAAAAACCCAGCGTATATGGCTTAATTAAAAGTTCTTCGCAAAGGCTATATATGAATGCATGCACGCCCATATGTCAGCATTCATTTGGGTAAAGGGTCCTAGGACCAGATAGGCTGCTGACTGCAGTCCCGGACCTTGCCTCCCATGCCAAAATAACTGTCCGGAACGCGTCAAGTGTTCGGATAAACCAGACCCAATTTTCGAGCCCCGCAACTTAACCAGCCGTAAATTGACGTGTATGTTTACATACAGAAAATGCATGCGTGTTTGCCTGTTTGTCACTCTGCGCCTAAGCCCAGGACCCGGGCACAGGATTGGCTTTCGAGAGCCGTTCTGGTCCTACTTGGAAACACCGGAATTTCTGCCTACAGGCGTTCCGGTCTGCTTCCTTGAGCCCAAAACCCAGCCTATATGGCTTATTTAAAAGGTCTCCGCAAATGCTATATATAAATGAATGCACGCCCTTGTGTCAGCATGCATCTGGTTAAATGGTCCTAGGACCAGATAGGCTGCCGACTGCAGTCCCGGACCTTGCCTCCCGTACCAAAATAACTTTCCGGATCGCGTCCGGTTTGCCGAAAAACCAGACCCAATGTTCGAGCTCCGCCCCTTAACCAGCCCTAAATAGACCTGTATGTTTACATACAAAAATGCATGCGTGTTTGCCTGTTTATCAATCTTCGCCTCAGCCCAGGACCGTGGGACGGGATTGGCTTTCGAGGGGAGACCTGGTCCTACCTGGAAACACCGGAATTTCTGGCTACAGGCGTTCCGGTGAGCTTCCAGGAGCCCAAAACCCAGCCTATATGGCTTATTTAAAAGATCTCCGCAAAGGCTCTAAATGAATGCATGCACGCCCTTCTGTCAGCATGCATCTGTTTAAAGGGTCCTAGGACCAGATAGGCTGCCGACTGTAAGCCCGGACGTTGTTTCCCATGCCAAAATAACGGTCCGTAACGCTTCCGGTGTGCAGTAAAACGAGGCCCAATTTTCGAGCCCCACCCCTTAACCAGCTGTAAATAGACATGTATGTTTACATACAAAAATGCATGCGTGTTTGCCTGTTTATCACTCTGCGCCTGAGCCCAGGACCCTGGGACCGGGATGAGTTTCGATGTCAGTCCTGGTCCTACCTGGAAACACCGGAATTTCTGAACCATATGCGTTCCGGTGAGTTTCCAGGAGCACGAAACCCAGCCTATATGGCTTATTTAAAAGATCTACGCAAAGGCTATATATGAATGCATGCACACCCTTGTGTCAGCATGCATCTGGTTAAAGGGTCCTAGGACCAGATAGGCTGCCGACTGCAGGACCGGACCTTGCCGACCATGCCAAAAAAACTGGCCGGAACGCATCCGGTGTGCAAAAAAAAACAGGCCCAATGTTCGAGCCCCGCCCCTTAACCAGCCGGAAATAGACTTGTATGTTTACATACAAAAATGCATGCGTATTTGCCTGTTTGTCACTCTGCGCCTAAACCCAGGTCCCTGCGACCGGATTGGCTTTCGAGATCAATCCTGGTCCTACCTGGAAACACCAGAATTTCTGCCTACAGGCGTTCTGGTGAGCTTCCAGGTCCCCAAAACCCAGCCTATATTGCTTATTTAAAAGGTCTCCCCATAGGCTAATATGCATGCATGCATGCCCTTGTGTTAGCATGCATCTGGTTAAAAGGTCCTTGGACCAGATAGGCCACCGACTGCAGTCCCGGACCTTGCATTCCATGTCAAAATAACTGTCCGGAACGCGTCCGGTGTGCGGAAAAACCAGGCCCAATATTCGAGCCCCGCCCCTTAACAAGACGTAAATGGACGTGTATGTTTACATACAAAAAATGCATGCGTGTTTGCCTGTTTGTTACTCTGCGCTTGAGCCCAGGACCCTGGGACCGGGATGGGTTTCGATGTCAGTCCTGGTCCTACCTGGAAACACCGGAGTTTCTGCTTACAGGCGTTCTGGTGAGCTTCCAGGACCCCAAAACCCAGCCTATATTGCTTATTTAAAAGGTCTCCGCATAGGCTATATATGCATGCATGCACGCCTTTGTGTCAGCATCCATCTGGTTAAAGGGTCCTAGGACCAGAAAGGCTGAGGACTGCAGGACCGGAACTTGCCTCCCATTCCAACATAACTGGCCGGAACGCATCCGGTGTGCAAAAAAAAACAGGCCCAAAGTTCGAGCCCCGCCCCTTAACCAGCTGGAAATAGACGTCTATGTTTACATACAAAAATGCATGCGTGTTTGCCTGTTTGTCACTCTGTGTCTCAGCCCAGGACCCTGGGACCTGAATGGCTTTCGAGGGCAGTCCTGGTCCTACCTGGAAACACCGGGATTTCTGCCTACAGTCGTTCCGGTGAGCTTCCAGGAGCCTAAAACCCAGCGTAGATGGCTTATTTAAAAGGTCTTCGCAAAGGCTATATATGAATGCATGCACGCCCATGTGTCAGCATGCATCTGGTTAAAGCGTCCTAGGACCAGATAGGCTGCCGACTGCAGTCCCGGACCTTGCCTCCCATGCCAAAATAACTGTCCGGAACGCGTCCGGTGTTCGGATAAACAGGCCCAATTTTCGAGCCCTGCAACTTAACCAGCCGTATATAGACGTGTATGTTTACATACAGAAAATGCATGCGTGTTTGCCTGTTTGTCACTCTGCGCCTGAGCCCAGGACCCTGGGACGGGGATGAGTTTCGATGTCAGTCCTGGTCCTACCTGGAAACACCGACATTTATGCCTACATGCGTTCCGGTGAGCTTCCAGGAGCCTAAAACCCAGCGTAGATGGCTTATTTAAAAGGTCTTCGCAAAGGCTATATATGAATGCATGCACGCCCATGTGTCAGCATGCATCTGGTTAAAGCGTCCTAGGACCAGATAGGCTGCCGACTGCAGTCCCGGACCTTGCCTCCCATGCCAAAATAACTGTCCGGAACGCGTCCGGTGTTCGGATAAACAGGCCCAATTTTCGAGCCCTGCAACTTAACCAGCCGTATATAGACGTGTATGTTTACAT